>JAULAV010007835.1:0-30071 GCA_030789695.1 Scilla litardierei
CATCAGCCGACCGCCTGTGCCGTAAACTGCCAAAATCTAGCCGTTGCAGATTTATTCATTTTGGATTTTTGCTTGGGTTTGAGGGTTTCTTTTGGCTTCCTATATATAGGAGAGGGCTGAGTTCATTAGGACTCCTTGGAACTATTGAAGATCATTTGAGAATCATTAAGCCACTCTCAAACTCTCTCATTTCCCTCTTAAAGCTCATTCTCTCCTTCATGCATTGAAGTCAAGCTCAAGGGAAATCATCCAAGTGCTTTCAAGCTAATCTCATCACTTGGAGATCCTCTTCTATGCCTTGCATTCATGAATGAGTAAGTTCATCTCAAGGCATAGGTAAGAGTTTGTTTTACTTTGTGTTTTCAACCCTAATTCTCTTTGTGGGAATTAGATAATCTCTCTGTGGGAGTTTGGTGTCCTAGTGTAGGGCTAACCCTAATTCTATGTGTAGGAGTTAGTAATTCTCTGTGTGAGAATTCGACCCTAGAGTAGGGTTGGTTTGGTTCTTGTATAGGACAAAATCCTCTGTGTGAGGTATCTCTTTGTGGGATTGTATTCACTTCTCTTTGTGGGAATTATTGTGAATATTGGTGTGGATGGACGTACCCATGTTTGGGGAACTAAGGTAAAATATTGTGTTTACATTTGGATTGATTATGTTAATTAATTCCTCTTGCATTTATTATTCTGCATTTTCAAGTTAATTTTTAATTGCACAATTTATTGCCATTAATCTATTCAACCCCCTAAAGAGTGTTTGTTGTTAGTATTTCAAGGTAGACCGTCCTTACAATATTTTGGCCTAATTTTGTCTTCTCTTATTCTCCAGTTAAAGATTCAATCTCTCGGTTCCTATGGACACTTTTATGGATTTTTCTAAGCTCGGGATTATTTTCTACATTTTCTGGAAGGTATGAATCATTTTATTACATTATATGAATTTTGTAGCCTAATTTTGTCTTCTATTATTTTTAAGTTGAAGATGGTGATGTCCATGTTCCAACAGACTTCGTTGACGATATTTCTAAGCTCGGTACTATTTTCTACATGTTCTGTAAATATGTATATTTTTTAAATGATATGATTTTTCTACCCTAATTTTGTCTTCTTTTATTTTTTAATTGATGATGGCGATGTCCCGGTTTCAAGGGAAATTTTTGCGGATTTTTCTGAACTCATGGATATTTTCTACTTTTTATTTTAGATTTGGATCTTTCTACTAAATGATATGATTTTTATGGCCTACGTTTGTCTTTTCTTATTTTTCACTTGAAGATGCCAGTTTCCCGGTTCCAACGGAAATTTTTGCGGATTTTTCTACCATCTGGGCTATTTTCTGTATTTTTTGGAATATAACGATTGTTTTATTTAATGTGATGATTTTTTTCTAATTTTGTCTTCTCTTAGCTTTTTGGTTGATGATGGCGATCTCCCAATTTCCACAGATATTTTTGAGGATTTTTCTAAGCTCTGTGCTATTTTTTGTATTATCTGGAAGATATCGAACGTTTTATTAAACGATATGATATTTTGGCCTAATTTTGTGCAGATTTTTCTGAGCTTGGGGATATTTTCAACATTTTATGGAAAATAAGAATCTTTATATTAAATGATATGATTAAATTTATTGCCTAATTTTGTCTTCTATTATTTTTCAGTTGAACATAACGATCTCCCGGTTCTAACAGACATTTTTGCGGATTTTCTATGCTCTGTGCTATTTTCTTTATTTTATGGAAGATATGGATCTTTTTATTAAATGATATGATTTTTATAGCTTAAGTTTGTCTTCTATTATTTTAAAGTTGAAGATGTCGATCTCCCGGTTCCAACAGACATTTTTGCGGATTTTTTGTAGCTCAATGCTATTTTCTATATTTTATGACAGATATGGATATTTTTATTAAATGATATGATTTTTATAACCTAAATTTGTCTTCTCTTATTTTCTAATTGAAAATGGTGATCTTTATATTGAATGATTTGATTTTTTGGCCTAATATTGTCTTTCTTAAATGTAAGTTGAAGATGGCATTCTCCTGGTCCCAACAGACATTTTTGGGCATTTTTCTGAGCTCTGGGTTATTTTCCACATTTTCTGGAAGATATGTATCGTTTTATTAAATGATATGATTTTTGGCCTAATTTTGTCTTCTCTTATTTTACCGGTATAAGTTGGCGATCTCCCGGTTCCAACGGATATTTTTGCAGATAGTTCTGAGCTGCGGATATTTTTCACATTTTCTAGAATATATGGATCGTTTTGTTTAATGATATCAGAGAGGAAAAAATTAGGCCAAAATGTCCTTTGGAACCGGGAAATCGTGATCTCTCGGTTTCAATGGACATTTTTGCAAATTTTTCTGAGATTGGAGTTATTTTCTGCATTTTCTAGAAGAAATGGATCTTTTTATTAAATGATATGATTTTTCTAGCCTAATTTTGTCTTCTCTTATTTTTCACTTGAAGATGGGGGTCTCCCAGTTCCAACGAACATTTTTGCGTATTTTTCTGACCACGAGACTATTTTCTGTATTTTCTAAAAGATATCGATCATTTTATTAAATGATATGATTTTGACCAATATTTATCTTCTCATATTTTTTCGTTGATGATAGCGATCGCCCAGTTCCAACGGATATTTTTGTGGATTTTTCTGAGTGTGCTATTTTCTGTATTTTCTAGAAGATATCGACCGTTTTATTAAATGATACAATTTTTGGCTGATAGCATGTCTTTTTAAAAAAATTTAGCGATCTCCCGGTTCCGACAGATATTTTTGTGGATTTTTTTGAGCTCCGAGATATTTTGTACATTTTTTAGAAAATAGGAATCTGTATATTCAATGATATGATCTTATTGCAAAATTATGTCTTCCCCAATTTTTCATTTGAACATAGCGATCCCCGGTTCCAATGGACATTTTTTTCGGATTTTCTGAGATCGGTGTTATTTCTTTATTTTATGGAAGTTATGGATGTTTTTATTAAATGACATGATTTTTATTACTTAAGTTTGTCTTCCATTATTTTTAAATTTAAGATGGCGATCTCTCGGTTCCAACGGACATTTTTACGGATTTTTCCGAGGTCAGTGATATTTTCTACATTTTGAAAGATAAGAATCTTTTTTTAAATAATATGATTTTAAAACCAAAGTTTGTCTTCTCTTACTTTTCAATTGAAGATGGCGATCTTTATAGAAGATGATTTTTTCGCCTAATTTTGTCTTCTCTTATATTTTAGTTGAAGATGGGATTCTCTCGGTCCCAAAGGACTTTTTTGCGGATTTTTCTGAGCTCCGGGCTATTCTCCACATTTTCTGGAAGATATGGATTGTTTTATTAAATGATATGATTTTTGGACTAATTTTCTCTTCTCTTATTTTTCCTGTTGAAGTTGACGATCTCCCGGTTCCAATTGACATTTTTGCGGATATTTGTGAGCTCCAGACTATTTTCCACATTTTTCGAAAGATGTGGATCATTTTAATAAATGATATCGAAAAGACAAAATTAGGCCAAAAAATGTTTGTTGGAACCAGGAAATCGCCATCTTCAACTTAAATATAAGAGAAGACAAAATTCGGAACCGGGAAATCACCATCTTCTTCTATAAAAATGTCCATTGTAACCGGGATATCGTCATCTTCAACTGAAAAGATTTTTATATATCATTTTCTGAGCTTGTTGCAATTTTCTACATTTTATGAAAGATAGCTATCTTTTTATTGAATGACATGATTTTTCGACCTAATTTTGTCTTCTCTTCCTTTTAAGTTGAAGATGGCGATCCCACTGTTCCAACAGACATTTTGCCGATTTTTATTAGATCGGTGCTATTTTCTGTCTTTTCTGGAAGAGATGGATTATTTAATTAAATGATATAATTTTTTGGTTAATTTTGTCTTCTCTTATTTTGTTGTTGAAAATATCGATCTCCTAGTTCCAACGAACATTTTTGTTGATTTTTACGAACTCTGGGATAATTTCTACATTTTCTGTATGATACGGACCTTTATATTAAATGATATAATTTTTTGGTTTTAATTTTGTCTTCTCTTATTTTTCTATTGAAAATGTCGATCTCTCGGTTCCAACAGACATTTTTTGGACTTTTCTGTCTCGGTGCTATTTTCTAAATTTTATGGAAGATATGATTTTTTTATTAAATGATATGATTTTTATCGTATCTGTTTATCATCTCTTATTTTTCAGTTGAAGATGGGGTCTCCCGGTTTAAACATAAATTTTTGCAAATGTTTATGAGCTCGGGCTATTTTCTGTACTTTCTGGAAGATATGGATCGTTTGATATGATTTTTTTACCTAATTTTGGTTCTCTTATTTTTCATTGAAGATGGCGATCGCTTGGTTCCAACGGACTTTATTTGCAGATTTTTTTGAACTACGTGCTTTTTCTACATTTTCTGTAGGATATGAATCTTGATAAATGATATGTTTTTTATAACCTAATTTTGTCTTCTCTTCTATTTTCGATTGGAGAAGGCAGATTCCATGCTCCAACGGAATTTTTTGCGGGTTTTCCTAAGCTCGGGGCTATTTTCTACATTTTCCGTAAGATATGAATCTTTATATTAAATGATCTGATTTTTGTAGCCTAATTTTATTTTCTACATTTTCCGTTGATATGATTTTTACCTAATTTTGGCTTCTCTTATTATTTTCATTGAAGATGGTGATCACTTGGTCCCAACGGACTTACTTGTGGATTTTTAAGCTACGTGCTTTTTTCTACATTTTCTGTAGGATATGAATCTTTATAAATGATATGATTTTTATAACCTAATTTTGTCTTCTCTTCTATTTTCGGTTGAAGAATATGGTCTCCAGGTTCCAGTTGACTTTTTGCGATTTTTCTAAGCTCGGGGCTATTTTTTACATTTTCTGTAAGATATGAATCTTTATATTAAATGATATAATTTTTGTAGCCTAATTTTATTTTTCTCTTATTTTTCAGTTGAATATGATGATCTCCCGATTCCAATGGACATTTTGCAGACTTCTCTGAGCTCCGAACTATTTTTTATATTTCTGGAATATATGGATCTTTTTATTAAATGATATGATTTTTTGGCCTAATTTTGTCTTTCCATTGTTTAATTGAAGACGATGATCTCCTGGTTCCAACAGACATTTTTAGCAGATTTTTTGAGCTCGATGCTAAATTTTACATTTTCTGTAAGATATGGAGCTTTATAATAAAAGATATAATTTTTAAATCCTAATTTTGTCTTCCCTTATTTTTCAGTTGTAATGGCGATCTCCCAGTTCCATCGGACATTGTTGCAGATTTCTCAGAACTCGGGATTATTTTCTTCATTTTCTGGAAGAAATGGATGTTTTATTGAATGATATGATTTTTTTAACCTAAGTTGATGGCGATCTCCCGTTTCCAATGGATAGTTTTATGAGCTTCGGCCTATTTTCCATATTTTTGCAAGACGTGGATAGTTTTATTAAATGATATGATTTTTTGGCCTAATTTTGTCTCCCCTTATTTTCCAATTGAAGATGGCAATCTCCCTGTTCCAACTGACATTTTTGCAGATTTTTCTGAGCTCATGGCTATTTTCTACATTTTCTTGAAGATATGAATATTTTATTACTTTATATGATTTTTGTAGGCTAATTTTGTCTTCACTTATTTTTCAATGGAAGATGACAATATTCCTGTTGCAACGGACATTTTTACCTATTTTTCTGAGCTCGAGACTAGTTTCTACATTTCTATAGGATATTGATATTTTTATTAGATGATATGATTTTTCTATCCTAATTTTATTTTCTCTTATTTTTTTGAATTGAACATAGCGATCTCCCGGTTTCAACCAAAATTTTTGCAAATTTTTTGACCTCGACGCTATTTTCTGCGTTTTATCTTCTAAATTATAAGATTTTTGTAGTCTGCATTTATCTTCTCTCTTTTTTCACTTGAAGATGGTAGTCTGCCAGTTCCAACAGACATTTTTGCGGATTTTTCTGAACTCGGGGCTATTTTCAAAATTTTCTGGAAGATACCGATCGTTTTATTAAATGTTTTGATTTTTTGGACAAATTTTGCTTTCTCTTATTTTTTAAGTTGAAAATTCCAATCTCCAGTTCCAACTGATATTTTGCCGATTTTTCGGAGCTTGGGGCTATTTGTACATTTTCTGAAAGATGTGGATCTTTTTATTAAATGTTATCATCGTTGGCCTAATTTTGTCTTCTCTTGGTTTTAAGTTGAAGATGGCGATCTGACTGTTCCAACTGACATTTTGTCGATTTTTCTGAGATCGGGGCTATTTTTCTGCATTTTTTGGAAGATATGGAACGTTTTATGAAATGATATTGTTTCTTGGTTTAATTTTGTCTTCACTTATTTTTTCGTTGAAAATATCGATCTCCCGGTTCCAACGGATATTTTTGTGGACTTTTTCGAACTCTGGGATAATTTCTACATTTTCTGTATGATATGGACCTTTATATTAAATGATACGATTTCTAGGTTTTAATTTTGTCTTCTCTTATTTTTCTTTTGAAAATGTCGATCTCTTGGTTCCAACAGACATTTTTTGGACTTTTCTGTCTCGGTGCTATTTTCTAATGGATCTTTTTATTAAATATATGATTTTTATCGTCTTTGTTTATCATCTCTTATTTTTCAGTTGAAGATAGCAATTTCGCGGTTCCAACAGATATTTTTACGGAATTTTATGATCTCCGGGCTATTTTCTATATTTTCTGTAAGATATGGATCTTTATATTAAATGATATGATTTTTATATCATAAGTTTGGCTTCCCTTATTTTTTTCAGTTGCACATGGTGATCTCCCGGTTCCAACATACATTTTTGCAGATTGTTTTCTAATTTGGTGCTATTTTCTACATTTTATGGAAGATATTGGTCTATATATTAAATGATACGATTTTTAGGTTCTAATTTTGTCTTCTCTTATTTTTCTTTTGAAGATGGCGATCTCTCGGTTCAAATGGACATTTTTTCGGATTTTTCTGAGCTCGGTGATATTTTCTAAATTTTATGGAAGTTATGGATCTTTTTATTAAATGATCTTCTCTTATTTTTCAATTGAAGATGGCGTCTCCTGGTTCAAATGAAAATTTTTGCGAATTTTTATGAGCTCGGGGCTATTTTTTACATTTTCTGGAAGATATGTATCGTTTGATATGATTTTTTAGCTTAATTTGGTCTTCTCTTATTTATTTGTTGAAGATGGAGAACTCTTGGTTCCAATAGACATTTTTGTGGATTTGTTTGAGCGAGCTATTTTCTACATTTTCTGTAAGATATGGTTCTTTGTAAATGATATGATTTTTATAGCCTAATTGTGTCATCGCTTATTTTTCACTTGATGATGGCGATCTCCTGGATCCAACCGACTTTTTACGGATTTTTCTGAGCTCGGGTCTATTTTCTACATTTTCTGGAAGATTGGATCTTTTGTATCGAGATATAATATTTTATTGCCTAATTTTATCCCCTCTTATTTTTCAGTTGAAGATGGCGACTTCCCAGTTGCAATAGAAATTTTTACAGATTTTTCTAAGGTCGAGTGTATTTTTAAATTTTATATAGTATATGGATATTTTTATTAAATGATATGATTTTTATAGGCTAATTTTATCTTCATTTATTTTTCAGTTGAAGATTGCAATCTCCACTAACCAACGAACATTGTTGCAGATTTTTTCAAACTCGTGCCAATTTCTACTTTTTGTGGAAGATATGTATCTTTTTAGTAAATACTATGATTTTTTGGTTTAATTTTGTCTACTCTTATTTTTCAGTTGAATACGACGATCTTTCAGTTCCAACGGACATTTTTGCGAATTTTCTGAGCTTGGGGCTATTTTCTGTATTTTGGAGAAAATATGGATTTTTATTAAATGATATGATTGTTCTAGCTTAATTTTGTCATCTCTTATTTTTCACTTGAAGGTGGCGGTCTCCCAGTTCCAACGAATGTTGTTGCAAATTTTTCCGACATCGAGGTGATTTTCTGTATTTTCTGAAAGATATTGATTGTTTTATTAAATAATATGATTTTTGGCCAAATTTTATCTTCTATATTTTTTCGTTGATGATGGCGATCTCCCGGTTCCAACAAATATTTTTGCAGATTTTTCTTACCTCTGTGCTAGTTTTGTATTAACTGGAAGATATCGACCGTTTTATTAAATGATATGATTTTTTGGCCGAATTTTGTTTTTTTAATTGTTAAATTCAGAGATCTCTCGATTTCAACGGATATTTTTGTGGATTGTTCTGAGCCATGCACTATTTTCTATATTATCTGGAAGATTTCGACCGTTTTATTAAATGATATGATTTGTTAGCCAAATTTTGTTTTATTTTTTTGTTAAATTTAGTGATCTCCTGGTTCCCACAGATATTTATTCGGATTTTTTTGAGCTCAGGGATCCTTTCTACATTTTATGGAACATAAGAATCTTTATGTTAAATTATTTGATTTTTATTGCGAACTTTTGTCTTCTATTATTTTTAAGTTGAACATAGCGATCTCCCAGTTCCAACGGACATTTTTTTGGATTTTCTGAGCTTGATGCTATTTTATTTATTTTATAGAAGATATGGATCTTTTTATTAAATGATATGATTTTTATAGCTTAAGTTTGTCTTCTATTATTTTAAAGTTAAAGATGTGAGCCCCTGGTGTTCCAACTTACATTTTTGCGGATTTTTCTTAGCTCTGGGCTATTTTCTAAATTTTATAGAAGATATGGAGTTTTTTATTAAATGAAATTATTTTAATAACTAATGTTTGTCTTCTCTTATATAGTTCAAGATGGCATTCCCTTGGTCCCAAGGGATATTTTTGCTAATTTTTCTGAGCTCCAAGATTTTTTCCACATTTTCTAGAAGATATGGATCGTTTAATTAATTGATATGATTTTTTGGCCTAATTTTGTCTTCTCTTATTTTTCCAGTTGAAGTTGGCGATCTCCCGGTTCCAATGTACATTTTTGCGGATATTTCTGAGATCCAGACTTTTTTCCACATTTTCTGGAAGATATGGATCGTTTTATTAAATGATCCATATGGAAAACAAAACTAGGCCAAAAAATGTTTGTTGGAACCGGGAAATCACCATCTTCAACTGAAATATAAGAGAAGACAAAATTCAGAAATAGGAAATCACCATCTTCATCTATAAAAATGTCCATTGTAATATATGGATATCGCAATCTTCGACTGAAAAAGATTTTTATATATCAATTTCCGAGCTTGGTGCTATTTTCAACATTTTATGAAAGATATGGATCTTTTTATTAAATGACACGATTTTTCTAGCCTAAAATTTTCTTCTCTTATTTTCTAGTTGAAGATGGCGATATCCCGGTTCCAATGGAAATTTTTACAGATTTTTCTGAACTCCAGCATATTTTCCACATTTTGGAAGACATGGATTGTTTTATTAAATGATATGATATTTTGGCATAATTTTTCTCTTCTTATTTTGTTGTTGAAGATGGCGATCTCTTGATTCCAACAGACATTTTTACAGATTTTTTGAGCTCGAGGCTATTTTCTACATTTTATAGAAGATATGGATCTTTTTATTACATTATATGCTTTTTGTTTGCAAATTTTGTCTTCTCTTATTTTTTAGTTGAAGATGGAAATTTCCCAGTTCCAATGGACATTTTGCCGATATTTCTAAGCTCGAGACTAGTGTCTACATTTTCTGTAAGATATAAAACTTTTTATTAAATGATACGATTTTTCTATTCTAACTTTGTCTTCTCTTATTTTCCAGTTGAAGATGGCAATCTGCCGGTTCCAACGGAAATTTTTGCAAATTTTTCTGACCTCGACATTATTTTCTGCGTTTTATATTCGATACGAATATTTTAATTAAATGATATGATTTTTATAGCCTACATTTATCTTCTCTTATTTTTCGCAAGAAGATCGCGGTCTCTTAGTTCCAACGGACATTTTTGCGGATTTTTCTGAACTCGAGGCTATTTTCTGTATTTTCTGGAAGCTATCGATAGTTTTATTAACTGTTATGATTTTTTGACTTAATTTTGTCTTCTCTTATTTTTTCGTTGATGATGGCGATCTCCAGGAACCAACAGATATTTTTGCGGATTTTTCTGAGTTATGGCCTATTTTTTGTATTATCTGGAAGATATCGATCGTTTTATTAAATGATAAGATATTTTGGCTTAATTTTGTCTTCTCTTTTTTGTTAAATTTGGGGATCTCTTGGTTTTGATGGATATTTTTGCGGATTTTTCTGAGCTCCGGGATATTTTCTACATTTTATGGAAAATAAAAATCTTTATATTAAATGATATGATTTTAATTGCCAAATTTTGTCTTCTGTTATTTTTCAGTTGAACACGACGATATTCCGATTCCAAAGGACATTTTTTCGGATTTTCTGAGCTAGGTGTTATTTTCTTTACTTTATGGAAGATATGGATCTTTTTATTAACACTACTGGAAAATAGAGCAACAGCCATGGAACATCTGCCACAGAACAATTCCGTGGCAAATGTTTCTTTATTAGCCATAGACGATTTCGTGGCTATTGTTCTGTGGCTAAAATAGTAATAGCCACGGAAATTCAGTGGCAAATACAAAATGGTAAGAGGAGATTATAGTTGCACGTACGCAACGAAAACCTGGCGGCAAATTTTGGCGGGTAAACGAAAAAAACATAATGAAAATTTATTTCCTTACATAAAAATATAACGAAAATGAAAATTTTTATAACAAAACCCAATTCCTCTCTCTCTCTCTCTCTCTCTCTCTCTCTCTCTCGACGAATTCCGGCGACAATCGCTCTTTTGAGCAACGAAACCCGGCGACGATCAAGTTACTCGTGGACAAGACCAAGTGATGAAACCAGCTCGACGATCTGACGATCTCCAGAGATATGTGGTGAAAAACTAGGGTTTCTTTTCGCCGCTGATCTACGTGTTCTCAGGCGACGGTGGACTCAGGCCGGTAGCTATAATCCTCCCACTATCTATCTTTTCTCTATCGATTCTAACAAATTAGGGCTTTTTTCGCAGACGAACTAACCAAACAAATTAGGAATTTTTGACTTTGATAACTCCGGTGACGACGCCAAGGTTCAGATTTTGATTTTTTCTTCAGTGTTTGAAAATTCCTCAAAGATAGTTTTGATATTGATATTGATTTCTGTTTGATTTCTGTTTGAAATTCCTGCATTGTTTGATTTATGTGGTGGGATGTTGGGTATTAATTTTTATGATCGGAATCTTCGTTACATGTGTTTTTATGAATCATTTGTTAATGAAAACTCTACCCGTGAAGTCTTCTGGTGGAACGTTGGGTTGTGTTTCAGTTTATTAATCCATTCAATGGATAATTTATTTTACTTGTTTCTGGGACCATAATGGCATACTGATGATGGTATTAAAGCTTAGAAATCTTGAGGTGGATAACATAATAATTTTAGGTGATGTTAAAATATGGTTTATATTATGATTGATATAATTGATTCATATTTCCTTGTATGTTTTCTTGGCAGCATCGGTTGTATTTGCAATTTCTTAAGAGGTATTTATTTCATCGATCACATAGCTTTATAATTTTATTTCCAAAAGATGCTTTTTCCTTAATATTTTGCTCTACCCTATTTTTTTGGGTGCCAACATCGTTCCTCACTTACTTGGTTTGTATTTTAACAAACCATATTCGATTAGTCCATTCATTCTATCAATTGTACCCGTATCCTGTCTTTTGGGGATTTACGTTCTGCACGTGTCATTTTTACTGTATCCACATTGATTGTGTGCATGCACCTGTCTTTTTTGGTGCAAATTTCATCACCAATCTAACTTTGAAGTCACGCCGTAGTTGTTAAAATGAGGACATCTAAAATGTTTAAGTAACAATGTGAATATTTTGTGCATTGGAGATTTTGTGCATTCATCCTATGATAACAAGTGAACAAATATATTTCCAAATTTCATATGATCAAATATAATTGTTAGGAAACGCCCAATACATCGTATTTTATTTAGCATCCATGTTAGAGTTACATGGATCACCAGTGTCACATTTATGAGAGTGGTAAGAAGTTCATTGGAAATAAATTCAATTTCTAGGTGCTGAGATAGCATGTGTTGAGTTTAAATACTCAAAATAGGTAATGAATCTAACTCTTATTTATTTAAAGTGCCTGATGGACATCTGAAATTGCAAATATATCCTATTAACTGTAAAGCGTAAAATTTAATTTATCTGTATTATAGAAGGCCGTTATGGTATTGTTTGCATCAAGCTCTCATAAACTGAAACCTTTACCAGCAATAGTTCTGTAGGTGTAATATTGATGCTAGACAGTGAAGATGCAAACATGTTATATTTTAATGATTCTGCATATTTACTTGATTTGCATTTTTTAACTGTAAAACTATAAATTTACAGTAGTTGGTTATGTGTCACCAGTCAATTACATATGTATCAAAATTGCTTGTTAGCCAATCTATGGCTTCAAGAAGTATTTGTTGCTACTACCAGATTCGCTTCCATAGCATGAATCTTGCCTTGGATTAGCTATACATCACGAACGAATTAGTAACGAGCAAAGGAAGGAAGTTTTATATAAGTAGGGGAAATATGACTGTAATGATCCTTAATTTTCGTATGTGTTTGTATTAACATGTCCCATGCAAAATTAATTAGTGGGCAAACTGTATATAGCCAAATTTATCATATTCTGTTGGAAACAAGACTAATTAATATAAGCTGTCTGTTTAATCTATGTCGGCGTTAGATAATTAAGTTATTATGATTATACTGTTGGATTACCTTGTATGAAAAAACTCTTATGGGAAAAACATACATATCAATATCTATGTACTAAAATATTTGTATGAAACAAGATGCAGGTCTAATTAAGTTTGTAAAGCATAGAAAGAGTTTTAATACTAAGCGCACTCCCAATCAGCTAAGATATCCTCTTAGACCGTGACTTTGAACCAACATATTGGCATAAATTTCCCTAATAAGTATAGGCAGTAAATACAAGTATATGTTGATCTAAAATTGAAGTGTACACATATGGTATGGGCCAAAATATCTGCAATCAAATTCAACAGACAAATATGATGACATCGATGTATGTAGAGGTTGATCTAAATATATTTGTTTCTATCCTCTCTTCAGATGGTTGATGACCAAAACAAAATTCATAGCAAGAAGTTCATGATAAAGGAGGAATTTCACGATATCATGGAGTAGATACACATCCTATTAGAGATGGTAGATATCCTTGCAAGGGTGATGGGTATCCTTTAAAAAGTAGAAAAGACAATGGTTGGTGTGAAGACGTGCACAATCATGATGAAAGATTCATTATAAACAAGTTGATAAAGAAGGGATAACGTTGTATGAGAGGCATATGTGCCAAGAGCAAGAATACATGTGAAATGAAGATATTGCCTTAAAAATGATGGTGAAATGTCTTTTAAAAAGTAGATATTTTAAGAATACATATAATGGATCGCATACCTATTATATGGTTTGTATTTTAACAAATCATCACAAGGGCACTACAACATGACAATGACACACGCGATGTAGTTTAATAAATCAGCACTGTGATTTGTTAAAATACGTGTTATATTTTCCTTGCAACAAAATTAAATTTACTGTTGCAAATCAACACTCTCAAATGAAAGCCATTGAATGTCAGTATTTGCTTGGTTGGCTTTCTATACAGTGTGTTTTAGATTTTTTTTGTCAGCTTAGTTGTGTGATATCAAATAAACTTATATCTCATTTTGAGATTTATTATAGATGCGGGTGGTTCCTGACAAGTCATTTATGGAAATATCAAATGAAGATAGGCATAAAGACCAACAATACCAAGATGGGATAGACGAATTTTTAGCGTTCTCTGACAGTAGCCCAATACGCTTGTCAACTTCCGATATTTGTTGTCCATGCAAGAAATGTCAGAACAATTTTAAATATCACAAGGTTATTTTTCGTTTCCATTTGTTTGCGAACGGATTCGACCCTCACTACAAGTTTTGGAGTAACCACGGTGAAGGTGTGGTAACTGAGGAGATACTTCAAGCGGACCCACGGATACTGCATGCAGGTCAACATGCACATGACACAGGTGCCATGCTAGAAGACATTCTTGTTGCACCGTTTACGACCGATAATTTTTCAGAAGATGCATAGACATCAAGTGACGTCGATCGTTTGATTAAATTAGTGAACGACAACGAGTCAGATTTATACGAAGGATGCAAGTTTACGAGGCTATCATTCTTGATCAGAATTCTTCATATCCAAAGCCTTAGCGGAATGGCAGTTATACATTTTGAGATGTTGTTGGATCTGTTGAGAAGGGTAATTCCTGGAGGTGAGAATATCATTCCTAAGACTCATTAGGAAGCTAGCAAGATCATTGATACGTTAGGGCTCGATTACAAGAAAATTGATGCATGCCCAAATGATTGCATCCTTTATTATAAAGAGAATAAGGATTTAAATGAATGCCCAACCTGTCATGTACCACAGTGGAAAGTTCAACAAAGTATAGGTTCAAATAAGGAAGGTCATACTGGCCAAAAGAAGAAGAAAAAGATTGCTGCAAAGGTTCTCCGATATTTCTTAATTATTCCTAGGCTACAGAGGTTATTCATTTCTGCTGAATTGGCTGGGAAAATGTGATGGCACGCAACCGGACGTGTAGATGATGGAAACTGAGGCATCCTGCGGATGGTGAGGCATGGAAGCATATTGATAGAATTTATCCAGACTTTTCAAGGGAGCAACGAAACATTAGACTTGGTCTCGCAAGCGACGGATTTAATCCTTTTGGAGTGATGATCTCTAGGTGGTCGACATGGGCAGTGTTGGTGACCCCATATAACCTTCCTCCTCATATGTGTATGAAGCAGCCACAAATGATATTGTCACTCTTGATCCTGGGAAATATTCACTGGGTAATGATATCGATGTTTTCATGTAGTCGTTGATTGATGATTTGAAGCTTTTATGGGAAGAGGGTGTGAACACATTCGATACCTTTACAAAGCAAAACTTTCGCATGCATGCAATTGTTTTATGGACAATTAATGACTTTCCCACATATGGTAACCTATCTGGTTGGTCGACAAAGGGTAAATTTGCATGTCCAGTTTGCACGACAAGCTATGAGGGAAAGTACTTGAAATTTAGCCATAAGCAATGCTTTTGGCAACACAGAAGATGGTTGATTACAGATCATAAATATAGAAGACAGGGAAGATTATTTGATGGTGAAATCGAATCGAGAGGAGCACCAAAACAGCTAAGTGGAGAGGACATATTCGAGGCACTTCATCCTTTGCCTAGAGTAAAGTTTGGAAAGAAAAGATATAGCAAGGAGAATCCTCTTGGTGTGAGAAGGAAGATTGCAAAGGGAAAGAGAATGAGAAAGGAGAAATCAAGAACAAGAAAGCAACGAAAGCCTCGACCAGAAGAAGACACAACAGAGAGGACAATACTCCCAGTTGGATGGACAAAGTTTAGTATTTTCTTTCAGTTGCCATATTGGATGAGTTTGAAAATACATCACAACCTAGACGTCATGTACGTAGAAAGGACTATTTGTGAAAATCTCTTGTACACCATTTTACAAGACTCAGCCAAGTCGAAAGATGGATTAAAGGCGAGACTTGATTTAAATCAATTGGAGATAAGTCCTGAATTGCTAGCCATTCAGAAGGAAAATAAAAAGTACGAACTGCCACCATCGTGTGCTACACTTTCTACATATGAGATCCATAACCTCCTTATGTTTCTTAAGTCCTTGAAGACACCAGATGGATATGCTTCAAATATATCTAGATGTGTGCATATAAATGAAAGGAAGATTTTCGGTTTGAAACCCCATGATTACCATATCTTGCTGCATCAGATGCTTCCGGTTGCAGTTCGTCATGTTGATAAGAGGCTGGCTTCAGTTTTGATACTATTCTGTGGTTTTTTAAGGAGGTGTGCTCAAAGGTGATAGTTTTCGCTGAGTTTGAGGAGTTAGAGAGACGTGTCATCCTTACACTGTGCCATATGGAAAAACTTTTCGCGCTCTCCTTCTTCACGATCATGGTTCATCTCACTGTGCACCCGGCACAGGAGGCACGCATTGCAGGACCAGTACAATATCGGTGGATGTATCCCGTTGAGAGGTATATGCTTATTCACTTTAATGCTCTTTGATGGAGACAATCAGTACAGCCATACATTTAATTATTTTTATGATTTTTAACCTGCAGGTTTCTAGGGTTTATTAAACAACTAGTGCACAATCGTGCAAAACCTGAAGGTGCTATAGCTGTAAATTATTCATCACACAAGATCCTGATATTCATCTCTCGTTATTTGCAGGATGTTGAAACAAAGCTCAATCGAAAGCCAAGAGTGATGGGTGCTGTCTCCTATAATGATCGTAAGAGGACACACGATTTAATATGATGGATCTTGGCCAAGCCCATGCATATGTTCTAAACAATCTCCCGATATTTGACTTATATCGCAGGGAATAAAGCTGAGTATTTTGCCTGTTTAATGATGTATATGTTTAAATCCAAAGTTAGATAAGCTTTCTTTATATGTATAGCAGTCGTCACAAGATAGAGGTAATAAAAAAGTTGAATGCCAAAACTTTTAGCAAAAAAGTTGCAGACGCACATTCCAAAGAATTTCCTGGATGGTTGAAAATTCAGGTATGTGCGCAGATTAGACATGTTAACTATATACTTATAATAAAATTAATATCGAGCTTATTAATATAGTAATATCTTTTATCTTTTTCATGAAGGTTCAACGACAAATTGAGGGAGGTGTACATCTATCCGATGCCATTCAAAGCTACGCCAGAGGTCCTCAAAGTACAGTACATCGTTATGGGGGGTATTGTATCAATGGTTTTAGATTTAATTCCATTGATGTCAAGAAGGAACGATGTATGCAGAATAGTGGAATCTTCTCATATTTCTCTCAATTGTCGTATGCAAGTAGCAAAGATCAACAACCAAAAGAAGGCCAGATCTTCTACTATGGATAGGTTGAAGATGATGTTGAGATTTTCTATGGCTATCAGAAGGATGTTAGTCATGTGTTATTCAAGGTTCGTTGGTGTGAGCAGGGTAAACAAAAGGACCTATTTGGTTACACTGTTGTAAATCTAAACAATGAAATTTACAAGAATGACAAGTATTGTAATGCCCTACAAAACTATTGCACATGTACTAGAGGGGGGTGAATAGTACTTTAAAAATAATCAAGATAGTTATCCCTAATTATTGTGCAAGAAACAAACGATAATGCGGAATAAAAAACAATCAACAAGAATTATCAAACACAAACAAAGCATGTAACGGGTTCGGATCCATCCAAGTCTCCCCGACTTGTTCCCGGTGATCCTACGTCCCAACCACCCGGATCCCCACTGGATACTTGAGTTAGAAACCACTAACCCAAGATTTTGCACTATGAAATTCTAGTGAAAAACCTTCACAAGTCCAAATCATACACAATGAACATGTGACTCCCACAACCCGAGATCACACACTTCTCTCACAACCGAGAGAACAATTCAAATATCAAATGCGATGAAATAATGAAACACTTACCACAAAATCCTATGCCTTGAGTATACTTACCAAATTAGGGCAAAGAGGGATTTTGAGGAAGAAGATGTCACCAAACCCTAGCTCCAAGAAGTTGACCAGCAATGGAAGCCTAGGGTGGAGTTGGTGACCTTGATTCAAGCTCCTTGGCTTGAAATGCTCACAATGGAGAGAGTCTCTCTTGAGGAATTTGGCTCAAAGAGTGAAGGGAGAGATTCTTGGTGAGAAGAGAGAGCTTGGAAATAGCTTGAGAAAACTTCTCTCTTAGGTCTGAAATAACTTTGATAATGGACCTCTTACCTTGCCTCATACGAATCAGGTTAGTATTTATAGAGGCAAGAAAAATCGTGCTCAAAAGATTCCCAACGGTCATATTTCTGAAGCAGTTAGTCGGTCTAAGAAGGATCACTGACCGACTAGATTGGAAACTAGTCGGTCGGTGATTCTTCATGAACCGACTAACAGGCACACGAGGACCGTGATTTTCCAACATAATCATCATTCAAAATAATATCATTAATAAATGATTGCACATACATATCCTTAGCATGCATGCTTGTGTTATTCGGACCCCAAATAGTGTATGTCTTGGGAGTCCTAATCCTATTGGAAACATGCATACGTTGTTGATTTCTATGTGATGCATGTCGTGGATAAGCATATGGCATATGATGCAATGGTGCATGATGATAATTATTCATATGAGAATGTGAATGAACATATGCATGTGGTGGAACACGTGCATGAGTGTGTCTCACATGGTGTGCACGTGCTCGTGGATGCGGAGCATAAAAATCATCATATGTGCTAACATGTGGAGTAGGATGTGTGTTCATACGTGGCATGGCATACATGAAAGCATGACCCCTCTTTGGAGGTCCACCCAAAGTGGGTTTCTTTCCAAATGGGGGTGTGTTCCTAGCGGAAGCACCATTGGTAGAAGAACTACCCATGAAGTGTTTACTCCCACTAGTAGAGGCTTCGGAAGATGGCCTAACAAAGGTCGTGGCCGATTTGGATGAGTCTCCCATCTTACACCCCAAGCCAATGTGGTGATTGGCCGGAAGTAAGTCATTTAGGATATTATCCAAATGGCCCTTACCTTTATTGAAATCATGAATTCGGCCTAATGTGCACTCATACTTCTCGGTGAGAGAATGCATCGAAGCATCCAAGGTGGACACTTGCAATGTGAGTGCACAAACACGTGACTTGAGATTCTTATTCTCAATACTCAAAGTTGAGATTTGAGACGTCAAATCTGATATCACATGTTCATCCGAATCCTCGATATGAACATGCTCAAGTTGAGATTTGAGATTTACAATCTCATTTCTCAACCCTTCAACAACGGTGTCGTTGTTGATGATGATATGCTTAGGCGAGGTTTGAAGACTAGTTAACTCATTTTTAGTCTTAATAAATCTAGTAGCCAAATTAGAAAACTTATTCCAAAGTTGTTCGTTGGCTAACCTAAGTTCATCCATAGTTACCTCTTCGCCTTCATCCTCGCTTTCCTCGCTTTCATCGGAGGAGGTCTCTTGATCACGTTCCCCTTTTCCCATGAAGCACGTGTGTGCTTTCTCCACACGTTCATCATCCGACTCTCCACTTGAGGAGTCCTCTTCGGAGTCGGTGAATGTGCCGACAAGTCCTTTCTTGTGCTTTCTCGACTTGTCATACTTGAATGGCTTCCACTTCTCCTTGTGTTTATTGAGAGGACAATCCGGCTTGATGTGTCCTGGCTTGTTGCATTTATAACACACGGGAGTAGAAGCATTAGTCGAAATAAATTTTGATTTATTCTTCAACTTACCTTGTCGGAAGAATCGGTCGAACTTCTTTGCCAAATCGGCCAATGCTTCCATGTCCAACTCTTCTTCCGATTCTTCTTTCGATTCTTCATCATCGGTAGATGGAGCGGCCTTGTACGCAATCGCCTTTTTCTTTGGCTCGTCTTGCTTCAAGTACGACTTCATCTTTTCTTTCATCATGAGCTTACTGTCCTTGCGTACCTCATAAGACATCAAGGTACCCATTAGTTGTATGACAGTATACTTACTCATATCATTACCTTCCTCGATGGCGAAGGTACGCTTTTCCCAACAAGAAGGTAGTCCATCGATGATCTTTGAGACTTTTTCCTTTTGGGTGTAGGTTTTCCCAAGAGCCTCCAATTCGTTGGTAATGTCAACGAATCGAGCATAATACTCCTTCATCTTCTCACCCTGTTGCATATGAAATAGTTCGAAATCTTTATTAACAATAACGAGTTTAGAGTCTCTTACCCTACTCGTTCTTTCATGCAAGATGAGGAGGGAGTTCCATATTTGATATGCACTCTTACATGTGCATATATTATTGAAGTCCTCGGGCTTCAAAGCACATTGCAAGGCGTTCATTGTCTTGACATTGCTTACCTCCGCGGCGACCTCCATGGTAGTCCAATTCGTGAAATCTTCTTCGGTGGGCTCGACATACTCCGACATCGTGGCTCTCCACAATGAAGCACTCCGGAGGAAAGTTTCCATCTGGCATTTCCAGTACCCGTAATTGGTACCGTTGAAGAAGGGAGGCCTCGTCGAAGAGTGTCCTTCCATCACCGAAGAAGCTCCTTCACGGTTTCTGAAGGTGCTGTAATCTGAAGGTGGACAAATGGTTTTGTTGTCGTTGGCAGACATAGCTAGGTACTTGGCTCTGATACCAAATGTAATGCCCTACAAAGCTACTGCACATGTACTAGAAGGGGGGTGAATAGTACTTTAAAATAATCAAGATAGTTATTCCTAATTATTGTGCAAGAAACAAACGACAATGCGGAATAAACAACAATCAACAAGAATTATCAAACGCAAACAAAGCATGTAACGGGTTCGGATCCACCCAAGTCTCACCGACTTGTTCCTGGTGATCCTACGTCCCAACCACCCGGATCCCCTCCGGATACTTGAGTTAGAAACCACTAACCCAAGATTTTGCACTATGAAATTCTTGTGAAAAACCTTCACAAGACCAAATCATACACAATGAACATGTGACTCCCACAACCTGGGATCCACTCTTCTCTCACAACCGAGAGAACAATTCAAATATCAAATGCGATGAAATAATGAAACACTTACCACAAAATCCTATGCCTTGAGTATACTTACCAAATTAGGGCAAAGAGGGATTTTGAGGAAGAAGATGTCACCAAACCCTAGCTCCAAGAAGTTGACCAGCAATGGAAGCCTAGGGTGGAGTTGGTGACCTTGATTCAAGCTCCTTGGCTTGGAATGCTCACAATGGAGAGAATCTCTCTTGAGGAATTTGGCTCAAAGAGTGAAGGGAGAGATTCTTGGTGAGAAGAGAGAGCTTGGAAATAGCTTGAGAAAACTTCTCTCTTAGGTCTGAAATAACTTTGATAATGGACCTCTTACCTTGCCTCAAACGAATCAGGTTAGTATTTATAGAGGCAAGAAAAATCATGCTCAAAAGATTCCCAACGGTCATATTTCTGAAGCAGTTAGTACATCTAAGAAGGATCACTGACCAACTAGATTGGAAACTAGTCGGTCGGTGATTTTTCATGAACCGACTAACAGGCACACAGCCAAACGAGAAAGTTCCAGGAAACATGAACTAGTCGGTCTAAGAAGACTTGCCAACCGACTAGTTTCACTACTAGTCGGTCGGTGAGTGTTCTTTGACCGACTAACAGATGAAATAGGAAAGGCTAGATTCAAGTGGGACTAGTCAGTCTAAGAACAAATGCTGACCGACTAGTTTATCAACTAGTCGGTCGACAAACTTTTTTGACCGACTAACTATAAACAGTAACTTAGGCTGTACAGGGAAAGCTCAACTAGTCAGTCTAAGAAGGATTCCTAACCAACTAGATCGTCATCTAGTCGGTCGGTGACTCTACTTTGACCGACTAATTGATCAACAAAGTTAGGCTAAAAATGAGCAACGACATCTAGTCGGTTCAAGAAGAGTTGCCGACCGACTAGATCGTCATCTAGTCGGTTGGTTCTTCTACTTGAACCAACTAAGATGCACTAGAAGCCGAGGGAAGAAGCGATAGGCTTCGGGAAAGTTTCTAATGGCTTTTATGATAATCCTAGCTCTAAGATATGAGCGAAATGAAGATTATAATGTAAGTCATACTCAAGGCTTAACATTCTATTCTATGAAGCTAGAAGACATTAAATAAAACTTGACGAACCGTCTTCAAAGCAAGCTTCAATCTTCGCTCTTGACTTCATTAATACTCCTTGAGCTTGAACGAAGCTTCAGGCACACGATCACGCGTATTGAGAAGTCTTGAGACGTCGCTTTTGATGTACGTATTCTTTTGGCGACGATCTCCATAACTGCGCTCACAAAGAGTTAGTACGAGATATTTATGTTTGCTCATCATTCAAAACCAAATCCGGGGAATCAATACTCAACAATTATATGCTTGCTACCCATGCTAAACAATGTTTTATGTAAAAGAGATAATGGTAGACGATGCTTAGGTTGTTCTTAGAAATCCGCCAAGAGCCTATGCATACGAAGATGTTACAGATGATGATAGTGATGAAGAATAAGACGTAATCTTAGCCCATGAAGTTGTGGCCGAGTTTTCAACCGATCAGAATAATGAAACGGCTGAAGACATTATACCGTTGCGTATCGATATGCCCAACTTGGAGATCCAGGCAAATATCACGGAAGATGAAGATGCCGTTGTAATCATAATAGATGAAAGCCCAAGTATTAATTTAAGAAGCAGAGTAGAAGATGTTTCAACTGGTGTTCGAACTCGATCACAAATGGCTTCAACATCAAAATCTTGAATTCTTGGGCATATCAAGTGCTAGTTTTTCCTTTTGTTTTGTGTTTTGCTTAGTTAATGGTAAGACAAGTCAAGTACTAATACCACTTTAGTACGTGAGACATATGCTCCATTAGGAGTAGCCGGTTCCTCCTCACACAAGGATTGTTAAAAGAGTTGCATAAGAATGAATATGGTTGGCTTAACAGCAAGATATCAACTGTTTCAAAAGTCAGAGTTTTGAAATAGTGAAACAAAAGAACTGACAAAAGAAATGTGTAAATATGGCATCATGACATGGCTATTACCCTGCACACCCATTATGGTCCAGCAAATGATATCAAGTTAAGAAATCATTGACCAGTGCAGGCCACATCCTGTGATCCTTTTCTTTTGTTATTCAACATACTTAACTTGACAATTGACGCATGCACTTCTAGATATTTTCCATGTTTTCATTATCATATATCTTCATAAGAGAAATCCTACCTAACCTGTAACACTAGTTGTTGCATTTCTAAAACAGATTTATTTGGTATTGTAATAGAGGCTGCGTCCAGACTCCAACCAAAATAATCAACACAGATGGTTCTAGATATTGAAGTGAAACAAAGTATATAAAACCAATGATCCTTCGGGGGATACACAGATAACTTTTTCATGTGGGTTCCAACTAGCTTATTTCCAAGTTTGCTCATGCCATGACTCATTATGAAATACATGAACTATGGATTAACAATTAATGGAGTAGTGTCAACTGTATGCATGGGAATAGATTTTTTTAAAGGGCACTGGAATAGAATCATTACCCACAAGTATGTTATATACCACTATGGATTAAAATCGCCAACCTATTCAGCAGGAGATGTATATGCACTCACCCGACTACATGCGATGCAGATCTCACTTGAATTTGGAAATGACAGATAATCAACATAAAACATGTCATCACTATTATAAATATAATGAGTCCAGGATCAAGTATAAGTAACGAGACCAAAGCCCCCATCATTGTCATCAAATCGAAACTTGTTGGAACATACTCAAGTTCATTTCTAGGCAGCAAGTAATTGTCTGCCCGAGCAAACCTCAAGGTAGGATTGTTTAAATGCCAACCAGGCCATGCGCTTGCAGTTACATGATAGGATGGATGAACTGCGCTTAAAACTTTCAGAGCTTCATCATGGACATGAATTCTTGATACTGGATATGATGGGTTGAAAGAGCTACACCTATCAGTAGATCTCAATTCAATGGCAATGCTGAAATTGTTGAATCATTGACGATGGTCATGCCGTGCACTTATCCAATATCCGTATGCAAAGGGTTAGCAAGTGAAGTGGTTGAAAGTGAAGTTCCCATGTCGATATTTCCACCACAACCTTCACCAAATTAGCTTCCATTGTTGGGGATGCGACAATCGTTTGGCATATAAAGATTGTTCAGCAATTCATCTTGGGCATGCAATGTCGAAGGTAAACCACTGGCCATTATCTACTCATGGGTGTTATGACCTGTCATATCAGGATGCATGTACTTGTCCGAAAACATATGTGAAGAAACTACATTGAGGACTACATAACTTTGATCGACCGTTGATTGCAAATTGGTAAACATATTGTTATCCATATGAAGAGTTGCTCAATTTGCAGTAAGTCTCAATTTGATTTCAGCTAGAGATGAATGCTTCCAGCAAAAGGGTATAAAAATGTATTTCATTATGTTAAATAAGAACATGTTATATAACATTTTATTTATATTGTAAGGTAATATCAATTTTTTTGTAGGCGGTAAGAAGCCACAAAAGAATGGACGAGGGTACACCAAGCCCTCGCTCTTGATTCCACCAGAAGGGCAACGAGTTATCATACGGTGGAGCCACGGTGCCCCCATTGAAAAGTGGGGGGCAAGTTTACGAGGTTTTTGGGTACATTGGCCAGAAAGGCCGATATATTCATCATTTGCCTCAATTGGACTGAGCAAAGATTTGAAGATTTGGGCGTATGTTGGAGCCGGATCAACGTAAGTATGTTGTATGTTAATTTATTACTTTCATTATGTATATAATTTGTATGTGTTTTTTTTGCAGAGGCATTACATGTTGGATGGGAACCCAGACGCATGGAAGTTCTGCTTCATTAAGATACAATATGCGTTGGTCCAGTGGCGTAATGACCTGAAGGATAGGATCTGGTCAAGGTACACAGAAGACTGGGAGCGTTGGTGGCATATGGACCCCCGAGCAAATCCCCTCTAGTTTTTCGGATCTTGTAACTATTGGGAGTCGGATGAAGGAAAAATATGGTTCAATTTTGGTCCCTTTTAATGTGTCTTATATATCCATTTGCCTGACATGTTTTTTAAAAGAGGATTGCGGATATCGCCAAGGCAAACCGCGAAAAGCCACGAGAGTATGAGCATCATATCGGCTCCAAGAGCTACACGAGACATGCCTACGATTTGGCACAACAAGTTATATGTTCAATTTTAAATTTGAGCATATATTATGTTATAATGGAATATGTGTCTAAAATTTGTTTTGGTATCAATCTATTTGTTTTTAGGGCAAGCCGAGAGTGGAGTCGTTGGTGGAGCACGCTCTTACATATCCTCACCCCAATTATACTGATAAAAATAAGATGAAGAAGAATAAGAAGCTGCTAGTAAGTAATAAGTTATGTTTAATTATATTGTTCATATTAAGTATAATTATAATTTTGGTTGTATTTATTTCAGGCTCTTCTGCATCAGGCTGCAGTAGACCGCAGGTCACACTCTGAGGCATGCTCCAGTTGCTCTGAACCGCTCACCAGGGAGGAGGAGGACGCCCTCATTGCTGGGGTGCTTGGAGGGACGAGAAAGAACCGGTATCGATTTAGAGGTTCAGAGCCCAAAGACTACGGGCAGTCGACCAGTTCGTCCTCAGCAGGTCATGAGAGTACCCGACGACCAGAGCCCACCGATCCACCAGCGGGCATGCAGGGGGTCACTACCACGATGACCAATATGGCAGAGAGGATGGCGCAGTATGACTAGCAGTATCAGTTATTGCTCGCTTGCATGCCTCAAGAGATGCAAGAGAAATATCATCGGCTCCGTAATGATCTGGTAAGAATTTCTATCAATTATTTAATTATGTGACTTTAATGGTATTTAATTAGGATTAGGGTTAGTGTATGTATGATTACGCTGAATACCCATTTCTGAATTCAACTTGAGAATCGATCCCAAATTTATGAACCACAATTCTCAATTTTAACTCTTAAGGAATGCTGTCACTTAATGAACTCACACTAAATAATCATGTTCCTAATTTAAAATAATTAATTTTTAATACCTCGTCATCATTGTAATATGTGTACATTTTAGGCATAAAAGTGAATTAAAGTCTACAATTTTCTATAAGTTATCAGTTTTATTTCACCTGCTTTTGCATTAGCCTTGAAATCTACTACAATATGTGCAATTTGCATTAGTCTTTTCAATATATTAGGAATTAGTAAGGTTTGTAAACTTTTCTCTGTATTATGTGTTCAGAGCACAGTTTCAAAAGCAAAGAAAACAATGAAAGTAAAATACCTGAGGGTCGGATCTCAAAATGGTTTGGAGAAGGAAAAGATAGTCTGGCATGTATCAAATAATGGAATAATCCACCATGAGTGTTCAGATTCAATGTTTCCATAACAAATATATTAAGACACATCTTTAAATTTACTAGCTATGTCCATCCACTGTTTTGAGTATATATGAATCTTGTCAAACTCCCTTCTTTCAGCAAAAGCAGCGACAACTTTTGGAGTAGCCCGTGATTTAATGTAAATTTTGAGAGCAAGGTCATTGTCGACACTTTGCAAATGAAACAAAAAGAAAACAAATTAGATATGGTAATAACATATGCATAGATTAGAAAACAAAAGAAAACAAAAAGAAAACTTTATTTCACCTGCATTTGCATTTGCATAAACATGTGCTACTTCTTTGATCTCTGCTGGGTTGGTTAGATTGATACCCATTTGCCGAGAGAGCAGCAATGAGAAGCTGATGTCTTGGCATATGATATCATTGGGCTTCTTTCTAAGTGCAAACATGCTCACCCTCCTCAGTATCATCGTAAGATTTTATGGAATCTGGGCATGATGAAGTGTGACATACTTCATTAAAATCTTTGCCTTTTGTTAAGATGTATCTTAACCTTGATTAAATAAAATCAATGTCAATGTCAAAATTGAGAAGAAAAGACTCGAGCCTCTTTGCTCAAATTCCAAGAGCAACACCACCTAAACATGGTTACAGTTCTAAGAGTCCAAGAGATGATGTCCCTTTATAATTAGCATGCAGGCAGTCCATGCATTTTATTTTCTTATTTTTGTCAGAAAACATGAGACATGAATGTTCGAGCTTTTGCTAGTAAGAGCCTTTCTTGGGTGGTCTTTTGGGCTTTCGAGTCGTTGTTTTTTCCTGCTTTCTATCTGATTCCAGCATTGTTCACATGTAGCTTTTGTTGTTCTATTCTCGTATTGTATTGTTGTTGTTATTCTTAATATTGAACAATGTAGCTTTCATCTTGATAAAAATGTGCACTTATTTTGCGTGTTTTTTTGTTTTGCTTCGCTTCTGTGGAATGCTTCGAATTTCCTCTCCAGGGTTGACTAGATTTATGGCAATAAAGTTAAGCTAGTCTACTACTCTACAGTTTTGACTAGATTTTTGGAAATAAAGTTAAGCTACCAATGGTCTACCATGGAGTTGGCCTCACTCTATGCTTTGTAAATTTCTAGAGGAATCCCCATGATCTAACTAGCATAATACCTCGAAACTCATACCTGCTCATTAGTTAGCGTACATCATAACTGTTAATTTTAGTTGTATCTGATTTATCAATATGCCTATTTTCAATATGCATCATTGATACTGAATATGGGCATTGCCCATATACAATTTTTGTTTCAGGAATTGCGTACACAAGGTGGAGAACAGAGTGGAGTCCCGGAGGGTGGAGATCTGCAGTGAGTAAGAGTTTACTTGTTTTTGAGATTGGGGGAGTGAAGGTGATGTGTTATGTGGAAACTTTTTAGAGACTTGGTGTTATGTGATTAATGTTATGTGTGTGGAAACTTTTTCGAAACTTGGTGTTATGTGATTAATGTTATATGTTTGGAAACTTTTTCTTGGAATGTGATGATGATGATGTTATTTGGGAATTTTGATTGCATAGAGATGTTTCTTGGTTTCATAACTTTTGATTGTACAGTGAATATTTAAGATTTTTTTATTTTTAAAAAAATCGAAAAACATATTAACCACGGAAATTTCGTGGCTAATACTCATTAACTATGATATTTCTGTATGAATTATCCGTGACTAATTCCAAATAGCCACGGATATTCCCTGGCTAATACAATAGTGGCCACCGACATTTCGTGGCTAATACGTATTAGCCACAGCCATAAATTCTATGGTAAGATTATTTTAGCCACATATGGCGGTGGCAAATAATTTTTTCGCAACGGATATTCCGTGGCTAATAGTGATATGCCAAGGAAATCGTTTCCGTGGCGGACGTATAATAGCCACAGTTCTTCTGTGGCAAAAAGTTTTTTAGCCACGGTTGTCCGTGGCTAATTCTCATTAGCCACGAAAAACCAATCACGGAATTACATATAATAGCCACAGTTCTTCTGTGGAAAACCGTTTTTATCAGCCACGGATTGTCGTGGCTAATTAGCATTAGCCGCTGACTAATAGCCACGGAATTCTGTGGCTATTAGTCTGTGGCTAATGCTAATTAGCCACAGAAATTCTTCCATTAGCGATGGAAATTTTCTCTTTTATGACACCATTTTTTGCCACGGACTATTAGCCACAGAATTTCTGAAAATCCGTGGCTAATGTGTTTTAGCCACGGAATTCGTAGTATTAGCCACGTATTTGTCTGTGGCTAATGCTTAGTTTCCAGTAGTGTAAATGAAAGGATTTTGATAGCTTATCTTCTATTATTATTTTTAGTTGAAGATGCGATCTCCTGGTGTTCCAACTTACATTTTTCCGAATTTCTCCGAGCTAAGGGTTATTTTCTACATTTTATGGAAGATATGGATCTTTTTATTAAATGATATGTTTTTTATAACCAACGTTTGTCTTCTCTTATTTTCCAATTGAAGATGGCGATCTTTATATTGAATGAACTAATTTTTTGGCCTAATTTTGTCTTCTCTTATATTTTTATTGAAGATGACATTCTCTCGGTCCCAAAGGAAATTTTTGCAGATTTTTCTGAGCTCCGGACTATTTTCCACATTTTCTCGAAGATATGGAACGTTTTATTAAATGATATGATTTTTTGGCCTAATTTTGTCTTCTCTTAATTTCCAGTTGAAGTTGGCAATCTCCCGGTTCCAACGGACATTTTTGCGGATATTTCTGAGCTTCGAGATATTTTCCCTATTTTCTGGAATATATAGATTGTTTTATTAAATGACATCAGAGACGACAAAATTTGGCCAAAAAAGTCCATTGGGATCGGGAAATCGCCACCTTCAACTGAAATATATGAGAAGACAAAATTCGGAACCAAGAAATCGCCATCTTCATCTATAAAAATGTCTGTTGTAACCAGGATATCGCCATCTTCAATTGAAAAGATTTTTATTTATCATTTTCTGAGCTTGGTGCTCTTTTTTACATTTTATAAAACATATGGATCTTTTAATTAAATGATATGATTTTTGGCCTAATTTTATCTTCTCTTATATTCCAGTTGAACATGGCAATCATCCGGTTCCAACGGGAAATTTTGCAGATTTTTCTGAGCTCGGGATTAATTTCAATATTTTCTGGAAGATATGGATATTTTATTATATTATATGATTTTTGTAGCATATTCTCTTATTTTTAAGTTGACGATGGCAATATACCGGTTCCAACGGACATTTTGGCCGATATTTCTGAGCTCGGTCCTATTTTATACATTTTTTTGTAAGATATGGATCTTTTTAATAAATGATATAATTTTTCTAGCCTAATATTGTCGTCTCTTATTTTCAATTGATAATGGCGATCTCCCGATTCAAACGGAAATTTTTGCATATTTTTCTGAATGCAAGGCTATTTTCTATGTTTCATTGTAGATATTGATCTTTTTATTAAATGATATGATTTTTATAGCCTACGTTTGTCTTCTCTTATTTTTTACGTGAAAATACCGGTTTCCTGGTTCCAACGAACATTTTTGTGGATTTTTCTGAACTTGAGGCTATTTTCTGTATTTTCTGGAAGATATTAATCGTTTTATTAAATGTTATGATTTTTGGCCTAATTTTATCTTCTCTTATTTTTTCATTGATGATGGCGATCTATTGAAACCAAAGAATAATTTTACAGATTTTTCTGTGATATGGGCTATTTTATGTATCTGGAAGATATCGATCATTTTATTAAATGAAATGATTTTTTGGCCTAATTTTGTATTCTCATGTTTTCCTTAAATTTGGCGATCTCTCGGTTCTGACGGATATTTTTGCGGATTTTTCTGAGCCCGGGGATATTTTGTACATTTTATGGAAAATAAGACTCTTTATATTAAATGATATGATTTCTTTTGCCTAATTTTTT
>JAULAV010007836.1:0-28408 GCA_030789695.1 Scilla litardierei
GCTGCAGCTGCATCAACCGACTAGTAAAAACAAGACAACAATAGTAGGAAAACAACAAAGAATTCATGATAACATATTGTCACAGAGAAAAAAAGGAAACAAACAGATTAAAGGAAACAAACAGACACAAATAATAATCATAAATAAATAGTTAATAAATAAAACTAAATAGAAACAACAAGAGGAAGTAATACAGACAGGGATGACAGTGTGCTATTGGGAACATTTGCATTCAAAACTCGAGTGGATATAGATTGGATTTGTTTATGGGTTGGATTTAAAATGTCATAAACGTAGCATCTTCAAGTTATTACCTGTTATAATATATATGTGACTTTTGAATAATTATATTTTTGTTTTTCAGGTCAACATATTCCCTGTTACAACATGTATCTAGCTTGGATTCTCTTCTGCCACAAAATAGCTAGCTTGGTCACAACAAAGGTGTGACGGGGGAGGCCGTCTCTTTGGATCACGCTGATCTCCCAAAATCTCATACTCCTTTAAAGATTAGACTTATACTAATCTTTAAAGTCAATCACACCAACTCAAGTCTCACATCTTATGAATATATATTTTGCATCTTTATGTATGCATGACACGTATACATTGTTTCTATGCAGGAAGCAATATGTTTTCATGTTGTGTGCAACTCATATCGTCATGTTTCCTTTGTGGGCATCAAGGACATGTGTTGTCAAAAGTACCATGCACAATTTGTCTCTGTGTCCACATGCAAGCTCTATGGAGGAGCATGATCTGCCTAGAAACGTGAGGAGATGTGTGACATGGACTTAGATTATGATTTAACAAATTAAGGCTTATAGTTTATTGAGCCATATGTTATTACATTTTCTATTGTTTTACATCTATGTATTCTAAACTGACTTATCAGCTCATAAATCTATGTAGACTTCTACACTGAAGACGCTCCTTTCTTGCGCTTACGTCCTGCACTACTACCCTCACCATCTGATGTCATATGTAACTGCAATAAATATATAAACGATAATAAAAACTAATCATTTCTTAAAGATATTGTGAAAGAGACACATGTTGTTTTCAACTGAATTGTTATAGATCATAGAGCACTACAAATATATTATGCACAAAAATGTTGATAATTCATGGAACAAAGATCAAACTTACACAAAAATGTTGATAATTCATGCATTTGCAAATGAAGTGAATAAGATGAATTTGTATATGCCGGTAAGTAAAATAAGATGGCATGTTGCTAGACGATGTCAGATTATTGTTGGAGTTTTTTTTGTAGAAGAAAAAATTCATCAATTAAGTCAAATATCTTTCCTGAATTATAAGATTTTGGCTAATTAGTCCCATACATAAAGAGACTGAAATCAATTAAGATTAACTCAAAAAATTTACTAACAAAGAAAGCTAGTATTGATATATTGGAATGTTCAGTCTTAACCCTTTTATGTCTTATGACTGTTAACACTAACATATATGTTCCATCTAAATAACAGTAGCACTGCAGCTGCATCAGTCGACTAGTAAAAACAAGACAACGATAGTAGGAAAACAACGAAGAATTCATGATAACATATTATCACAGAGAAAAAAGGGAAACAAACAGAAAAATGGAAACAAACAGACACAAATAGTAATCATAAATAAATAGATAATAAATAAAAATAAATAGAAACAACAAGAGGAAGTAATACAGACAGGGATGACAGTGTACAATTAGGAACATTTGCGTTCAAGACTCGAGTGGATATAGATTGGATTTGTTTACGGGTTGGATTTAAAATGTCATAGACGTAGCATCTTCAAGTTATTACCTGTTATAATATGTATGTGACTTCTGAATAATTATATTTTTGTTTTTCAGGTCAACATATTCCCTGTTACAACATGTATCTAGCCTGGATTCTCTTCTGCCACAAAATAGCTAGCCTGGTCACAACAAAGGTGTGACGGGGGAGGCCGTCTCTTAGGATCTCGCTGATCTCTCAAAATCTCAGACTCCTTTAAAGATTAGACTTATACTAATCTTTAAAGTCAATCACACCATCTCAAGGCTCACATCTTATTAATATATATTTTGCATCTTTATGTATGCATGACACGTATACATTATTTCTATGCAGAAAGCAATATGTTTTCATGTTGTGTGCAACTCATATCGTCATGTTTCCTTTGTGGGCATCAAGGACATGTGTTGTCAAAAGTACCATGCACAATTTGTCTCTGTGTCCACATGCAAGCTCCATGGAGGAGCATGATCTGCCTGGAAACGTGAGGAGATGTGTGACATGGACTTAGATTAGGATTTAAAAAATTAAGGCTTATAGTTTATTGAGCCATATGTTATTACATTTATCTATTGTTTTACATCTATGTATTCTTGCAGTTATTTGAGCATGATCCTTGTCCGCCAAACCAAAATAGTTTATGCTAATCTTTATGGAGGTTCTTAGCAACAACTGCGGCAAATGATTTATGAGGAAGCATAAACAAAAATGCCGCTATATGTAAAATGTTCATTCTGTTTATATGTTGCAACATAAAGATGAAACTTTGGTTGTGTGAAGTTATGAGAAAGCTCCAAGTTTAATCAACCTGTATATTTTCTCTCAGGTTATCATGTACAGTGTGGAACAATTGCTTCATGTATGTTGCATCTATTTCAATATATAGAAACGTCGAAATGTTGGTATTCATTATCATTGTGTTAAACTTCTTACCTTGTTTCAATAAAATCATTTCAGAATCAGTTGTTAATTAGCCATACTAATTGTATTCAGCTGTGTTGCTAGTAGCAGTTTGGTTATATACTGATCCTTTTGAATCTTGATAGGCCTGAAGGCAACATAAAGCAGTGCATAACTTCACTAATATCACTTGAAGACAAGTAAATCTTAATTGTATATAATTTGATCAAACCACGTATTACAACTAGCAATTATGAAAGACATTAAGTTAAAAACATATACATATACATATGTATCCATATACATATGTATGCATGTGTGTGTGTACTAGAAATAACCCGTGCACATATTGCACAGACAACCCAAAAACCAACCCACACAATCAGGACGCGGGACCGACAGAGGTGTTTCGATGAGTGCAAAAACAGGTGAAAAATGAGAAGAGTGGTTTTGAATGTGTGTATTGTCTTGGAGTTTTTGGTTTTTTGATTGGGAGGTGTGATTTTGGGTGTTTTGGATTTGGGTGTGTTTGGGGGGATGGGTGTGGTTTTTGGGTTTTTGGGTTTTTGGGTTTTTTGGATTTTGGGTTTAAGAAGGTTGTCCCATGTGGCGATGTGACGTTGCCACATTGGACAAAGATTCAAAAACTTCCCTCAATTGTAACAAGGATGTATGTGTGTGCGTGCAGAATTCTTATTATAAATTCTAATTTTATCAAACCAAGTATTTTTTTCGTTCTTTTGATATATTTAGGTAGAATGCCAGAACTACGTCTTCCTAATCTTAGTTTTTATGAACTCATCCCTGAAATAGAGATAAAAGCCTGGAGTTTTGTATTGATTACTATAGTGCTAGCTAGAATTTGATAGCACTTGATAGCCAATAACATACTGGTAACAAATTAAGGCTTATAATATGTTTTAAGCATTTGATAGCTAATAACATACTGCTAGCTAGCTAGAATACCTACCAAGCTTATCACCGGTGATGTTTTATACTAGATATAAAACAATACGACATTTCTGTTCGTAGAAGTTTTCTGAGGAGATGAGACGCTCAAGATCCATTTCATATGACATGATTTTCGCATGCCTAAGAAAAGATTCATGGGCACATGTGCCCATTCAAAATTCTTGGAAATTACGATGAAATTCATCACTTGAGGAAGAAGTCCCAGCTTGATTGTGTGTGCAAGTTCATTGTAGAAAGAAAATATTTTACAAAAGCATAAGCTTTCATGAAATAGAACCATAAATAATATCAATCCAACTTAAGCATTTAAAGTCTATCAAATAGTCAGCAACAAAAGAATCAAGTTTTGCTTGCTAGACCAAGATATTTGTTCAAATAACGGATTTTGCATAGTTTTCATTTATACAAAACACTGATGGACGAAGGCCATCATGTTTTTTTATTCATCGGAAGTAAGGGCCAGCATGCTTCACTGATCAAATTGAATCTGTAAGGTATTAGTCCTACAAGACAACGTTAATATAGACCCCATAACGCACTCACACCCCCACACATACAAAACACACACCCAACAACATTCATATAAATAATATTGACTGGAAAAATCTATTATACATTTGACAGCGATTTTTTGAATCCTAGGGCTGACTAGGACAAGCTGACTAGGACAAACAGGTTGATAGAAAGACGGCTCAGATTTAATCTTGGGTATTGAACGGTTTAGATGAAGTTTTTGGGATAGCTTTGCTTAATTCGTGAGGGTCCCCACTTCTTTGTAAACATGCTCTTACACGTGAAATGCTAGCAACAGCCTGTTTTTGGGGAGATCAACAGTCTTTTTTTGGGGAGAGATCAACAGGCATTAGGCATTTGAGCTTCCCAAGAGAGCATCTTTACCCAAGAGCTTCCCAATTTGAGCTTCCCAACAGCATGTTCCTAATTTTCCTGGCGCAATGCATTTGAGCATCTTGGCGCAAGGTGTTCTAAAAGAATCCCTAGCCTTGGTTCTCAATTGCAAAGGTCCCAGGTTGGGAGTTTTTTTTCGTTTCTCAATTATTCACAGTTTTTTTTACAACTTCTTCTTCTTAATTTCGATTGAATCGTAATTCTCATGTGCTTTTTTAAATTGGATTTGGTTCTCAATTGCAGAAGAAGAATTACAGCATCCCAACAGTTTGTAAAGGATTTACAAATTGAGAAGAAGAACGTAAAGGATTTGGTTCTCAATTGCAGCTTCCCAACAGTTCTAAATGAAAAGGTCCCAGGTTTGATTTTTTTAAATGAAAAGGAACTCACAGTTTGTTCTGAAAATCCTACGAGTTTTGTTCACAGTTTTTTTTTTGAGTTATTAATCCTTGGTTCACAATTTATTCATTTGATTTTAATTAATAGGTTTAGTTTAAAAACATCTTCTTCTCAATTTTTTCGTTTTGATTTTTTAATGAAAATGAGCTTCCCAACATTTTTTCTTCACAGTGATTTTTAAATGAAAAGGTCCCAGGTTTGATTTTTTAATGAAAAGGAACTCACAGTTTCTTCTAAAAATCCTATAAGTTTGTTCACAGTTTTTTTGTGATTTATTAATCCTTGGTTCACAATTTATTTTAAGTTATTAATTATGGACTCACCGTTTGTTGAACTCACAGTTTGTTCACATTTGAACTCACAGTCCCATTTTATTGTGAGCAAAAGTCCCCAACTCTTTGCGTGACCTTGGAAGAGCAATAATCTTTTTGTATTGGGGGAGAGCAAGAGGCTTTTTTGAGGGAGAGCAACAGGAGTTTGGTTAGAGCTTCCCCAAAATGGTCCCTTGCTCTTCCCCAAAATATGAGGATAGCAGCAAATATTCGCAAGCGCCAAAGATTTCGCAAGCGCATCAAAGAGCTTTTTTGTGCACCGACCAGTCCATACCAACATCCTCAACAAGCTCCTTATCAAGCACTGACCAGTCCATACCAACATCCTCAACAAGCTCCAAGCCATGACTATGTGCAACCTGCTTATGGGCGTGGACCATACTACAATCCGCAGTAGTCAGGCTCACATCCTCCTCCGCCATACACTGCACAGCCGCCGTATCCTCCACAAGGCAATTATTACAGGTCTGGGCCCCCAATAGTTGTACTTTTCCCAGTCTGTTTTACACGCATACAAGATGCCCGTTCATGTTACTTCATTGACAGTATATAGGGAAGTTGTGCCCTTTCACATGGTAGTAAAACATGTTTCCTGTTATTATTTGATGTAATTAGTGATTGAGGTGAGAATATTTCCATGTAAATGAATGTTGTTGGCCTGGAAACAACAGTTGAAAATTTGCTCTGATGGTGAGGTGCTTGAATAATCTATCATGAAATTGCATCACGTGGACGACGATTTCAATTTCACAAGTAACTGTGCTTTGTATGTTGTGGGTTTCGGTCATGACTCGCCTGCTTGCTTTGGTCGGGGTGAAGACAATTTGGTACTATGGGCGGGTGCAGACATTGCAGCTAAGCTGTTATTTTGTCGTGTTTGTGGCATTGCCCGCCAGTACTGATAATTGCATTAGTAATTATTGGCCTCTGCGATGGCTAGCTACATGATTTCACAAGGGCTTTCTGGGTCTTGCTTCTGGGCCACCAAGGCACTAAGCTATTAATTATGGATACAGAAACTACAAGGGAACAAAAGAAAATTAACAGCAGAACACTGAACCATCCAGATGCATACGCCAATCGGCTCACCAGATTGAACATTGATCAATACTCCTGTTGCAATAAAGCCTTGACTGATGCACATTGTAAACATTTGACTCATGTCAGGGTCGACTGCACTTTATTTGTTAGCAAACTAATATAGCTTCCTTCCAGTTTGTCCAAATCAAGCACCTAAAAATTTTAATTCTAGGAAGAATCGGATGCTAGAAACCAAGCGTATTGAAGCTTTAAACGATAGTCCATAGTCCTAACAGAGAACAACTATGGTTACATACAAAGAGAATTCTGTTTTTAAATTTCTAATATACTTTCCTATCTAGCATGTACACAGATACTTACAAATACCAAAAGTCTAACAAATACCAATATGTTTCATCAAAAGGTAGGTCTCTTTTATGTGAATTTTTATATACTAACTGTGCATGGTATTTTTCATCAATTGTTAATGATAGTCATACTTTTATTTGTTGAGGTTCGAAGATTTAAAAAAGTATTTTTTTGCCTGAGAGTATGATTTTATTAAAACATTAAGAGATGACTGATTTGATTCCCTGATTACGAGATGATTTTGTTTTCGATTGAATTGTAATTCTCAATGTGCTTGTGGTAATGTTGTTCATTAATTTTAATCGAGCGCTCTATGCTCATGACTGTTTTTCTTAACATCTGTGGCGCCAAAGACAAATCCTTTACGTGCACTGGTGGACCGTCCATCGCAATTTAGTAACCTGTTCGCTATGCTCTCTTCTGACATCCGACCAGGACCCATAGCCCGAACCTCCTCTCAGGCCGATCACACCCAGCAATTTCTGCCTACGAATGGCCCATCGTAATTGAATTCCTCTATCTCTCTAATAAGCCCAGTTCGATTTGTTGAAGTAGTTTTCTGATTTGTTGAAGTAGTTTTTTTTGTGCTCCTGTAGTTTCTTGCTCACCGATTTCGGTGAGAGTGGGATATGAATAGAACCTTCTCAGCGTGGAGCAAATGACAGACAAGAAGTAGTAGTAGTAGTAGAGGGGAAATAACTCAAAATGTGCTTAGTTGAGGTATTGAGCCTATATTCTCCTTTTTTTAAATTCCCGTTTATTAATGATTTTTAATTTTAGATTACAAACATGCTACGGGTTGCGAGTCATGTTTCGGTTCAGACCGGGGTTCCAATTTTTGAGGGAACTAAATTCCTTGGTAGAATTAAATTTTGGAGGAAATAAAATTGTTGTTCGTTTTGGAATTAGGGGATCCACGATTTTGTGGGGGTAAATATTTTAAATGCACCGTGCCCTTAGGGCACGGGGTTATGACTAGTTTAGTCATAAAATAGATATGGAGCGTGATGGAAACACCATCTTGACACTACTGCTATCAAATGATTTCAGCAATGTCGATTTTATTTCCATCTGCATCAAGGCAGGCCTTGGCATGACAACCCTTGTATAGATTGTCTTTAATGATGTGAGCGTGAAAGGCCATTTCCACATCAAAACGTGGGTTTATGCTTTCGATCAAGATGATGATGATATCGTAAATGTAAGGTTAGTAATAAAAGCAGCTATAGAATATATAACGTTGAATGTTGTGAATTACAGGTGAATCTTATAATTCAGGAATGCTGTAGAGATGTGCAAAATTGAAAAACAGCATCCATATCTAAACATCAGTATATAATAAAGCCAGCAACATCAAGAACAATACACCATATTATCAAGTTTAGGTCTTCCATCTCTCCTCCCCAGCCCCCCTCCAGCCTCCTTCCCCTCCGTGAGCACAAAACACTCAACATGATATTACACACTAATCAAGTGGCCATTACCAAATTGAACAAAATAACAAATACACATAACATTAAATCCCAAAAATCACCATGAAAAGAAAAGGAAAAAAATCAACAAAATTGAAGACATACCTTCATCTTCCGAAATCAAGACCGCAGAAACTTGGGGACACCACAAAGAAAACTACGGAAAAAAAGAGAGAAAACCCCATGTCAGGAACTTAGGCTTTCTTTCATTCACAAAGTCTACAGACCATAAATCACATACCTGCAAGCGGCACTGAGGGATTGGACAAAGCTTGGTGAGAAAGAGGCCTGAAAGCTTGGGGATCTCTGGCGATCGCTATGAAAACCTAATGAAATCGGCTGGAACGAGGTTTGATGAAACGATGGAGGAAAGAGGAACAGAAGAAAATGCCGAAATTATTAATACGTTTACTACAATGGACAAATTTGTAGCGGTTTCAAACCGCTCCAAATAACTCATTTGTAGCGTTTACAAACCGTGACAAACGAATGGACTTTTTTGTTCGGTTCTTAACCGATACAATTAAAAAAATTTCGCCCAAGCGTGCCTGTTCTTCCCACGTCTTCTATTTTTACTCGTTTTAAAATGATTATAGGGGGTTCAAACCATGACAAAATATCTTATGGGAATCTTTAGCCTTTAGCGGTTTGAAACCGTTAAAAGGGTAAATTTGTGGCGGTTTAATAAATGCTGCTAATACCCATGTCTTTTGTAGTGAATGTAGAAAATAGTCCGAAGCTTAGAAAAATCCACAAAAATATCCGTTGGAACAGGGAGATCGCCATCTTCAACTAAAAAATAAGAGAAGACAAAATTACGATATAAAAATCAAGTTATTTAATATAAAGATTCATATCTTACAGAAAACGAAGAAAATTGCCCGGAGCCTAGAAAAATCCACAAAAAGGAATGTTGTAACCGGTAGATCGACATTTTCAACGAAAAAAAATAAGAGAAGACAAAATTAGGCCAAAAATCATATCACTTAATAAAAAGATCCACATCTTCTAAAAAATGTAGAAAAACAGCCTCAAGCTTATAAAAATCCGCAAAAATGTCCATTGGAACTAGGAGATCGCCATCTTCAACTGAAAAATAAGAGAAGACAAGATTAGGTTATAAAATCATATCATTTAATATAAACATTCATATCATACAGAAAATGTAGAAAATAGACCGGAGCTCAAAAAATCCCCACAAATGTCTGTTGGAATAGGGAGATCGCCATCTTCAACAAAAAAACAGGAGAATACAAAATTATGCCATAAAATAATATCATTTAATATAAAGATCGATATCTTCCAAAAAATATAGAAAAGAGACCCGAGCTCTGAAAAATCCGCAAAAATTTCCATTAGAACCGGCAGATCGCCCTCTTCAGCTTAAAAATAAGAGAAGACAAAATTAGGCCATAAAATCATATCATTTAATTTAAAGATCAATTTCTTCCAAAAATGTACAAAATAGCCCCGAGCTCTAAAAAATCTGCAAAAATGTAGAAATAGCACCGAGCTCAGAAAAATCTGCGTGAAGAAAATGTAGAAAAGTAGCACCGAACTCAAAAAATGTGGAAAAATGTCCTTAGAACCGGAAGATCGCAATCTTCAACCTAAAAATTAGAGAAGACAAATTATTGCTATAAAAATCAAATCTTTTAATAAAATGATCCATATCTTCCATAAAAATTAGAAAATAATTTCGCTCTTAGAAAAATCCGCAAAAAATTCCGTTAGAACCGGGAGATCGCCATCTTCAACTGAAAAATATGAGAATAAAAAATTAGGCTAAAAATCATATCATTTAAGAAAAAGATTCTTATCTTCAAGAAAATGTGAAAGTAGCCCGGAGCTCGGAAAAGTCTGCAAAAATGTAGGTCCGCAAAAGAAGAGAAGACACAATTAGGCTATAAAATCATATCATTTAATATAAAGATACATATCTTATAGCAAATATAGAAAATGGCTTTGAGATCAGAAAAGTCAGCAAAAAATTACGTTGGAATTAGAAGATCTCCATTTGTAACTGAAAAAGAAGGGAAGACAAATATAGGCAAAAATAAAATCTTTTAATAAAAAGATCCATAAATATCAGAAAATGGAGAAAATATTTCTAAGCTTAGAAAATTTTGTAAAAATATTCGTTGGAATCGGGAGATCGCCATCTTCAATTGAAAAATAAGAAATGGTAAAATTAGGCTAAAAATTCATATCATTTAATATGAATATCCTTATGTTACAGAAAATAAAGAAAATAGCCCAGAGCTCAAAAAATCTGCAAAAATTTTTGTTAGAACTGGGAGTTCGCCATCTTCAATGAAAAAAGAGATGACAAAATTAAGCCATAAATCATATCATTTTTAAAATGGTTCATATCTTGCAGAAAAAGCAGAAAATAGACCCGAACACAGAAAAATTCGGAAAAAAATGTCCGTCGGAAGAGGGAGAACGCCATCTTGAACTGAAGATAAGAGAAGACAAAATTAGGCCAAAAATCATTTCATTTTATAAAAAGATCCATACCTTCCAGAAAATACAGAAAAAAGCCCTCTAGCTCAGAAAAATCCGCAAAAATGTCTGTTGGAACCGGGAGATCACCATTTTCAACTGAAAAATAAGAGAAGACAAACTTAGGCGATAAAATCGTATCATTTAATAAAAAGATACATATCTTCCACAAAATGTCGAAAATCGGCCCGAGCTCTGAAAAATCAGAAAAAAAGTCTGTTAGAGTCGGGAGATTGATAATTCAACTAAAAATAAGAGAAGACAAAATTTGGCCATAAAAATAATATCATTAATATATAGATCCATAACTTCTAGAAAATGCAGAAAATAGCCTCGAGCTCAAAAAATCCGCAAAATGTGTTTGAACTGGGAGATCGCCATCTTCAACTGAAAATTAAGAGAAGACAACATTAGGCCAAAATAATATCATTTAATAAAAAGATCCGTATTGTCCAAAAAAATCCAGAAAATAGTCACGAGCTCAAAAAAACCTGCAAAAATGTCCGTTGGAACCGGGAGATCACGATCTTCAACTGAAAAAAATAAGAGAAGACAAAAATTAGCTTTAAAATCTTATCATTTGATAAAAAGATTCACAACTTCCCGAAATTTTAGAAAAATAGCCCCGAGCTCAGAAAAATCCGCAAAAATGTCCATTGGAACTAGGAGATCGCCATCTTCAACTGAAAAATAAGAGAAGACAAGATTAGGTTATAAAATCATATCATTTAATATAAACATTCATATCATACAGAAAATGTAGAAAATAGACCCGGAGCTCAAAAAATCCACACAAATGTCTGTTGGAATAGGGAGATCGCCATCTTCAACAAAAAAACAAGAGAATACAAAATTATGCCATAAAATAATATCATTTAATATAAAGATCGATATCTTCAAAAAAAAATATAGAAAAGAGACCCGAGCTCTGAAAAATCCGCAAAAATTTCCATTAGAACCGGCAGATCGCCCTCTTCAGCTTAAAAATAAGAGAAGACAAAATTAGGCCATAAAATCATATCATTTAATTTAAAGATCAATATCTTCCAAAAATGTACAAAATAGCCCCGAGCTCTAAAAAATCTGCAAAAATGTAGAAATAGCACCGAGTTCAGAAAAATCTGCGTGAAGAAAATGTAGAAAAGTAGCACCGAACTCAAAAAATGTGGAAAAATGTCCTTAGAACCGGAAGATCGCAATCTTCAACCTAAAAATTAGAGAAGACAAATTATTGCTATAAAAATCAAATCTTTTAATAAAATGATCCATATCTTCCATAAAAATTAGAAAATAATTTCGCTCTTAGAAAAATCCGCAAAAAATTCCGTTAGAACCGGGAGATCGCCATCTTCAACTGAAAAATATGAGAATAAAAAATTAGGCTAAAAATCATATCATTTAAGAAAAAGATTCTTATCTTCAAGAAAATGTGAAAGTAGCCCGGAGCTCGGAAAAGTCTGCAAAAATGTAGGTCCGCAAAAATTTCTGTTGGAACCGGGAGATCGACATCTTCAACTGAAAAATAAAAGAACGCAAAATTAGGCCAAAATAATAGCTTTATTAAAATATCCATATCTTCTAGAAAATGTAGAAAATAGACCCGAGCTCAAAAAAATCCGCAAAAATGTCCGTTGGAACCAGGAGATCGCCATCTTCAGCTGAAAAAAATAAAAGAAGACAAAATTAGGCCAAAAATTAATTTCATTTAATAAAAATATGAAAATGTAGAAAATGGCCCCGAGCTCTGAATAGTCTGCGAAAATGTCCGTTGGAACCAGGAGATTGCCGTCATCAACTTAAAAAGAGAAGAAAAAATTATGATGTAAAAATCATATCATTTAATATAAATATCCATATATACCAAAAAATATAGAAAATAGCCATAAGATCAAAAAAGTTTGCAAAAATGTCCGTTAGAACAGGTAGATCGCCATCTTTAACTGAAAAATAAGAAACAACAAAATTAGGTCAAAAAATCATATCATTTAAAAAAGATACATATCTTTCAGAAAATGTCGAAAATAGCCCCAAGCTCATAAAATTTTGCAAAAATGTATGTTGCAACCGGGAGATCTCCATCTTCAACTGAAAAATCTGAGATGACAAAATTAGGCAAAAAATCAAATTGTTTAACGACAAGATCCATATCTTTCAGAAAATGTAGAAAATAACCCGGAGCTCTTCCAAAAAATGCAGAAAATATACCCGAGCTTAGAAATATTCGAAAAATGTCCAGTTGAAGAGAGAGATCACCATCTTCAAGTGAAAAATAAGAGAGGACAAAATTAGGCCAAAAGTTCATATCATTTAATAAAAAGATACATACCTTCCAGAAAATGTAGAAAATAGTCTGGAGCTCAAAAAAGTTCCCAAAAATGTACGTTGAAACCTGGAGATTGCCTTCTTCAACTAAAAAATAAGATAAGACAAAATTTGGCTTTAAAAATCTTATCCTTTAATAAAGAGATCCATATCTTACATAAAATGTAGAAAATAGTCTCGAGCTCAGAAAAATCCGCAAAAAAGTTCGTTGGAACCGACAGATCATCATCTTCAACTAAAAAAGTAGAGAAGACAAAATTAGGCCAAAAATCATATCATTTAATAAAAAGATACATATCTTTCAGAAAACGTAGAAAATTGCCCCGAGCTCAAAAAAAATCGCAAAAATGTCCGTTGGAACCGGGAGATCGCCATCCTCAACTGAAATATAAGTGATGAAAAAATTAGGCTATAAAAATCTTATCATTTATAAAGATTTATATCTTACAGAAAATGTAAAAAATAGTATGGAGCTCAAAAAATCCGCAAAAATGTCGGTTTGAACCGGCAAATCGTCATCTTCACCGAAAAAAATAAGAGAATACAAAATTAGGCCAAAAGTTCATATAATTTAATTAAACAATCGATATATTACAGAAAATTCAGAAATTAGCCCCGAGCTCAGAAAAATCAACAAAAATGTTCGTTGGAACAGAGAGATTGCAATCTTCAACTAAAAAAATAAGAGAAGACAAAATTATGTCAAAAATCATATCATTTAATAAAAAGATCCATTTCTTCCAGAAAATACAGAAAATAACTACGAGATAAGTAAAATCCGTAAAAATGTCTGTTTGAACTGGGAGATCGACATCTTCAACTGAAAAATAAGAGAAGATAAATTTAGGCCATAAAATGAAATCATTTAATAAAAATAAACATATCTTCCATAAAATGTAGAAAATAGTGATGAGCTCAGAAAAATTTGAAGAAATGTCGGTTTGAACAAAAAAAATCAGAGAAAACAAACTCATGTCGGTTTGAACAAAAGAAATGTTTATTGGAACCGGGAGATTGCCATCTTCAACAAAAAAAGAAAAGATAAAATTCGGCCAAAAAATCATATCATAATATCCATATCTTCCAAAAAATACAGAAAATAGTTCCAAGCTCAGAAAAATCCGCAAAAATGTTTGTTGGAACCAAAAGGTCGCTATCTTAAAGTGAAAAATAAGAGAAAAAAAACTTTGGTTATAAAAAGCATATCATTTATCGTAAGAGAAGACAAAATTAGGCCATAAAATCATAACATTTAATATGAAGATCCATATCTTCTAGAAAATGTAGAAAATGGCCATAGGCTTAGGAAAATCGGCAAAAATGAACGTTGGAACCTGGAATCGTCATATTCAAATGAAAAAAGAGAAGACAAAATTAGGCCCAAAATCATATCTTGTAATAAATAATACATAACTTTCGAAAAATGTGGAAATAGGTCCGATCTTAGAAAAATCCGCTAAAATGTCCGTTGAAACCGGGAGATCACTATCTTCAACTTAAAAAAATTAAGAGAAGACAAATATATGCTATAAAATCATATCATTACCATCGGCCAGTGGCCGAGTGGTATCATCACCTCCCCAAGTGTTAAGTCTCGGGTTTGATTCCCGAAGTTATTACTTTTCGATGTAACCCAAAAAATTCATACCATTTAATAAAATGATTCAAATCTTTAATAAAATTTAACCCGTGCTTATAAATATCAGTAAAAATGTTCGTTGGTACCAGGAGATCGTTATCTTCAACCGAAAAAAATAAAAGAAGACAAAATTAGGCTTAAAATCATACCATTTAATAAAAAGATTCATATCTTTAAGAAAATGTAGAAAATAGCCCAGAGCTTAGAAAAGTCCGCAAAAAATGTCCGTTGGAACCTTGAGAGTGACATATTCAACTTAAAAAATAAGAGAAGAGAAAATTGGGCCAAAAAATCTTATCATTTATCAAAAAGATTCACATCATACAGAAAATTTAGAAAATAGCACCGAGCTTATAAAAGTTCGCTAAAAAGTCCATTGGAACTGGAAGATCGCAATCTCCAATTGAAAAATAAGAGAAGATAAAATTAGGCCAAAAAATCATATCATTTAATAAAAAGATTCATATCTTCCAGAAAAAGTAGAAATTGAACCGGAGATCTGAAAAGTTCGCAGAAATGTCAGTTGGAACCAGGGGATCGGCATACTCAACTGAAAAATATACAAAGAAATAATTAGGGTATAAAGTCATATCATTTAATATAAAGATACATAACTTACAAAAAATATAGAAAATAGCCTCAAGCTCAGAAAAGTCCGCAAAAAGTCTGTTGGAACCGGTAGATTGCAATCTTCAACTGAAAAAAAGAGAAGACAAAATTAGGACAAAATCATATAATTTAATAAAAGATTCATATCTTTCAAAAAATTTAGAAAATAGCACCGGGCTCTAAAAAATCAGAAAAAATGTCTGTTGTAACCAGGAGATCACCATCTTCAAATGAAAAATAAGAGAAGATAAAATTAGGCATAAAAATCATAGCATTTAATATATAAATCCATATCTTCCAGAAAATGTAGAATATAACACCAAGCTCAAAAATCGACAAAAATATCAGTTGGAAACGGAAGATCGCCATCTTCAACTGAAAAAAGAGAAGACAAAATTAGCCCCAAATAATATCATTTAATAATGAGATGCATATTGTGTAGAAAATGAAGATAATAAATCCGAGCTAAGAAAATTCCGCAAAAATTTCCGTTGGAACCGAAAGATCGCCATCTTCAACAGAAAAATAAGAAAAAAAATTAGGCTAAAAATAATATCATTTGATATAAAGATCCACATCTTCTAGAAAATTCAGAAAATAGACCCGAGCTCGAAAAAATCCGAAAAAATGTTTGTTGGAACAGGGAGATCACTATCTTCAACTTAAAAAAAGAGAAGACAAAATTAGGCCAGAAAATCTTATCATTTAATAAAAAGATATGTTTCGTCCAGAAAATACCGAAAATAACCCCGAGCTCAGAAAAATCAGCAAAAGTCCATTGGAACCGAGAGATCGCCATCTTCAACTGAAAAAGAAAAGATGACAAAATTAGGTCAGAAAATCATATCATTTATTAAAAAGATCCATATCTTTTAGAAAATGAAGAAAATAGTCCCGAGCTCAGAAAAATTTGCAAAAAAGTCCTTTGGGACTGTGAGATTGCCTTTTTCATAAAAAAATATGAGATGACAAAATTAGGCTATAAAAATCATATCATTTAATAAAGAGATTCAAATATTATAGAAAATTGAGAAAATCGCCCGGAGCTCAAAAAATCCACAAAATTGTCCGTTGGAACTGGGAGATCGCCATCTTCAATGAAAAAAGAGAAGGCAAAATTAGGCCAAAAATCATATCAAATAAAAAGATCCAAATTTTCCAGAAAATGCAAAAAATAGCACCAACCGCAGAAAAATCCAGAAAAATATCCATTGGAACATGGAGATTGCCATCTTCAACTGAAAAAATAAGAGAAGACAAAATTAGGCCAAAAATCATATCATTTAATAAAATGATCCATATCTTCCAGAAAATACAAAACATAGCCAAGAGCTCAGAAAAATCTGCAAAAAGGTCAGCTGGAACGGAAAGTCACCATTTTCAACGGAAAAATAAGATAAGACAAAGTTATGCCCTTAAAATCATATCATTTAATAAAAAGATCCATATCTTACATAAAATGTAGAAAATGCACCGAGCTCAGATAAATCTGAATAAATGCCCGTCGGAACTGGGAGATCTCCATGTTTAACTAAAAAAATAAGAGAATACAAACTTAGGACATAAAAATCATGTCAATTATTATTTAGATTTATATCTTCCAGAAAAAGAGGAAAGTAGCGTCGAGCTCAAAAAAATCTGACAAAATGTTCGATGGAACCAGGAGATCTCCATCTTCAACTTAAAAGTAAGAGAAGACAAAATTAGGTCTAAAAATCATATCAATTAATATTCTGATCCGTGTCTTCCAGAAAATGTAGAAAATAGCACAAAGTTCAAAAAAATCTTCAACTGCAAAATAATAGAAAACAAATTAGGAAAAAAGTTATAGCATTTAATAAAAAGATGTATATATTGCAGAAAATTTAGCAAATATCCTCAAGATCTGAATAATCTGCAAAAATGGCCGTTGGAACCAAGAGATCGCCATATTCAACAAAAAAATAAGGGAATACAAAATTAGGCCAAAATCATATGATTTAATAAAAATATCCATTACTTCCAGAATATTTAGAAAAATAGTCCCGGACTCAGAAAAATCCGCAAAAATGTCTGTTGGAACCAGGTGATCGCCATCATCAATTGGAATATAAGAGTAGACAAAATTAGCCTTAAAATCATATCATTTAATAAAAAGATCAATATCTTCTAGAAAATGTAGAAAATAGCCCAAAACTCAGAACAATCTGCAAAAATGTCCGTTGGAACGGAAGATTGCCATATTCAACTGAAAAATAAGAGCAAACAAAATTAAGCCAAAAATCATATTATTTAATAAAAAGATATATATCTTCCAGAAAATGTAGAAAAAGGTCCGAGCATAGAAAAATCCGCAAAAATGTCTGTTGGTACTGGAAGATCGCCATCTCCGACTGAAAAAATAAGAGAAGACAAAATTAGGCTATAAAAATCATATGATTTAATAAAAAGATCCATATCCTATAGAAAATGTAAAAGAAAAATCCGCAAAAATGTTCGTTAGAACAGGGTGGTCGCCATGTTCAACCGAAAAATAAGAGAAGACAAAATTAGGCTATAAAAATAATCTATTTCAACACAAAAGATCTATATCTTCCAGAGAATGCAGAAAATAGTCCCGAGCTCAAGAAAATATGCAAAAATGTCCATTGGAATCAGGAGAAGCCATCTTCAACTGAAAAAAAATAAAAGAATACAAAATTAGGCAAAAAATCCTATCATTTAATAAAACATCCATATCTTCCAGAAAATTTAGAAAATAGCATCGACCTCAAAAAAATCCGCAAAATGTCCGATGGAACCGAGAGATCGCCATCTTCAACTGAAAAATAAGAGAAGAGAAACTTAAGTTATAAAAATCATATAATTTAATAAAAATCCATATCTTCGAGAAAATGTATAAAATAGCACCGAGCTCAGAAAAATCCGCAAAAAATATCTGTTGGAACTGGGAGATCGCCATCTTCAACTTAAAAATAAGAGATGACAAAATTAGGACAAAAATCATATCATTTAATAAAAATATACATATCTTCCAGAATATATAGAACGTAGCCACGAGCTTAGAAAAATCCGCAAAAATGTCTGTTGGAACCAGGAGTTTGCCAACTTGAACTAGAAAATAAGAGAAGACAAAATTAGGCCAAAAATCATATCATTTAATAAAACGATCCATATCTTCTAGAAAATGTGGAAAATAGCCCGTAGCTCAGAAAAATCCGCAAAATGTCCATTGGGACCGAGAGAATGCCATCTTTAACTAAAATATAAGAGAAGACAAAAGTAGGACAAACATCATTTTAGTATAAAGATTCCCTTCTTTAACTGGAAAATAAGAGAAGACAAAATTAGGCTACAAAAATCATATCATTTAATAAAAAGATGCATATCTTCAATAAAATGTCGAAAATAGCCCCGAGCTCAGAAAAATCCGCAGAAATTTTCGTTGGAACCGGGTGATCGCAATATTAAGCTGAAAAATAAGAGAAGACAAAATTAGGATATAAAAATCATATCATTTAATAAAACGATTCATATCTTCCAGAAAATAATGAAAATAGCACGAGGCCTAAAAATCCGCAAAAAATGTCCGTTGGAACCGAGAGATCGTCATCTTCACCTGAAAAATAAGAGAAGACAAAACTAGGCCAAAAAATCATTTCATTTTAAAATGGATTCATATCTTCCAAAAAATTTAGAAAATAGCCCGGCGCTAATCTTCAAAAATATCGGTGGGAACCGGGAGATCGCCATCTACAATTAAAATGTAAGAGTAGACAAAATTAGACCAAAAAATCATACCATTTAATAAAAAGGTTCATATCTTTCAGAAAATGTAGAAAATACTCCCGATCTCAGAAAAACCGCAATAATGTCCATTGGTACCCAGAAATTGCCATCTTAATCAAAAAATAAGTGATGACAAAATTAGGCTATAAAAATCATAACATTTAATATAACGATGCAAATTATATCGAAAATTTAGAAAATGGTACGGAGCTCAGAAAAATCCGCAAAAATGTTTATTGGAACCATGAGATTGCCATCTTTATCGAAAAAAATAAGAGAAGTGAAAATTAGGCCAAAAATCATATCATTTATTAAAAAGATCTATATCTCCAGAAAATGTAGAAAATGGTACTGAGCTCAGAAAAATTTGCAGAAATGTCTGTTGGATCCGGGAGATTGCTATCTTCAACTAAAAAATAAGAGAAGACAAAATTACGCTGTAAAAATCATATTATTTAATATAAAGATTCTTATCTTACAGAAAATGAAGAAAATAAACCGTAGCTCAGAAAAATAAGCAATAATGTCTGTTGTAACCGAGGGTTTGCCATTTTCAACGAAAAAATAAGAGAAGACAAAATTAGGCCAAAAATCATATCATTTAATAAAACGATCCACATCATTGAGAAAATGTAGAAAATAGCCCCAGGCTTAGGAAAAATCTAGAAAAAATATCTGATGGGACCTGGAGATCGCCATTTTCAACTTAAAATTAATAGAAGACAAACTTAAGCTATAAAAATCATTTCATTTAATAAAAAGATCCAAATCTTCCACAAAATAAAGAAAATAACGACGAACTCAAAAAAAATCTGAAAAAATGCCCGTTGGAATCGGGAGATCGCTATAGTCAACTGAAAAATAAGAGAAGACAATTTAAGGCTATAAAAATCATATTATTTAATATAAATATTCTAATCTTCCGGAAAATGTAGAAAATATCCCCGAGCTCGGAAAATTCGCAAAAATATATGTTGGCACCGGGACATGGCCAAATTTAACAAAAAAAAGAGAAGATAAAATCAGGCCAAAAAAATCAAATCATTAAATAAAACGATCGATAACTTCCATATAATGCAGAAAAAGCCTAGAGCTCAGAGAAATCCATAAAAATGTCCGCTGGAACCGTGAGATCTCCATATTGACGAAAAATAATAAGAGAATATAAAATTAGGCCAAAACTTGTATCATTTAATTAAACGATCGATATCCAGAAAATGCAGAAATTAACCTCGAGGTCAGAAAAATCTGCAAAAATGTCTTTTGGAATCGGGAGACCATCATCTTCAACTGAAAAATAAGAGAAGACAAACTTAGGCTATAAAAATCATATCATTTAATAAAAAGATTCATATTTTACAGAAAATGTAGAAAATAGCCCCGAGCTCAGAAATATCCGAAAAAATGTCCGTTGGAACCGTGAGCTCGCCCTCTTCAACTGCAAAATAAGATTAGCCAAAAATAATATCATTAATTAAAAAGATACATATCTTTCAGAAATGTAGAAAATAGCCCCAAACTCAGAAAAATCCGCAAAAAGTCAATTGGTACCATGAGATCACCATCTTCAATTGAAAAAATAAGAGAAGACAAAATTCGGCCAAAAATCATATCATTTAATACAAATATCTTATCTTCCTGAATTGTAGAAAATGGCCCCGATCTCTGAAAAGTCCGCGAAAATGCCCGTTGGAACCAGGAGATCATAATATTCAATTGAAAAATAATAGACGAAAAAATTAGGATGTAAAAATCATATCATTTAATATACATATACATATCTTACAGAAAATATAGAAATTAGGCCCAAGCTCAGAAAGTTCGCAAAAAAGTCTGTTAGAACAGGTAGATCACCATCTTCAACTGAAAAAGAAGGGAAGACAAAATTAGGCCAAAAGACATATCATTTAGTAAAAGATACTTATCTTTCAGAAAATATGGAAAATAGTCCCGAGCTAAGAAAATTTTGCAAAAATGTACGTTGGATCCGGAACATCGCCATCTTCAACTAAAAAATAATAGATGACAAAATTAGGCAAATAAATCATATCATTTAACAAGGAGATCCAAATATTTCAGAAAATGAAGAAAATAACCCGGAGCTCTTCCAAAAATGCAGAAAATAGTCCCGAGCTCAAAAATATCCGAACAAATGTCGAGTCAAAGATCGCTACCTTCAAGTGAAAAATAAGAAAAATACAAAATTAGCCAAAAATCATATCATATAATAAAAATATCCATACCTTCCACAAAATGTAGAAAATAGTCTAGAGCTCAGAAAAGTCCGCAAAAATGTCTGTTAAAACTAGGAAATCGCCATCTTCAACTGAAAAAAGAGAAGATAAAATTAGGCTTTAAAAATCATATCATTTAATATAGAGATCCATATCTTACTAAAAACGTAGTAAATAGCCCCGAGCTCAACAAAATCTGCAAAAAAATCGTACGAACCGACAGATCGTCATCATCAACTGAAAAAGAAGAGAAGACAAAGTTAGGCTAAAAATCTTATCATTTAATAAAAAGATACATATCTTTCAGAAAATGTAGAAAATTGCCACGAGCTCAGAAAAATCCAAAAAATATCCGTTGTAACCGAGAGATCGCCATCCTCAAATGAAATATAAGTGATGAAAAAATTAGGCTATAAAAACATATCATTTATAAAGATCCATATCTTACAGAAAATGTAAAAAATAGCCTTGAGCTCAATAAATCCGCAATAATGTCGGTTGGAACTGGGAGATCACCATCTTCAACAAAAAAAATAAAAGAACACAAAATTAATCCAAAAAATCATCGCATTTAATAGAACGATCAATATTTACCTGAAAATTCAGAAACTAACCCCGTGCTAAGAAAAATCTGCAAAAATGTCAATTGGAACAGAGAGATCGCAATCTTCAATCGAAAAATAAGAGAAAACAAAATTATGCCAAAAATCATATCATTTAATAAAATGATACTTTTCTTCCAGAAAATAAAGAAAATAGATACGAGCTCAATAAAATCGGCAAAATGTCCGTTTGAACCAGGAGATCGACATCTTCAACTGAAAAATAAGAGAAGATAAATTTAGGCCATAAAATGATATCATTTAATAAAAAGATATATATCCTCAATAAAATGTAGAAAATAGCACTGGGCTCAGAAAAATCCGAAAAATGTACGTTTGAACCAGGAGATCCCTATCTTTAACTGAAAAATAAGAGAAACAAAATTAGGCCCTAAGAATCATATCATTTAGTAGATAGATACAAATCATCCAGAAAATGTAGAAAATAGCACCAAGCTCATAAAAATCTGCAAAAATATCCGTCGGAATTGGGATATCGCCATCTTCAACTAAAAAAATAAGAGAAGACAAAATTAGCTATAAAAATCATATCATTAATTTAAAGATCTAAATCTTATAGAAAATATTGAAAATAGCCAGTAGCTTAGAAAAATCCGTAAAAATGTCCGTTGGAATCGGGAGATTGCGATCTTAACTTGAAAAAAAAATAAAAGAAGACAAAATCAGGCCAAAATTTCTATCATTCAATAAAAAGATTCATATCTTCCAGAAAGTATAGAAAAAGCCCCGAGCCCAGAAAAATCTGCAAAAAATTCCTTTGAAAACAGAGATCATCATCTTCAACTGAAAAAGAAGAGAAGATAAATTAGGCCAAAAAATCATATCATTTAATAAAGAGAATCATATCTTTCAGAAAATATTGAAACTTGCCCTGAGCTCAGAAAAATTCGTAAAAATGTCCTTTGGAATCGGGAGATCGCCTTCTTTAAGTGAAATCAATAAGGGATGGCAAATTTAGGCTATAAAAATCATATCATTTAATAAAAAGATTCAAATTTTACAAAAAAATGTTGGAAATAGCAGGGCTCAAAAAATCCGCAAAAATGTCTGTTGGAACCGGGAGATCGCCATCTTTAGCGAAAAAATAAGAGAAGACAAAATTAGGCCAAAAAATCATATCATACGATCCATATCTTCCAGAAAATACAGAAAATAGCTCCGGGCTCCGAAAAATCTACAAAAATGTCTGTTAGAACCAGGTGATCGCCATCTTCAACTGGAATATATAAGAGAAGACAAAATTAGTCTTAAAATCATATTATTTAATACAGAATTCCATATTTTCTAGAAAATGTAGAAAATATCACCGAACTCAGAAAAATCCGCAAAAAATGTCCGTTAGAACCGAAAGTCGCATATTCAACTGGAAAATAACAGTAGACAAACTTAAGCCAAAAAATCATATTATATAATAAACGATACATATCTTCCAGAAAATATAGAAATACTAGTCATAACCCATGCCCATAGGGCACGGTTCATTTAAGATTTTACCCCCTCACAATGTTAGTTCCCCCAAAATTTAAAGCACAATGATTATTATTTAGTTCCCTAAAAAAATTTAGTTACCTCAAAATTTGCTTCTCCCAGAGAATTTAGTTCACCCCAAAAAATTAGTTCCTCCAAAATTTAGTTTTCTTCCTATTTAACATGGGCCCTAAGGGCACTGTTCATTTAAATATCACACTACAAAATATTGATTAACTTAGAAATTTTGACAATTGATTACTACATTCATAAGCAGCACTAAACTGTGGCCTAATAAATTTTATTTAATAATGGTACAATGCTCTAATTGCACAGAAATAAAATGCAGTATGCATATATGTTCGTTGGTGATTAATGACCAATGTGAAAGTCATCCCACATATTAGCTGTGGTAGTTCTTATATGTTTATCTTTGTGCAGTCTCATATTGTGTAACGTGGTTCTTACATTCATTTTGCATCTATTTCCTTTTATGGTCAGTGCATCTCTTTGTATCACAGACATCGCTAATGCTACTTCGTCTGAGAAAATGCTGAAATTGTACACCAGGTGAGAATATGGATTGCATCAATAGCCATTTGTAGATTCTGTATGGATGTTTTCATTTAAATTCGACCTATACTAAAGCTTAAGAAGGATTCAGAAGGACCAAGGGATCGTACAAATGTTGAGACTTAGACATAGCTTCTCTTTATGGTGGCAATCTTGAGGGTATGGATATGTTTGATCATGCCATGAGTTCTCTCAAGAGAAGTCAAACGCCAGAAGTTCATGAAATAGTTATAGAGAACAGATATTTTCATGTGTATGGGAAACAAAAGGACTTTGAATACGGTGACATATTGCTGAAATGTCATGTTCATAGACTTCTACCCAAATATTTTCCTTCTATGGATAAACTCAACAAATAAAGAACCAACAAATAACTTCATGCACCATATCGTATAGAGATTCAAACAGGGTAAAACTATCTTCCACATCCGAGCGAGACTAACACATGAAAAATGACATCTTGTGCTAATAATTGATCAACATTAGAGCAAAAATCCAGTAGTGGAAGTAGCACATTCACCAATTTCTCAACTTTCACAAATGCATGCAATCCGAATCAAAACGGCATCGTTCAACTAAGAAATCCAATTAAAGTGTACAGATTTGGACAATTCAAATCATAAGCCCTTTTCAGTTTTATTTTCTAGAAAAAGATTAAAAAATCAATTCCAAACTCAACAGAGCTAATCAAGCTCATGTACCATAAAGTAGTCAATCTGTGTAAGCTTTGTGTGATCCTGTCAAAAATAAAGCAAATCAATTAGGCTATATTTATACACTTTATAATATCGTTTACATACGTTCCCAACCAAGGTTGGTCCAATGATTGAATTCACATTATAAACAGCCTTAAATAATATCATCAAAAGATCAATGAGAACCCTCCACAATGTTAACCTACACAAAAAACAGAAAATTTACTTTAAAAGGTGGTCCAAAAAAGGTTGCATAAACCACAAAATAATAATCAGGCTTTAAAACTGAAAGGATATCAGAAACAGATTGTAGATGAAAATGTTTTTACAAATAAGTATTTCAACTTAGTTTTAAGTTATGACTTTAAAAATGCGTACACAAATGTTTTTTTTTTGAAGTAAAGAGAGACATAGAAATCCATTCCTGATAAGTCAAGTTCTTAAAGTTAATTAACATTGATTATCATGGAAGGCAATCACAATTGCAAGACTAATGATTCAATGCTTTAAAAACATACAAATATATCATATCAATATTTTTTAAATATTTTTTTGAAATAAAGAGGGACACAGAAATGCATTCCTGATATGTCAAGTTCTTAAAACTAATTACCATGTGAGAGATTATTATAGAAGAGAATCACAATTGCAAGACTAATGATTCAATTCTTTAAAACCCATACAAATATAACATATCCATATTTTTAAATATTTTTTAGAAATAAAGATGGACACAGAAATGCATTCCTAATACGTCAAGTTTTTAAAGCTAATTAACATGTGAGAGATTATTATGGAAGGGAAGCACAATTGCAAGACTAATGATTCAATGCTTTAAAACCCATACAAAAATAGCATATCAATATGTTTTAAATATATATTTTTTGAAAAAAAGAAGGACAAAGAAATACATTCCTGATATGTCAAGTTCCTAAATCTAATTAACATAGGAGAGATTATTATGGAAAGGAATCACAATTGCAAGACAAATGATTAAATGCTTTAAACCTCATATAAATATACCATATCAATCTTTTGAGGCTAGACCACTTCCAAATCTAACAAAACATGCACATGAAAATCAAATAGGCTATGCAGAATTGGAAAAATCCTTAAATGTTAGCATCACTAAGATGGATTGGCTTCCTAAACCAAGTCCACATCCAAATTTGACCCATTAAACTTTCAGATAGCTTAACCCATTTCTATGATTTTTATGATAGAAATTAGACTTCAAGATATCATTTCATACATGGTTTGCTGGTGTATTCTCAAATATGTGAAAACTGAATTAATTTCTTAAAGACGTGATATTTGCTATATAACATTAATCAGACATGATGATATTTGCTAGACATCCAAATCTTTGTGAAAACTGCCATTCTATGAAAACTGCCAAATATCAAATATTCATCAAATCTGCCATTCTAGGAAATATCAGCATGTTTGGCATTTTTCAAATATTCATCAAATCTGCCATTCTAGCATTTTTGGGCTCATTTAATTCTCCAAACCAAAAAATGTTTGAAAAAAATTTACAGAACTAATCAGAATGTTTCTTTTGAAAGTTCATTACCCCTGACATTTAAACACAAAGAACCAAAAATGTACATATGGGAAAATAACAGTTTAACACATGGAAAATAACAGTCAAACTTATGGGAAAATAACATGTAAACATATGGGAAAATAACAGTTTAACACATGGAAAATAACAGTTAAACATATGGGATAGTGCCAAGAATAGATGGAAAATAAAGGAGAAATTGTCTATTAGAAAGTGCCAAGAATAGATCATGCGATATGCTATTTAACTGTTATTTTTGCTATATGCTATATGCTATTTAACTGTTCTTGGCACTTTACTGTCCAAGTAGTAAAGATTAGGCCGAAAACAATCAAGAAATGAAATTGATCCATTAGAAAGGAGACAACTTTAAAATTTAAAATTACCTGAAAATCCGAAGTAGCCACCGATATCAACATCTTGTTGGAATTAGAAACCGAAGCTTAATCCTGATCCTTGGATATCCCTTCAACCAACTTTAGTAAGCTAATCTCCTAATCATTATGTTACCAATGAGTAAAGGAAATAAATTAATAAATAAATAGAAAATGATAAGTAGAAGAAATAAATTAAGAAGAGTAACTAAAAGAAAGACAATTGAAAAAAATTCCAAAAAAGTGCTAGAAGCTTGAGTAAAAGTACCGGAAGCTTGTGTAAAAAACTTTACAATCAATCTGAAAAAATTTCCAAAACATCGTGAAGAAAACTTTGTCCCTCTAAACTAAATTATTTAAATTTCATGCACAAATTGAAATCTATTTTTAAAAAAACTGCAAGCAAACCACAAATTACGTAAGCCGTCCACAAATTTATATTCATATCTAATCTTATTCAGATCAATGAATAAAAAAACTGTCGGAGAAAATTCATTTGAACGTAAATAGAATTCTTAAGCAGAAAAAATAATCATTTGTTGTCTAGCATAATGGAAATTTTTTGTTTGATATTAATATCTCCATTCGGTTTGCAAATTGACAAAACCCCAAAATTTTAAAGATTCAATTCATGATCGGCTATATTTAGACATAAATAAAACAATGTTTTTTATATCATGAACAAAGAACAACATCAGCATCTAAAACATTGTTATTCTACAGGGTCCTGATGAACAAAGAAAACAAACATCCAAATGATAAACTGTTCAATTGAAAGATTAATTTTGTTAGAAATTTTCTAGAAAATAAACCTTCCTGCTGAATATACATCAGACTTATTAGAAGCAGCAAGAAATTTTCAGATAAAAATGTTCTGTAACATCAAAAAAAAATAATAAGAAAAAACCAACATTTACACACCACACATACATGCATTGAATTTCTTTAAAAATAAAGACACAGATTATGAATTAACCACCCACTTTTAAAAAATATGCAACAAATCCTTGACAAAGTAATTCCTTAATAAACAATTCCTTTTTTAAGAATAAACGAATCCGGATAAATTCATTAGGAGCCTGATTATAATAGACCTTGAGAGTTTGCAATCCATCAGTTACAACAACATCAAGGCTGTTATCCTAAACTTTTTGTGGTTGGGAACTTTACAATCAATCTGAATAAATTTCCAAAACACCGTGAAGAAAACTTTGGCCCTCGAAACTAAATTATTTAAATTTCATGCACCAATTAAAATCTATTTTTAAAAAAACTGCAAGCAAACCACAAATTACGTAAGACATTTTTTCCACGAATTTATATTCATATCTAATCTTATTCAGATCAATGAATAAAAAACTGTCGAAAGAAAGTCATTTGAACATAAATAGAATTCTTAAGCAGAAAAAAATAATCATTTGATGTCTAACATAATGGAAAATTTTTGTTTGATACTAAGATCTCCATCCGGTTTGCAAATTGACAAAACCCCAAAATTTTAAAGATTCAATTCATGATCGGCTATATTTAGACATAAATAAAACAATGTTTTTTATATCATGAAAAAAGAAAACAAAGAAAAACATCAGCATCTAAAACATTGTTATTCTGCAGGATCCTTATGAACAAAGAAAACAAACATCCCAATGATAAACTGTTCAATTGAAAGATTAATTTTGTCAGAAATTTTCTAGAAAATAGACCTTCCTGCTGAATATACCAGCTGACTCATTAGAAGCAGCAAGAAATTTTTAGATAAAAATGTTCTGCAATAACAAAAACACAATAACAAAAAACCAACATTTACACACTACACATACATGCATTGAATTTCATTAAAAATAAAGACACAGATTATGAATTAACCACCCACTTCTCAAA
>JAULAV010007837.1:0-12300 GCA_030789695.1 Scilla litardierei
CAACTAGGGTTTCTCTCGCTCTTTGTTTTTCTCAAAAACGGAGGAGATAAAAAAACGTAAAACTGAAAATCGTGATTCTATATCTTATATAGAATCCTACGTTAACCCCTTAACCATATTCAGTTACGCGACGCTATCTTAGGGATAAGAATCTCACGTTAACACATTAACGTATTTCAGTTAAGCGACGATATCTTAGGGATAATATCTTAACGAGATACGATATCTGACGGTTAAGATATTTCACCTTATTACGAATTTCAAATCATATTCGAAATTATATTTAAACCCTATCATATCCAATTCGTTCTTTGTGTGCGACCCAATAGGCTCATATTAAATTGGCAGTGGGCCTAATCTCATTAGAAGCCCACAAGTCATAATTGTTCTCTAGCAAGACATTTTGACTACCCAATTAATATGAATATCGTTAGTCCGATATTAACCTAACCAATAGAACATGTCATTATCCTTTTGTCACGATATCTTATTTGAACATAAGTCATGGGCAATGTCATACTTATATAGTTCAAACATTTAATTTCTCGCTTTCTAAGTAGACTGATAAAATCAAATGACATTCATTTGAGCATGGCCATGCATTTCTCAGTCCTACTTATCGAGGGGCCCATTAGATATCTCATAGGGGAGGGACAAATTCCATCTTGCTCATTCACTTTCCTCTGCATAATTCACATCATATTCGATCATAACCTTTATGATTATCTGATTAAAGATAACGGTTGATTATGTCAAAATATGATGTTCCTTATGTAGGAAACTGTGATGAGCTCAGGTCGAAGGATTCAATGACATAACTATTATGAGATCATTTATGACACTAATCCATGTAATGATCTCATAGCGAGTCTATCCAATACATGTTCTCCAACAAGTACCTATAAGTTTGATTTGTATCACCATACATATAATTATCTCATAATTATCTATCAAACTCATACTAGTCTTAATTCTTCATTAAACCATTACTGATGAATGACTAGGGATACTTAAAATAGCATAAACAACAATTCAAACATTATTATAAAGAAATATGCAAACAATATAATAATAACAATAATAAGAGAAACATTTTATAAATGAAAATGACATAACATAAAGGTCCAAATATTTGGCCTAGGGCACAACCACTAACACCAACGTCCCTGCTAACTTCATGGTATGGTTCGGAGTGAACCCTACCACGGAGTTCAGCGACACCTCCGCAAAGTCCATGTGCACATGCTCCTCCTCAGGCTCCTCCTCCGGGTACTCCTCCTCGTCGGGCACCATCACGATCTGCAGCAACTTGCTCGCACATCGATGACCGGGGGTAAACCTCTCGTTACACCTGAAATATAGGCCCGCCGCTCGCCGCGCCCGCATATCAACCTTCGTCATGCGCCTACCCGGTACGGCGGTGCGGACCTCCCCTGCAGCTGGTCTAGGTGGTACTGGTGCTGGTGGTCCAATAGCTGGCCTAGGTGATGCTGGTGCTGCCGGGCTGCGCTGGCCCTGCGCCCCCCAAGTGCCCCTAATGCGTCTCTCCTCCGACTGCTTTTCCTCCGCCTTGTGAGCTAGGCGAAGGACATCCTCCAAACCCTGAGGGCTCTGCATCCTCAGCTCTGCTCGTATAGAGGGCTTCAACCCTCTCATGAAGTTCCTGATCATCACCTCGTCGGTCACCCCCTTTACCCTACTGTTCAGCATCTCGAATCTCTCCACATAGTCTCTCACTGTCCCCTCCTGCCTCAGGGCCGACAACTGCTCGTAGAAATTTCCACCTACTGTCTCCTGGAATCGGTCCACGATCAGCGCTGATAGCTCCTCCCAGGTGCGAAAAGGGGACCGTGCGATCTTCCACCGGTACCATGCCAGGGCCTTTCCCTCAAAGTAAATCCCAATGGCCTTCAGAACCTCCTGCTCCGTCAGTCTCATCACCTGGAAATACCTCTCCGCTCGATATATCCACCCGTCAGGATCGGTGCCATCGAAGGTAGGATTCTTCAGCTTCATCAACCGCCTGTCGGCGTTGATGTCTCCATGTTGTCCCATATCTCCTCCACGGTCACCGCCCCGCACCACCACGCCACCCCGGGGCTCCATCAGGCCTCCCCCATCAACCCCGCACAACTCCTCCGGCCATGCAAGTCTCTCCCAAGGCTCGGGCTGGTAGTGATGCCCGGGAAACTCTGGTGGTCGTGCAAGCACAGGCCTCGGCCCAGGTGGGGCGGTCTCCGTTCTCCAAAATCGGCCCGCTGGGGCCCCAATAGCTGCTCCCGAGGCCCATCCGCCTCCCAAAGTTCCTCCAGATTGGGGTATGAACCCCGCCACACCGCCAAAAGCCCTTCCCGTGCTCGCCACGCCTCCGGAAGAGTCGCCTGGGCCTGCTGACCCCCTCCCGGGGTCCAGCGGCCCTGCCCTGCCCCAAACAGGGGCCGGAACTCCTTCACCGCCCCCGCCTGGGGCAGTCGACCCCCAGGCGGGGGTCGCACGGCTCGCCCGACCCCCGATGGGGGTCGACGGGCCCTGGGCACCCCCGGAAGGGGGTGTTGGCCCTCCGGCGGCCCCGATTGGGGTCGCCGAGGGCCGGGGGTTGCCGGCCGGGACCGCCCAGGCCGTGGATGGGCCGGTCGGGCCGGTCGACCCCCAAACAGGCCCGACAGGGCCCGTGGATGCTGTTCCGGGCCCTGTCGTGCCAAACCCTAGCCCGCCGGCTAGGGTTTGAGCCGCCGCCGCCGCGTACGATTCCCCATGGCTCGGGGGTTCCTGATTTGTCGAATCGACGCCGGAATCGCCTTGGATCTCTTCTGTTGCCCTCCCCTTGTCGCGATCCGCCGCCTTCTCCTTGGTTAAACCTTGCAACATTGCCATTATCGCCGGAATCGCAGCCGTTGCGTCCTTCAAACTTTTACGATCCCTTCCCGACTCCGCGGCTTCCCTTCTCATGATCCGAAGCTCCGTTTGAATGTCCTCTTGGGTGTTTGCGTGATCCTTGATCGAAGCTTCCATCATTTTCCTCAAACCCTCGATCTCTTGATTGAGATCGTCGCGGAGACCTTGGATCTTCTCGTCCACGGAAGCTCTTATCCCTGTCGCCAAGGAATCGAAGTGCTCTGATACCAATTGTTGTGAATCGTCGTAGATCGATTCACAATTTAATGTGGAAAAATTAAAAAGAGAGGAAAAATATTTAGAATTGATTGATTGAAGAAGAAACGATAACAAGATAATGATCTTATTAGAGACAAGATCGATCTCCCCATTTTTGATGAACGGACCAAAGTTTAAGCACCGTCAAATGACGCTTGAGAGTTTTCTCACAATTCAAGCATAAGGAAAAAGATGACGGCTAGACCTAATATAAAGAAAGAGGATGGATTTTGGTAAAAGACCAAAATACCCTCCCACTAAGAAAATGGCCTAAACCGCGCTCCCGCGTCTCCTGCGACGTGCGTAAGTGATGATGCCTCCACCGTCACGTGCTCTATCCGCCGAAGGGCTAGGTGCGCCCGCATCAGAACTCTAGCCCAAGAGAAAAGAAGAGCTTTCTTTGATAGAATGCATCCTTAAGCCAAAATTTAGTCATACTCATAAAGGAGAGGAGTCTGTTAAAGATCATGGCACAGGGTGCAACACAGAACGGAAGAGACAGTTATCAAGGAGCCATGCTGTTGTTGGAGAGGATGGCATTGAGTACAACAAAGAGCAGAAGAGAAAATTAGCAAGGAGTCGTGCTTGGATAAAAATGTCGATGAAAAAATGTGCTATGGAAGTGAAAAATATGTCTATCAAAGACTTTGTAACCCCGGTGCAGGGATAAATGGAGGAAAAGAAATCAGTAACTAAAATAACACGTCGTCATGACTTCAAAACATAATCAAATATCATTGTTCACACAGACCCAATGGAAAGGGAAGAAAATATTAGGGATTCAAATCAGCTAAATAGTAATGATACTAAAGAGGCCTAACCCTGGTATCCGATCAAGCACAACTTGCTGTTTATTTATTTACGTAACAATATTACATTAAAGCAATGTTGCAAAAGTTATTAGCTGACTTTGTACAATGACTTAAAATGGATGGAACAATACTAAATTATTTTTATTATAGCAAAAGTCAAGTCCACAAATTATTAGCTCAATCGCAAAGAGTATTTGGAATGACAATATATTCCATAAGAAAAAGGGAGCTAAAGAAGAAAAAACACACCCGTTATGACCCCCATGTCCACCCTTTGGTAATAACCGCAACTTTGCAAAAGGTAAATCCATGTCGTCATACATCTGTAGAGAAGACAGCCACAATTACCACCATTTTCGAAAGAGTAGAAAACAATCAGCATGCTAATTACTGTCGAACAATCAAACGGAAGATGGATACCCTACCAGAAGCACTTGATTCAGCGGTATTTTGAAATATGAAACAATCGAGCCAACCTTCAAGTAAAAACCCAAATATATATCACAAACATATTCTTGCGCATCAACTTGAGATGACTGCTTCAGATGCAGTTACTTACAGACTCACCACTAGCATTCATAAACGTTTGTGGTTTGGCCAGCATGACAGGGATATCTCCAATAAAACCTGAACATGGAAGCAGAAAAAACAGATTTAAAAGCCATAAAAAAGGAACCAATAAAACAGCTACATGATACCTGCCCTAAAATAACAGCATATCTACAATTATATACTTCAAGGTAACTTTCTAAGTTGATTTTCATTACAGGCGATGGAAATGGGGCTGATGACAGCAAGGACAACCCAATAGAACCCCTCCAAATGTGTACAAACTAATAGAAAATGACTAGTGTGGCAAGTCATCAACAATGCTATGACAATGCATAGAAATTTGAGGCTGACAAAATAAAATGGTAACTTTGATAACTCACCCGCCGTTTATAGTGGATGTTGAGTTCATCCTATGATAATCTTGAAACATTGCAACGGTTTTGACAGGATACTCAGATGAACGGCATATTATAATAATGCAATTCAACAAAAAATTTATAATTACTTCTTTTCAAACAATTGCCTAATATCACCTCATCAATTTGCTAGTATCTCTAAAATTTTCAATATCCACTGATTTAACTTCATTTGTTGCCTTGTGGTCAATCCCTTACTTAAAAGTGTTAGAAGACATGTGATTTGAGAAAACAATATATACAAGAAAACCCATTGAAGGTAACATTACAGGAATCAAGCAAGATCAAGAAATTCAGCTCAGGTCATTAGAAACTTCTGATGTAAGTCGAAGCTAAGAGTGAGGTTCAACACATCACTCTGAAAACATGGGGAAATGATTTGCAAGTCATGCGCAACTCGCATGTGTATATACAGTAGCACCCATAAAAAGTACCATCGACAGTTTCCCCCGGGAGGAGACCAATTCAAGTGCTTGAAGCAATAAGGAACTTCGATTGGGCTTTGAAGAAGTCCAGCACAGTCCTGTTACAATATACTGTCTAAGCAATCAAAAATACATGATCTTATCGATAACAAAAGATATTTAAATAGGTCTATCATAAGGAACAGTACAAATAGGAATAGAGGCAATTAAGCCTCACTAAAGGTTAAAATGTGAAAATTTGTGTTCAGCAATTTTAAGACAGACTTTAATTACCAAAGTAAGAAAAGAAGATAGATGGGGATGGAGAATGAGCATCCAGTACAAGAAAGTAAATCAAAATATCATGATTGATTAACTACGAAGAAGGGAAAAGCAAATCAAAAACAAATAAATAATAACAGAATAGAGAACAATGAATCAGTTGCCTTTCCCACCATCAGTTTGGAGCAGCACACCAAAAACATGCCGCTAACAGACCAGCATGATTGCTTTCTCTGGTCCTAACCATCATTGAAATCACACTATGTGAAGTCCTGTGGACGGTTGTGATATGATCCGGATCAGATTTGGGAATAAAATTAGAGTTTTAATTGACTGTAAAAGAGAAAAATCCAAGATAGATGGCCTCTTTCGAGAGGAGGACCGCTCTCTTAGCCTTTGATTCGAGAGAAAAGGCAAAACCCTTCACAACCTAGCGTTTTAATCTAATTCTATAGCGTTTTAATCTAATTCTATGAATTTCTCACTTGATTTCAACATAAAAACCAATAATCATAGCCCCCACATATATATAATGGACTGAACTGATTTGTCTAGAATTATATAAATAACCCCTAATGCCTAAAATTACAAGTTTAGCACTGATTCCGCTCCTTGCCTTGTTGCTCTTTGTTCGAGCCTTTGCCGCCGCCTCTAGTACGTCACAATCGTATCAAGTTGATCCATCACCACAGAATGAAAACCATGTTTCTGTATTTTAAGCATTACCACTACTCAACTAGTGTGGTGACAAAGATAACATAATGATATTGGAAATGCCACAACATTTTTTTAAATAATGATAATTCGATCGTTGGTCCATGTGCCCATGCTAGCCTCCAACTGACAATACCACAGCCCCCTGAAAAACATTTCACATGACTCAAGAGACAAATAATTAAAAAGATAAAGTGATTGATCCCTTAGTAAAAGACTTAAAACTTAAAAGAACTTCATGCCCTAAGTTTCCCTTTAACCCGTAAGAATCAAAAATTAATGGTTCCACAAGAATAGAACTTTTTGCGACGGTTGGATGAAAGAGCAAAACCGCTTATGTTCACCAGATATTCGGTGTTTTGAGATTTTAGAATATGAAAATCAAAGTGACCAGTTCCTACCGTCCGAAAAAATATGGGAGGGTGGAGTTTTTGAAGCCACATATAAGACCTTAGCTCATATGTCATATGATACCATTATTCCCTATTTATATACATCTACATATATATCCATACATCTTCATGTGTGTGTGTGTGTCTATATCTATATCTATACCAACATGTGTGTGGATATGTGTGTGTGTTCCTTAGCCATTCATTTGATAAAATGGTAGACTAGTTATATACACTATGTACACAAGCATCCACTAATGTTACATATAAGGCTATATCACATAATATATATACTATAATTTCTTACTTGGTGTACTTTGTGTGTGATGTGTATGTACCTGCAATTTTGGGTTTAAGGTGGTTTGGGTTCTTTAGGCGGATCTCAAAGATGATCACATTAAAAACCTACACATTTGTGTTTGGGCCATTTTTTGTTTTTCTAAACCTAAAATTTCCCTTTACTCATTTTTATAGTTTACACGCTTTTGTATTGCCTCTTCTTAATTTGTATTTATGTTAAGGTGGGTTCGGGCAACCCAACTAGGTCAACACCCTTAATTTCCATCCAATTCTATATTGCTAGCATAATCCTAATTTCTAGTAACTTCATACTCTGAGTTCCCCTTTAACCTGCAAACTCATTCCTATTTGGCCACATATGTTGGCCACAGCAATTAGGGAAATGTGCATGTATTTAACAAGGTTAGAGAACTCAGTTTTAGTTTCGATTTCGATCCCTTCGAAAAAAAATTGGGCCTTTGTAAGTTTTGCTAGTTACGTTGGTTTTAATTTAAGTTTCGATTTCGGATTTATCTATTTTTTATGTATCTATTTTGAATTTATAAGATTTTATTTCAAATTTTTTAACTTATATGAATTTATTTCGAATATAACTAAATTTATGTGAATTTATTTCGGATTTATACGAATTAATTTGGATTTATATAAATTTATTTTGAATTTATGTGAATTTATTTCGGATTTATATGAATTTATTTCGAATGTATCTAATTTATATAAACTTATATGAATTTATTTCGGATTCATTTGTAGTGTAAAAAATCAAACCTAACCTCGTTAGAAACTTAAAATCACAATCCAAACCCAAGCTTAACATGCAAACCCAAACCATAAGGCTGTGTTTGGTTTGGGACAAAATAAAAGAAAGAAAACCCAATTGAAAAAAGAGAATAAAAATGAAAATGAAAATAAAACAACAACAATTTTGATGTTTGTTTGTTAAAAAAAAGTTTAATAGAATCTGCAATGCAACATTACTTTTGATTTTAACACTTTTCCTTGTAAAGAAGTCTTTGTTTCACAGCCAGATCATAAGTGATGTTACAATTTTCTTTCTAACATTCACCCCCAACGCTTAGGAAAATGAGAGAGATAACAGTTTCTCATAGTTTCTTTCTTTTTCATTTTCCTTTTGCTTTTTTCAAACCAAATAAGAAGAAAATTACTTTCCTCGTGTCCGTCTTTCCTTTTTTTCCTTTTCTTCTAAACCATACACAACCTAACTTTAAGTACCCCCAAGATGCTTTGATCCCCCCCCCCAAAAAAGTTCTTACAGATTCGTCAATGTAGAAGATGAAGACGAGGACGGCACAAGTAAGCTCTCTCTCTTGCTTTTTTGCAAGTTCGTGTAGATTATATTGATGATTGGTTATTGTTCTAATACTGTGATGATAAATTTCTTTGGGGTTTTTGCTTGAATCGTTATCAATTAATTGTTTTAACGATCAATTTTGAATTTTTTTTCCTAATTTTTATTTGTTCTTCGGCCAAAACCGAACAAAACTGAGAAAGATCATCGCTTTCCATTCCAAGCACCTTCAAAACCGAGTCGGAACAGCTGAAATCAACTGGTTTTGACTGAAACATTAATCCATGGTATTTAATGCTATATTTCCACTGGCTTAGTTTATCTTAAACAGAGAATATGTACTTACCTACATAATGAGATGGTCAAGGAAGAAAATGATAAAAGCAATACTCAAAATATAACTTTAAATTTGGTAGCTGCAGTTGCTAATGGAACTTAAAATTCATATAAACAACTCATGCAAACTACTTTTTCCTAAACAATTTAAGGGTGTACCCGGCAACTCATGGCACATGCCTGTTAATTACAGTAGCAATGTAGCTAAATATTACGCCGTGAAAACTGCAGTGTCCTTAACCATTTAAGTACCTTTCCCAAACAATGCTTTGGAGCGTATGCTATTCACAGATATTCCTTCAGCTTCAGCTATAGCATCTACCAATTCAAAACCTACCTGAAAGGAAATCGAAACAGATATTGTAAAAATAAGAATGAAACTCAGATGCAAGAAAAAGCATCATCATCGAGGAGTAAAACTCCAATAACAATACTGAAAATTGCTCACAAATTTACAACCTCTCACTTAACTCGACAAGTAATAAAGGTCATAGCAATGCATACAACTACGTTAGTGAACACTTGCAACCTGTGATACGAACTCTAGATTTCTCAAATAGATCATTGGATGATGGTTATGGTAAGTAGCAGTCACCGACAATATAGTGCAGTATAGTACATTTAAACTATCCACTCGCGGAAGTCAAAAAAATTGATTAAGTAAAACTATAATATATGTATACTAAACTTGTAGCAGTCTGTTGAACTTGGCAATCTAGCCGTTCAGCTTCCATGTGTATGATATGAGATGACAAATCAGACCGGAAGATACCAATGAGAAATGCACGGCCTGCAAGGCCAATATACTTAGTATAGTGTTGCAACCAAACAATTAGACATAAGCTAGCATGATTGAGTTCATGGCTTTTTTTTCTTTTTGCTAGAATTGAGTCCATGGTTCACGGCATGCAATGTTTGCTTTATCCCATTTGTTGCTCAAGGTAAGCATGATATACATCAGGAAACCTAGCACCTTGCAATGAGAATATACAATTGAATTCTAAAGGTTGAACATAGACTTAGTTGTGAAATATTAGCTCTTCATGCTAGTGTAAATTTTAAAATGGTAGAACCATTTCATAAATGTTTTTCAATAAATTTGGAAAGTGACATTTTCCCATAGGCTGTCATTACATTAACAAGTAGGAGTCTATTCTGAAAATGATTACCATCACATAAAGAATAAAATCCCTCCACTTTGACCATAAGAAGTTACATACTATTCCACTTTCAGACTTCAAGAAATCACGTATGGTATTCCAAGTCTAGTGTCATTTGTTCACCCAGCAGATTACGAGAATGGGATCAGATTATTAATGGCTAGCTCATTATAATCTCACTGATGCAGTGTTTTAACAGTCACTTAGAACATTGGCCAGAAGCTGGACCATGCTTCTGGTCCCCCATATTATGCAAGGTTTCAAATCCCAGCTATTACCCGTGAGTATCACTTGTATCATATTGAATTTCAAGCATGATGACTCTATCCATATGAAACCAGCCAATAACATCGATCCTAACTGATAGCAACTAATTAATAGAAATTTTAATGTTTGAATTATCAAAGTTGAAATCTTATTCTATTTCATATAATGGTCGGGGGGAAATCTCATTTAACCGTCAAAGTCAATGTTTGAAATATTAATTGAAAATGATATGTATTGATCGTTTTGGATCAAAATTGTAAGCGGGATAAGGATAGACCACTCATTATCAGAACCAAGGAAAACTCTTTTACGTTATAGAGATCACATAATACTAGGTTGTTTGCAAGATCATATAGTATTAAGTTGTTTTGACAATAGTATGAAGCTAAGACATCAAATTCCAAAACAAAAACAAAACTAAAGATGCGCCAATTGTTATAGATACTGCATAAAGAGAACATGTTGATGGAATGTCTTTGATAATATAGATGATATATGGATAGATAACGCACTTTCTAAACTGAAGATTTACTTGCAATTAATAATCATTTTGAACCAATGCATTGATAAGAAACATTCGACACTTTCAATATGTATCCCTAGTACTTCTGATAACCGATGCCACTACTGTAAACTACTAGTCGATACTAAGACTGAAACTAAGATTTCAAACCTTAATATTATGTAGGTGCACCCATGTTACCAATGGCTTATATATGATACATATAACCAAGAGCATAGCATACATGTACATGTACTAAGTGGATGTAGTTTTAAAAGATCATATCTCACACACTTGATCCCCATTAACAGAGTCGGTTTTCTTCAGTGACTCCCTTTGTGGTGTTAGACTCTCATGGCCAATAAAAACGTATGCTCTTTTCAAACTCATTATTGTGTTCCATTTGATATTAGTTAGCTCAAGTAATAGCCTTACGCTGTGTTGCATGAACACGTGGCATGACATGACATGACATTGCAGCAATTACATAATTTGTAATGAATTATTTTGAAAATAAGATGTTTAGTTTAGTACATGTGTCCAACATGCGTATCTCACATGTGTCGAACATGACAATGCTCCATGATTAATGTGTATGTGCTCCCTAGGCCTTAAGCAATCATGTGCAACCGGAATGTCCTTTCTATGTATATGGAGCTTCGCTTGAACTAATGTATTAATAACCACTTAAGAAAGAGCCATCTTATATTCTCATCATGAGGAAGATTCCATACGCCTTCATGCCACATTAGTGGCCCCCATATAGACATTTGGAATTATGATACCACAATAGAAAGTTTAGGCCCACTTTCCATTCAGTTGCAAAAATAGCCACTATGAAGAAAGAATAATAGCCACCATGAAGAAAGACATGCTATATGGATGTCAAGACTTCGTGACTCAAACAACTTATCCATTTTTTTTTCTCACTTTTAAGTTTGGGTTAAATGGATTGACGCATCAAGGTCCCTCCCCCTTCCCCTGTGAAAAACAAAACAAGGAAAAAAGGCTTATAAAGCAAATGTCCGGCCCAACAAAAAATGATGTTATAATAATCACACCAACATTCTACTTTGACGATCACTTTATTCTCGCATCTAGTTCAAAGGGATACTAACCCCCATCTAGTTCTGTACAAAGCACATAGGCCTAGATGTTCCTTCAAATGGATACTTCCCCCATTATTTGAGATTAAAGGTGTATTTTTCCAACTATAAAGTTTGAAGCAACACATATGGGGGTTGGCATGGAGTTTGATCTCGTCCAAAGGCATGTTTCAAGCAAAAAAATACATGAATTAAATGCACAAAGATAGAAGGGTCTAAAGAGCTGTATTTTTTTTCATTTCCATCATAAAGTGAGAAGTCGAAATTGCAAATTTGTTTGGCCGTAATAAAATTTTTAGTAAACCAACAACACTAAATAGAAAGAAAACAGTGTGTTCTCCTTAGAGCATTTTTGCTTCTTCAGCTACAATATCAGTGCTTACTTTATTTACTTCTAGCTAAATTTGAGTTAGGTCACATTGGTTACGAATAATGTGGTGGTTACATAAAAGGGATGTAACACTTAAAAGTTATATGATGATCATATTTGTGGCAGTGTCATGTTCATAATTATACAATCACTGCCAATGAAAAGACAAATGTATAAGTCAATGGAACGTTTAACCACCATCAAGAAACCATACACTGTCAAGCT
>JAULAV010007841.1:0-21362 GCA_030789695.1 Scilla litardierei
AATACTCTCAAGAGACCTAGAGGTCTTCATTATCTATAGTGATGATAGTATATCATCTTAAATTCGTTTGAGGAAGTGGGGAGAATCAATGTCCATGTGAATGGAGATGATCTCATAATCATTTTTCCCTTTTGAATGGGACAATGAAAGTTTTACCCTTTTTGAAGAATCTTCGGGTTCGTATGGTTGATGATGTCTTGCATCATCAATCCAGGGTGATATCGATCCAAAGTTGGTCGATTCTGGACACTTCAGGTGTTCCAATTTTTCCTCTTTTTGAATTTATTTTGGGACAAAGCTTCAGGCTTTATTTATTTTGAGAGTAATAGACATCCTCTTTTTAAGAGTATTCATGATAACAAATCATACACAGTAAGGTAAAAATGCGTAAAAAGCACATATATACTGCAAGAGAATACTACTAATAATTATTTTAGAGCAACAAGTTTCATAGTATGATGTGGGTTCTATAAAATATAAGTCCACAATTGTGCTCATTTTAGACTCATATTATGACGACAAGTCAAATTTATTTTCAAAATTCATTTGTCCTCGGGAAGTAGCGAATTATACATACTGTCAATTTGACTTTCGTCGTTTAGACTTGATATGTATATATTTTTATATGGCATACGTTAATGCCCATTAATTTTGCAAAAAGCATTATGGGTCTTGTCAGAGCTTCTGGTCTGATATTGGGTTGCCATTTCATACTCCATATCGAGGTACATCATATCTTCCCTTTCTCATTTTTATTCAAGACTTCCCCTGTTTTCAGTCTTCCTTATTGTCGTTTATAAGGAAGAATGATTATTGGACTTACGAAGTAGACACATACAAGGGAAATGAGTTAGTCTCTATTTTTCCACTTTCTAGTTTATGATAGACTTATAAAGGTCTATTTGAAAACTCAAGTATGATCTTCAGGCCATTTTTATTGAGTCATTCAAGTATTGTGTGGATATAGGATCATACTCTAGGGTAAACAATTACGTGGGTACGAATTTTATAATTTCTCACTTATATATTAAGCCACGACTTCGGGCGTACGCTTTAAAAATAAGGTTAGATTCAAGAATCATACCTTGTAAAGTGAGGTTACTCAAAAGAGTTTGGCGGTGTTATGACAACTGCTGGTGTCAATATTGGTTTATACAAACCATAGATCTGAGAGATCTATTTACCGTGAAATGCGTCTTTCTAAAAGAAATCGCATAAATATTTTTCGTATAATCCATCGTACTTGTTAATATTTATTAGTGTGAAAGGGTGTTGTCTTTTAAGTTGATTTTGAACTTCAGGTTCGTTTTGGTTTTGAACTCTAGGTTCATTTTGTCAACTAGGATATGATGTTAAACTTTTGAAATTTTTGTTGGTTTGTTGTCATAAAATATTGTCATGTCATGAGCACATCATACATATAATATAAATCTAGTGAGCTAAAAAAAATTATGCTCAATTAACCAAATTGGAATAAGTATGATGTATACACATGCTATTTATATGCTGCAGGCATTTATAAGAAAATCTCATCGCAGACATACAGTTTTGCTACAGGCATTAAACTATGTCATGGTGATTTTAGCATGCTAAATAAAAGTGTACATCACAGAGTCATTAAATATGCGGCAGGCATATAAATTTCTACACATGCATTTAATCATCACAGAAATTTTATAATGGAAATGAAAATTTTTCGTTTAATAATTATTGGACCACTGGGCAACGTCATACACCGTTAGGTTAGTTAATTAACGGCAGAGCGGTCGCAGGATCTTTCTAATTATTAAACGTGTAATAATCAAATAATCAAGGAAAATTGTGATGAATAAAAAATCACATGTAATTTTGTCCAGATTTTGACGAAAAAATCGAAATTAAATCTGAAAAGTTTTGAAAATCGAAGAAATTTTCGGGGTGAAACCCTAGTTAGGGTTTTTGGTCGCGGGGATTGCCGCTTCAGGCGGTTAGGGTTTCCGAGCATGAGCGCGCACCGGGGGGGCCCGATACGAGCGGCTGCCGGGGGTGGGGCCCGCCGCTGCGGGCGGCGTGGGTGGGCCCGCCGCGGCCGGCGGGGTTGGGGGCCCGCCGCTGCGGGCGGCGGGGCCCGCGGCGGCCGGCGGCGGGGCCGCCCGCCGTCGCAACGGCGGGTTGGCCCGCCGCTGTCGGCGGCGGGTTGGCCCGCCGCTCCTGGCGGCGGGGCCGCCCGCCGCTGTCGGCGGGGCCGCCCGCCGCTGTCGGCGGCGGGGCCGCCCGCCGCTCCTGGCGGCGGGTTGGCCCGCCGCTGCTGGCGGCGGGGCCGCCCGCCGCTGGCAGTGGCGGGTTGGCCCGCCGCTCCTGGCGGCGGGGCCGCCCGCCGCTGGCAGTGGCGGGCCAACCCGCCACTCCTGGCGGCGGGGCCGCCCGCCGCTGCTGGCGGCGGGTTGGCCCGCCGCTCCTGGCGGCGGGGCCGCCCGCCGTCGCAACGGCGGGTTGGCCCGCCGCTGTCGGCGGCGGGGCCGGCCGCCGCTCCTGGCGGAGGGGCCGCCCGCCGCTGTCGGCGGAGGGGCCGCAGCGGCGGGCGGCCCCGCCGCTCCTGGCGGCGGGGCCGCCCGCCGCTGGCAGCGGCGGGTTGGCCCGCCGCTCCTGGCGGCGGGGCCGCCCGCCGTCGCAGCGGCAGGTTGGCCCGCCGCTGGCAGCGGCGGGTTGGCCCGCCGCTGCTGGCGGCGGGGCCGCCCGCCGTCGCAGCGGCGGGTTGGCCCGCCGCTGGCAGCGGCGGGTTGGCCAGCCGCTCCTGGCGGCGGGGCCGCCCGCTGCTGGCAGCGGCGGGTTGGCCAGCCGCTCCTGGCGGCGGGGGCCGCCCGCCGTCCAGCGGCGGGGGTGGTTTTGCCGCCGCTTCGGGCGGCGGGCGAGGGTTTTTTCCGCCGCTTCGGGCGGCGGGCGAGGGTTTTGGCGCGAGATCTAGGGGGGATTCGCGTTCCGGCGAGAAAATCCCCAAGGGTTTCATGGTTTTTGGGGATAAAAATCTAATTTTTAGTGGAAAAAATCTATTTTTAATCTCCAACAAAACGTTTTTATTGTAAAAATTTGATTTTTCATCAATAAAAACCTTGATTTTCATTAAACAATCGATCCAAAATTTTTGGATCTAGACATATGCGCATATGAAATTTTAGATCTAGGGTTTCAGGATTACCTCTAGATCCTACCCGCCGGATCTAGCGACGTTCGGTGAAGGAAGCCCGTTCGCGTCGCGTCCGTCCGTCGCGTCCGTCCGTCGGCAGGGGTTCGGCTTAGCTTTGAGCGTGCTGATAACGTGTTGTAAACCATGGCGGCTACGGAACCCCGTAGCCCTGTATTTATAGTAATAGGGTTACATAATGGGTGGATACCCACTAACGGGTTGGGCCTCCAAAACCCGTTTATAACAAAAAATACTTATTTGTGAGAGGCCGTTGGTTCAATTCCTACTTTCTGTAGTAAAAAACCCAATAAGCTAAAGCAACCTAAACTCAATTTATTAAAAAAATTGTATCAATGTTGTCGTATCATGAAACAGGTGCATGTGGAGCTGAACAAATTCGGGCTGCTGATATACGCCGCAAGCATGAGGCGGTTGATGGACGTGAGAGGCCATCAATACATCTCATACTTGGTCCAAAAGGCATATATGGAGGCGGCCAACCAGGCCAAGGTCGACGTCGTGGAGGCTCGGATGAAAGGAGATGTCGGGTCGAACCAGCGAGAGGGTGAGACGGAGAAGAACGCGGCCGACATCGACACCAAGACCTTCATCTACTCAACGCAGAGGCAAGGAGATGGGAAGAAGCATGAGGCCAAGGTGAAGGCCGAGGTGATGACATTCGAGAATGAGAAGGACGCCGAGGTTCCCGACGCCGACGCGAACGTATGTCACCTTTTTACGATTGCTATTTTTAGTAGTGTTATTTGAATAGTGTTCTTTGAAATAAACTTTCTTATATAACTCTATCTGAAATTGGATAAAATTTGAAACCGCAGGTACATGAAGCGATCTCGGAGCTCTACAAGAGGCAGAAGGTGGCGGAGGCAGCGATGTACCAGCAAGAGAAGGAGGCCGAGGGTCGGCGCGCAGCCGCCGAGGCCGAGGCCGCGCTGGCGATGAAGAAGGCCGAGTGGCAGAAGCACACGCAGGTGGCCGAGGTGGTGGCCGCCAAGGCCGTAGCCGCAAGGGAGGCCGAGCTTCACATGGAGGTCGAGACGTGGACGGACGCTATGATGCAGACGGTGAAGCTCGAGGCCGAGTTCATCAGCAAGGCCATCGTGGACCATGAGATGAAGGTATATCACCTTTTTACGATTGCTATTTTTTGTAGTGTTATTTGAATAGTGTTCTTTGAAATAAACTTTCTTATAACTCTATAAGGAATTGGATAAAATTTGAAACGGCAGGTACAAGAAGCGATCTCGGAGCTTTACAAGAGGCAGAAGTCCGCAGAGGCAGCGATGTACCAGCAAGAGAAGGAGGCAGAGGGTCGACGCGCAGCTGCCGAGGCCGCCTTCTTTGTGCGGCAACAGGAGGCGGACAGGGAGCTCTACGCGAAGCAGAAGGAGGCAGCCGTGATGATGGGGCTGGTCGTTGCACATGGAGCTCATATTGAGACGATGTTGAAGTCCATGGGCCGGAGCTACCATGCTTTGAGGGACTATATGATGATCGATGGCGGCATGTACCGCGACAGGGCGCGCATCAATGCCGACGCAGTGAAGGTCCTGCAGCCGAAGATCGGCATCTGTAGCAACGGCAACATGTCTGCCGGCGTCGGTTGTTCAGGCGACGGCGAGCAGCAAGCAGGAGGGCCCGGGGCGCTCGAGGAGATGTCCAGCGTTTATAAGATGCTGCCGTCACTGTTTAGCACAGTGCAGGAGCCGACTGGGATTCAAGACTGAAATGGCGCCAGATGCATGGATGCGGGCAGCTCCCTGCGGTGCCGCAGACGATAAACTGATGGCTTTTGAGCCATTGATGCTCTCAAGTTTCCGGCCATTTGGGCATTTAGAGCGAAAGAACTTTGATTTTGTGGTCAACTTTGGTTAAATCGTAAACATTAATAGTATTCTCTTCTATAGGGAAATTTGTGGCATGCATCTTTATCTTTAGTACGCTTTATAATTCTTTTCCCGTTTATACCGTGTCATGTGTTACGTGTTTTTACATTTGAATCCATATCATATCTGTTTCCTTAAAAAACGACATGCATTTAATATATAGATGATTCAGCTTTAGAAAATATAAAAGCTCCCCTTTTTAATCCCATTTGCACAAAGATATGATCAAACTCTCAAAACAAAGAAAGAGAGAAATAAAGGAACAAAGTTTTTTCTGGAAATTATTTAAAATTTCTAACAATTTAGTAAGAATACTTTCTTGCTTAATCCCTACGGGAGTTTGTCTCATGCATGATGCATCTTTGTTAATTGTTTGAATTCTTTTCAAAACAAACATCAACTTAAACAAAAGACTAATAGGCTCAAAGCTGGACATTAAAGTTCTTAAAACATTGGGAGGGGCATATGCAGTTTATCTTGCTTCAGCTCGCATATCATGCAAATGTAAACATACAGCATTGAAGACAATAATAGGATGCAGTGTTGCCGACAGGTTCTTACTACCCAGAAACAGAACTGTATTTCGACACCCTAGGCATGAGATAGAACAAGAACGGGCCTTTCTGTAACAAAGTGAATTTCAAGCAGCATGAAATTCGCTTACTAGGAGTGAAGACATGTATCCTAATTCTCTGTCAAGAGGCACAATACTGACTCTTGAATATACATTGAAGTAGGAAACCCTTTCTCCCAGCAACCTAGGACTCTGAAAGCTCCACCTCGCATATGATTCTATATGTATCTCTTGCAACAGTGCACATGTAGCAAACTTTTGGTGGATGTTCGTGAAAACAGCTTCTTGAACTGATTGGTGGTACCTCGACTTCACGAACCGATCAGTGAAGGTCCAGGTGCCATATATTCCTTACAAGAGACGGACTGGCCTGTATGAGTAAGCATAAAAGCAATCAAGGCTCTGAGTAACTGTTGAAGGATATTTCACTTTGGTTGTTGTTATAGGTGCAGGTTCGAGGTAAGCTGCATTGAATGCATGTGATACGATGGCAGTTGGCTCTACCAGATCTTCGTTGGACGTTGGGGTGGGTAGCCTACATAACTTACTAGGGTTGTCTTGATAATTACACATGTATTATTTCTGTGGATGTGTAATGGCAGGAGACATGCATGTATATTACAGTCAAATGGGAGATGAGAGGGGAGAATGGCAGTGGGATGGAGCAGACGGAGACGCACGAGATCCGGTAGTGTGGGTACATTCCTGACAGACCACCTGTATTTCAGCCGAGACTCAGGATCAGCCACATGAGAGAAGAGGCTTTGCTGGGGAGAGTCGGCTGAGGAAGCTGAAGATGCTCATTTTCGAGGCGGGAGATCCTGATGACTGGTTGTACCGCGTGGAGAGATACTTTGAGGTGTCAGCGGTACAAAGGGAGGACTGGCTCCGGACGGTAGGAGTCTGCTTGGAGGGAGAGGCCTTGGGTTGGTTTAGGTGGACACATCAGCAGCAGCCTTTTCGCATGTTGGATGAATTCACCACTCTCCTGGTGGAGCGGTTTGACGCAGTACAGTCTGGGGGAGTTTATGAGCGACTATATTCATTGTAACAGGACGGGAGCATCAGGGAGTACACCAAGAAATTCGAGTCGCTCTGCCACCGAGTTCGGAGAGTCTCGGGGGAACCTTTGGAGGGATGCTTTATGAAGGGGCAGAAGCCCACGGTTGATCGGGACTGAGGCAGCTGAAGCCTGGAGATCTATGAGAGATGATGCCCTCAGCGAGGATGATGGAGGACCATCAGGATACAGAGAGGAGAGCCCGAGTGGCATGGGGAGGCTCCCCTTTTCGAGGGCCGGATTCTGGAGGGGGACAGAAGTCGGCCACATGGGAGCAACATCCACTGACGGGGCAACGACTAGCAAGGAGAAGTGTGTGGAACCACGACCTGGATGACATACACGAAGGATGACAGATGCAGAAATCCGTGACAGGCGGACCAAGGGCATGTGTTTCAAATATGACGAGAAGTTTACTCCAGGGCACCAGTGCGGTGACCGTACTCTTCAGATCCTTATAGTGAACGCCGATGAAGAGGGTGAAGAGAGTGTGGTAATACTGGAAGCCGACGAGGATGAAGATCATGAGCACTTGCACATGGAGTAGTCGACCACACACTTCACGCACCACCTTGTGGACAAGGTGGGTTTTCAGGTGGGAAGTAGGGATGTGGTTGATATTTTGGAGGCTGGGGGGTATTTCTGTAAATGGACCTATTATGTATTGTTTTCTATTTAAAGCCTATAACCGGCCCTAGGAGAGGAGAGCGAAAATTGTTGAGTGATTTCTTCTAGTTTATTTCTTTATTTCATAGATTAATTGTATTAGGAATTTCCCTATTTCTCTGATATTAATATCTAGTTAATTGTTTCGTCAATTTGTAGTCGTTATTTAGCGAGTAGCCTATTTTGTAGGCTTTATTATATAAATTTCCATGTCTAGATCCAGAAACGCACCAAGTTTCTATTATATTCTTCGTAGAACAAGAAGAATGGAGAGATCATGATTGTGAGTCTATTATGGATGACATGATCTTCACCAATAACAATCCAACAAGGTTCAAGCTTAGCACACTATCTCTAACATATCCTAAAGTTCTTTTCAGATGGCTAAGTCTTGCTTATGACAGAGGAAGAAATTCAAAAACAACCGCAAGTTATAATCGCATAAAAAAGAATATCAATACAAAAGGTAGAAATTTATTTGGTAGAAATGTAAGGAAAGCCTCTCGACGTTTCATTCGCAGGGCAACCGCTCGGGTATCATTCCTCTTTGGCCTCTCTTCGCACTCTCTTGGACGCAAATCATCTTTCCAATGTTAATCTAGTCGAATTCGACAGAAATTGAAAAATAATAAGTTGTGTATCCCTTTGTATCAATCACATATCTGGATCTACCAAACCAACCAACCCTATATAAAACCTCAGTGACTCCTAGCATATTCAAGCTCTTAATCTATTACAAATATATCTGAACGAGGCATTGAGAGAGACAAGAGCAGTAGAAATGGCTTGATGGCATCAAGAACAAAGTCAGAAACCCAAACTCAGTCACATGAGGAAATTGCATTTAGGTTAGACTACTGCTGGGCTTACAATTTGACTACTTTCCAAGCATCTTTTATTGGGTTTTCTGTGGTAAAATAAGATTCGTAACCTCCCAAAACCGACATCAAACAATCAACGGGAACCCTCTAGCCTAAATTTTTTTTAAAACCAGGGTAACAACCCCCCCCCCCCCCCCCCCCCCCCCCCCCCCCCCCCCCCCCCCCCGCCCCCCACATCCAATTGGTTCCGTTTCAGTAGAAAGATGTTTTTATAAACTGCGTAAAGGAACCCTTTTGTGAACCCTCAAATTAGATAAGAGTTTTAGGTTTCCTGATTCGGGATATAAATTGCATATTTTTCCCCCTAACTACCCCCATTTTGTGCCAAAGATTAGGCTTAATTGTGCTCTTTTTGGGTATATTTTTACTTTATGTCATTTTCGGGGCTTATTCTCATTCTTGGCACAAAATACGGTTTTTATCGTCTTTATTCGCTTCCTATTATTTTTCCTATGCTCCTGCCATTATTTTGATCATATCTCCATTTTTTGGGAATTATTTGAGCATTGGAACATTTTATATGGATTATTGGAGTTTAATATTGTTTTCTTTTAATAGTCATTATATTTATTTTCACATCAAATGGACTAATTTTTGCTGCTCATATTTTTCAGGTACTCCTAGGAGTCTTTGAGATTTTCCAGATTTTTCTGGGATTTTTAGATATTTTTGAGGATTTAATTGGAGCAAAGGAGGCATTTGAGGCAATTCTGGGATTTATAAACAGAAAACAAAAATAAAATAAAATAAAATAAAAAAATGAAAAAGCCCGTTTGGCGGGCCGGCCCGCTGGCCGGCCCGCGTTGCCGCTGGCCCGCTCGAAAAATTCGAGCGGGCCCCGCCCAAATCAAGCTGCAGACGCGCGCGGATCGAATTTTGCGGGTCGGGCGTGATTTCCCCGACCAGCAATGGCTCTTAAGTGCGCCTGTGCGAATTTTGATTGGGGAGCTTCATTTTTTCGAGTTTGGGCTGCTGTTCTTGGCGATTTTAGGGTTTGGATGGGGGTTTTCTTCCCCAAAGGCTAGGGAGAAGCTTGGAGGCCATGGAGGTGATGGGAAAGCTTGGTGGAGAGGCAAATTGGTAGAGGAAAGCTTCATTTGGAGAGATTTTGGGTGAAAAATTTCCTCTCCCCTTTTGTAATTTTGCATCTCTCTTTTGTATTGAATTTGAGGATAATTGTGAATGAGAATTCCATCTTTGATTTCATGATGATTGCGTAGTGTAGAATTGCTTGGGATGTGATTTATTGATGTTGTGTGTTAATTATTGCCCTAATTCCCTCTTGCCTATTATATTGTTAATGTTGGATGTTTCATTAGAGTTAATTTGATTGGTTAAGACCCGAGAGGGCACAAATTGAGAAAATACCATGATCTAAATGTGATTAGTGCTTCGATGATACGTCCACCCCTATTGCAGATTATTGTATGCTTGAACGCTAAATTCTCCGATTGGGCTTCCTTAGCCGGATGACCGATTGAAGTAAATGCGGGTAATTTGTGCTTAATTAATACCAATATTTAGTGAACCCACAACCCATGCTCCTCGCCTAGCTATCCTACACCCTCATTTGGTCATCCAACCCTAGCCACTTAGGGTAGATTTTTAGTTTCTCCACGTTTTTCACCACACTTTTTCCTCCTCTCATCCACTGTTAATTGGGTAGTTGTGAAACACTTTAATTTTCTTTATCGATCAAATTTGTGAACGTAGAACGACTTGTCCCTGTGACCCGACCCGGTACTCACCGGTTATTTATATATTGCATTGACGCTCCTACGCTTGGGAGTGGAAGGCGTGCACTTGCGCGTTTTCCGAGTCAATCAATTGGCGCCGTTGCCCGGGACAACAGTTTCTAGTAGTAGCATTTTTTGATTGATTTTGAAACTTTTAGTGTGATACTCCTATCTCTTAGTGTGTGTCTTTCTATTTGTTTATTTTCCACTTTTTGAGTCGTTTGGTTATTTATTTTCATTTGTTTTGTGAATTTTTTTAACAACATGGCATCACCTTCAATTTTTTCGGACGTTGATTTGGAGGATATCACACTTCCGCCATATTTCCATGGCACGGAGTGGGAGAACCCTCACTTACATATTAAAATTTTTGAAGATTGGATGCATTCATGTCTTGGTGGGAATATCGATGATGATTGCATATATTTTAGATTCTTTCCCGATTCTTTACAGGATGATGCTAGACTTTGGTTTGATTCATTGTCTCTGGACTCATATTTTACTTGGTTGTCATTTCAGGCTGAATTTCTCCGAGTGTTTTTGCCTATTTTTTTGGAGCAGGTACATGGGCGGCAGGCCATGGAGCATGTAGCGAGCTTTATCTAGGCTGAGTGGGAGGCCTACCATCAGGCTTGGCAGAGGTTCACTGGTTTGGTGCTTGCATGCCCACACCAGAGATTTCATGAGGATCATCTTCTGCAGATCTTCTACGCAGGGTTATCGCCATCTGGGTGAGATTTGGTGCAGATGAGCTACGGTGGAGAGTTCTTTAATTATTCGACCGAGGATTCTTGGTTGTACCTGAGAGACCTTGCAGAGTGGGAGCAGACTGAGCCATCTGGAGAGCCGTCACTTGGATATGAGGATGATGGCCAGTCCCAGTTTCCACTTCAGGATGCGGAGCTGCAGGTCCAGTGTCAGCTTGAGGAGCCACCTTTGGGCTCTTTTTCTTGCGACCCCATGGGATATAGAGAAGAGCAGGAGGATGGGTTGCATGAGAGCCAGGTAGATGATATTGACAGAATATATTTTGATGAGTCGGAGGAGATAGATGATGGAGTGCGTGTCGACCACGAAGGTGGCACGATGCATTTTCATTTTGAGGTTGATGATGAAGTTGATGTGCATGATGGCCGAGAACAGATCGAGTACACCATTGAGCTTGAGCCACATCCCACTTCAGAGTTAGCTTCACAGGTCGAGGCGGTTGAGTATTTTGGGAGGACGACTGAGATGAGCTATTTCTGGGATGGCGAGGATGATGCGTGCTTGGATTGCCCGAGACATGTATACCTCCAGTCCTATCACAGATGTCACTTCCCTCGCCTCAGGATGCGCACTTGCCAGTCATCGAGGAGGTTTGTGAGGAGCAGTTATCAGATGTGGGGAGTGCCGCAGAGACTGCTGATGTTGATATTGACGTCGAGGAAGAGGATAGCGACGGGGATTGCGAGATGGTATATATTGAGCCCGAGCTCCCTCTTACTCCAGTTTTCTCTCTGCAGCCACTTCCACCTCCTCCTGAGGCCGTGCATCATGCCACATCTAGCATCGCATTTCAGGGAAGTTTCCACCATCTCATGCCTTGCATTTCTGAAGCCCAATTTGCACTTCCACATATTTTTGCTTCAGATTGTCGTCCATTGCATTTAAATTCTTTTATTTGTTTTGACGACCCGTTTTGGAATGCTTTTGCAGGGCATGAGGACATGACTTGGATTGATGCAGCTCGTCTCCCACGTGATCCATATTATCCAAAGGAGATGCTTGGAGTTGTATTGCTGGAATCCAAGGAGGCCGGTGGTGGCCTAGCTCCAAAACAGCTGGCGGAGGAGCAAAAGGATATGATCGAGCAGCTACCACCATCGTTATACATTCGGGATCCGCCATTTGCCACGGTGTGTTCTTTCCATGTAGTGTAAATAAATAAAATTAAAAGTTAGTTTGCTTTTGCATTTTGCTTTCGTATGCTTTTCTTTTTCTTTTCTAGGATCTTTTGTGAGATCTAGTACTCTCCCAACATTGAGGACAATGCTTATTTTAAGTTGGGGGAGAGTGTTAGAATCCTTAGGTTTGGTAGGATTTTGGTGTTTAAAAAAAATTTTTTTTTTTAAGATTCCTCCATGTTTCACCTCATTCCATGAATGTCATTGCATATCATATTTTGGCCTCCTTTTCCTTATGCCATTAGCTTTGTTTAGTCCCTACTTGCTTAATGCCATGCGGTTTTTTTTCGGATTATCATTTTGGTATCGATTTCTCGATGTTTGATTGGCACGTTTTCATTTCTTTTCCAATTGGAGTCGAATGTTAATATACCATGTATGAACTATTTTATACGTCGTGATATCTCTTTGAAACAATTTGGGAAAAGTTTGGTGTAAGTGATTGCATTTGTTGGGATGAACGGTGTGGTTTTTAATTGGATTGGATTTGGTCATCTTGTGTATGCTTTGTTTTCTTCTTAGAATGGATGAGTTGCAAATTTGTGTTGGAATGAAAAAGATAGTAGTATAACTGAATGTTTCTTTCTAATTGAATTGAGTAGCCGGTGCCCCACGAAACATTGGGGAGGACGCCAAAGATGAGATTTAGAAGATCATTCCATCCATTTGCATATATAGCGTCATCGCGTGTATGCAAATGTGTCGGTGTTTGCATTTATGGCGTTATCGCGTGAATGCAAAACATAAACATCAAAAACAAAAAAAAAGAAGAAAAGAAAAGAAAAGAAAAATGAATGAAAAATGAAAGAATAAACAACATGAGTGATGCAAACTCATTTCCCACAACTTAGAGGAAATTTCTTTTGTTTTGGCCATTTTCATGAAAATTGGAAATTTTGACATCGTGATTTTTTTTCCGATACGTGTGATACGGGGCTTATTTCCTTACTTTTCTTTGAATTGGATTAAGGAGAATGTCATTTGTTATTTACTTTCATATATTTGGTATATTGGCTTTGAAATCATTTGAAAATCCCATTTTGGAGTATGTCATGATGATATCGAGGATTTGGTGCGTGTTTTTCAATTTAATCCGAATTTATCGCGTATTTTGCTAGGGACTAGCAAAAAGCTAGTTGGGGGGGTGTGATTCGGGATATAAATTGCATATTTTTCCCCCTAACTACCCCCATTTTGTGCCAAAGATTAGGCTTAATTGTGCTCTTTTTGGGTATATTTTTACTTTATGTCATTTTCGGGGCTTATTCTCATTCTTGGCACAAAATACGGTTTTTATCGTCTTTATTCGCTTCCTATTATTTTTCATATGCTCCTGTCATTATTTTGATCATATCTCCATTTTTTGGGAATTATTTGAGCATTGGAACATTTTATATGGATTATTGGAGTTTAATATTGTTTTCTTTTAATAGTCATTATATTTATTTTCACATCAAATGGACTAATTTTTGCTTCTCCTATTTTTCAGGTACTCCTAGGAGTCTTTGAGATTTTCCAGATTTTTCTGGGATTTTTCTGGGATTTTTAGATATTTTTGAGGATTTAATTGGAGCAAAGGAGGCATTTGAGGCAATTCTGGGATTTATAAACAGAAAACAAAAAAATAAAATAAAATAAAATAAATGAAAAAGCCCGTTTGGCGGGCCGGCCCGCTGGCCGGCCCGCGTTGCCGCTGGCCCGCTCGAAAAATTCGAGCGGGCCCCGCCCAAATCAAGCTGCAGGCGTGTGCGGATCGAATTTTGCGGGTCGGGCGTGATTTCCCCGACCAGCAATGGCTCTTAAGTGCGCCTGTGCGAATTTTGATTGGGGAGCTTCATTTTTTCGAGTTTGGGCTGCTGTTCTTGGCGATTTTAGGGTTTGGATGGGGGTTTTCTTCCCCAAAGGCTAGGGAGAAGCTTGGAGGCCATGGAGGTGATGGGAAAGCTTGGTGGAGAGGCAAATTGGTAGAGGAAAGCTTCATTTGGAGAGATTTTGGGTGAAAAATTTCCTCTCCCCTTTTGTAATTTTGCATCTCTCTTTTGTATTGAATTTGAGGATAATTGTGAATGAGAATTCCATCTTTGATTTCATGATGATTGCGTAGTGTAGAATTGCTTGGGATGTGATTTATTGATGTTGTGTGTTAATTATTGCCCTAATTCCCTCTTGCCTATTATATTGTTAATGTTGGATGTTTCATTAGAGTTAATTTGATTGGTTAAGACCCGAGAGGGCACAAATTGAGAAAATACCATGATCTAAATGTGATTAGTGCTTCGATGATACGTCCACCCCCTATTGCAGATTATTCTATGCTTGAACGCTAAATTCTCCGATTGGGCTTCCTTAGCCGGATGACCGATTGAAGTAAATGCGGGTAATTTGTGCTTAATTAATACCAATATTAGTGAACCCACAACCCATGCTCCTCGCCTAGCTATCCTACACCCTCATTTGGTCATCCAACCCTAGCCACTTAGGGTAGATTTTTAGTTTCTCCACGTTTTTCACCACACTTTTTCCTCCTCTCATCCACTGTTAATTGGGTAGTTGTGAAACACTTTAATTTTCTTTATCGATCAAATTTGTGAACGTAGAACGACTTGTCCCTGTGACCCGACCCGGTACTCACCGGTTATTTATATATTGCATTGACGCTCCTACGCTTGGGAGTGGAAGGCGTGCACTTGCGCGTTTTCCGAGTCAATCATTTCCCTATAACGAATAGCAAGTCAAGCCTACTTAGAGAAATTGAGATGTCACTAATATGACATGTATTTGGAATGGTGTGGCGATGCTAGTTTCAGTTCTTGTTAGTGCAGTTCACTTCTTTATATGTAACACTTACTTTGTTTTGCAGGCTTCCCTCTTGCCGCAGGTACACGTTTTATTAATGATCCATTTACATTCTCATATGAACTTGTCATGATATGTCATGAGTTAGTTTCTCGTTTGTTACTTAGTGCATTGCATTTTGCGCACCATGTAAGTTGGGTTTGGGATTCCTACTGGGTCACGCTGTGAGTCTGTGACGTGTCCCCGTTGATATTTTTCAGGTGTTGGATCGTGGAGTTGGAGGCCCACTAGTCCAGTAGGTTGGAGTAGAGAGTGGTGTGGGTGTGTGAGAGGTCTGGAGGTGTGTATTTTGTACCTTGGCGAGATGAGAGCTGTTATGTTGTATATGAGTTTTGTATAAGTGATGTTGTCCTTGGAAGTCCCCACCATGGATGCAAGCTCCAAGCTCCAAAATCCCAAATCTTCCTCTTGATTTTTCATCCCAACTCAACCCTAAACAAGGCCCTCTTCCAATTTCTCTTTCAATTTCATGAATCCCCAACCATCCTCCTTCAATTTCATGAAAACTCCATGAATTTCATCTTTAATCACTGGTGGGACCGAAAAGGTGCTCTCTCTCAAGTGCAAGAGTCCGTACAAGTAGTAAAACCTGGGAGTCCAGGTGTCGAATCCACGGGAAGAAATCTGTTGCAACCACAATTCAAATCAAATAGAAATCTATCGGAAAGAAACTAAACACTTTTAATGGTGGTGATGGTGGTGTGAATGGGGATACGTGAATGATACGAACAAGGGAAATACGTGTATGAAAATACTTATAAAGAGTTTGCACATGGTATGGGTTCGCTAGGGTTAACGATTCGTATTAATTTGGTTGATGGGTATAACGCAATGAATTCTCCTTTTGGGAGCAATTCACCGGAAAATACTCAAGATAACTCAATGAATTCTCCTTTTGGGAGCAATTCATCGGAAGATGCCCTTTTGGGGGTTCAAACAAAATATTCAAAAAGATCGTCGCTAAGATTATAATACGATATGAAACTCTCTTTTGGAGAGATCAAAACTACGGTATGAAACTCCCTTTTGGGGAGATCAAATCTCACCCTTTTGGGGCGATCATCAACTAAATTAATTCTTTTGGAATCTAAAAAAGTCGATTTACGAACAACGATTACAATTTTAGCGACGTTTAACGATGAAGCACATGGAATTTCAACCAAACTAACACAAATTATATCGCCTAACTACTCCATACCAAGCACAATAACAATTTAGCTACTGATCATGCAATAATAAACAAGTTTCATCACAAAATACTTCAAGTTCATAGCAAAATACAAGAGAAAAGCTTAAAATACGAGGTAGAAGTGAAGAAAATATCATCAATTCTCCTTTAAAAAGCTTCAAACTCTCTGGAAATAATGAAACAAGCCTCTGGAATTTTACAGAATTTTTCAGGGGGAAGATACGGCTTCTAGAGCCTCCAATACGCCCAAAATACGTCCCCAATCTGCTTGAATACGCCCAAAAACCCTAGAATACGCTTAAATAAATAGATTGCGGGTTTGGGGAGTGCTAACGGGTTTGAAACCCGCACCCGAAGCATCACAGCCGCTCATCTCGAGCGGATCATTTTGCAGCCGTTGATCGCAGCGGGATCTTCCGAGAGATCGCCACGTGTGCGCCAATCTTCGCGCTCCGCCCGCATCCGCTTCCGAGTTGATCGCCACCGTCCAATCGCGATCGCACGGCTCCGCGTACGCCACGTCGCCGTATAATCGCTGCGCTCCCCCGCTTCGTCTCTGGGCGCTTCTCGGCCGTTGGATCGTGATCGCTGGGCTCCGCTTACGCCACGTCGCCGTCTCTGAGTTCGAATGCGGGGATGACGTCGACCGTTGGATGAAGCGGAGATACGTCCGATGGCCGCCACGTGTCCCTTGGTTTACATTCGACGCCGCTGAGATCCGCTCGCTTCCGCATCGTCATCAGCCGTTAGATCAACGATCGACGGCTACCAAGCTGCCGCGTCACCCCGCGTTTCGCTTCGTTCGCACGCCGTTGGATCCCCATCGCACGGCGCTGGTTACGCCACGTCGCCGACCGCGAAATCGAAATCGATTTCGAATTCGTAATTGATCTGCGCCGTCCGATCTAACTCCGACGGTCCCGATGTCGCCACGTGGCCACCAGATCGCGCGCCTCGCCGCTTCGTTTTGCGCCGCTGTCGGCCGTTGGATCTTGATCCAACGGCCTGTACAAATCCACGTCGCCCACTTGCTGTCGATCGTCGGATGAGGCGGGAGACGCTGAGACGCGGCCACGTGTCCTTTAAGATTCGTGCGGCGACCGTATTTTCGTATTTTCGTGCGTATTTCTCCATTTAAATGGTATTCTGCATTCAAAAATTCACAGTAATTAGCACAGATCTCAGAAAAATACAAATAAATAGTCGTTGGAATCGTGAGATCGAGACGGTGCTAGAAAAAATATAAATAGTGCAGAATTACGTCGTTAAATGCTTTTTTGTGCTCAAATAGTGTGTTCTCTCTAATAAATAAATGTGTAGAAAATACGCATGAATTAGAGAACAATTTAGCATCATGTGAGCACAAAATAGGGTAATTGGGGGGTTAAATATGTAATATTGAACCCGAATCACACCCCCCAACTAGCGATTTGCTAGCCTCTAGCAAAAAGAGCGATAAATACGGATGGTTAATAAAACAATAAGTTCTTTCAAATCGCTAATGGCATGGCTCAATAATACGCATTCCAACATGGTCTTGGCCATCAATATACACATCCATGAACAAAATCAATCACATGAAATTTTCTCTAATTTAGTATGAATAAATAACATGCAAGCATCGTTTTGCGCAAGCGAAAGTATAACACGTCGTTATATCCTAGTTTTCTTGTTTCCAAGGAATTGGCCTATTAAAACAATCATTCAAGTCATGGGTATTGAAGTTGCTTAGTATATTCACCATTTTCTTTTCTTTTATTCGTTCCGCGTAACGCGCATCAAGCAACATTCGCAGAAAAAAGTATAACTTGGATCGCTTCATCAAATGAGTGAGTTTCCGGTCAATGGCTCCCAAATCAGACGATCATAGGGCATTAGGCCAAGAAGGACCCCTCGGACTGTACTACTCGAGCCAACCAAGTTATTTATTAGTGACATACATATTCATTCATTTTTCATAATTCATTTTTTCTTTCATTCAAATTTTTTTTTCTTTTCTTTTCTCCATCTTTTTGTAAGCAACTCAAAACCCATCAACATGAATATAAACATTAATAACAAAGGCCAAATTCCTCTTCAACTTGAAAACTATTCTTACAAATCGTGTATACTTAAGCTTTTTCCATCACATTAGCATGCATGAAACCAATTCAAACTATTTCGAGATATTAATCATGGAAATTGAAAATTTTCATGAATAGCATATTAACGGCAATTCCATGAAGGAAAAAATAATTAATCAAGCCATAAACAATTTTTAGAACACAATTAATGTGTAATCATCCGCATTAGAGGCATATGAATGAGTTTTAAAATGATGAGATTTGGTGATTTATTCTTCTCAAAAAAAAATCCTAAGGTCTCATACACACCCCCCCAACTAAAGATGGACATTGTCCTCAATGTTGAAAGGTGCACGAGTTTATTCAAGCAAGCAACCTAGAAAGCATATAAAAACTACACTACTGGAAAGAACACACCGTGATCAAATGGCGGATCCCGAATCTTTGATGGTGGAGGAAGTTGTTCAATTTGCTCCTTGCGCTCCTCGGCGATTATTCTTCCTCCAACGACTAAACTGGATCCCAGCAACGTAACTCCCAGCATCTCTATAAGCTGTTTGCCAATGTCCTGCGAGAGATGAGTTATGTCAGTCCAAATTATTTTAAAATTCTTCGAAGTAAAATTATTCCAAATGTAGTCATCAAAATAAGTGAAAGAAATTAAAATAAATTGACGACTACTCCCTGAAAGATTTGCACTACTCTCCGTACGATGCTCGATCAATGGAGAGAGAGATAAATGATTTTGGGACAAAACTAGAGGAGGGCATGGTTCTGGCTCCATGGCGATAATCTCAAAACCTTTGTCCCTAGCTGTCTCCTCCTCTCGTTCATCCAAAATTGCTAGTTCGTCATCTCTTTCGCACACACTTTTTGCCATGTATATATTTTTATTTGTGTCCTCGCTCGGTATACCTGCAATAGAAGATAAACTCGTATTAGATTCTTGAAATCGAGTTTCAAAAGCATTACCTTCTTCTACGCAAGTGGCAATCAAATTAAGATCTTCAATAGATTTTTGAATCTGCCGGTTCCGAGCAAGGAAATTCTCTTGGAATTGAAGGGATGTGGCCTCCTGTGTCTGAATAGTCTGGTAAGCTTCCTCTTTCAAGGATTGCAAAGGTACGTCTACGCTTTGCTCTTCTTGATCGAGGCACGAAGGCTCCGTTGAATCGCTCTCTGAAGTCTCTTCCACGGTTTCTTCGTTTTCTTGCAGAGACTCCATGTATTCCCACGCCACTGTCGGCGTCATGCCTCCCAATAATTCATGCAGCTGCGGTTGTAGTCCATTTAGGAAGAACGCCATAAGCTCTTCATTTGTGTACCCATGCTGCGGATAGCTCGATATTAGGTCTGTGAACCTCCTCCAGGCCTGAAAGAAAGTTTCACAGTCAGTTTGATTAAAATTAACAATTTTGAGCTTCTCCATTCTATGTTTGTGTGCATTAGCATACCTTGCATCATACAAATTATTCGTGCAATAAAAATTCATATACTCCATTTTTCAAAAAAATTAAAATAAAATAATAAAAAAAAGTTTATGTACAGTAAAGTGGAAAGATCTCACCGAAGGTCCTCTAAGTGAAATAAATCGTAGTCACAAACCATTCCTCCCCGGCAACGGCGCCAAAAACTAGGTGGGACCGAAAAGGTGCTCTCTCTCAAGTGCAAGAGTCCGTACAAGTAGTAAAACCTGGGAGTCCAGGTGTCGAATCCACGGGAAGAAATCTGTTGCAACCACAATTCAAATCAAATAGAAATCTATCGGAAAGAAACTAAACACTTTTAATGGTGGTGATGGTGGTGTGAATGGGGATACGTGAATGATACGAACAAGGGAAATACGTGTATGAAAATACTTATAAAGAGTTTGCACATGGTATGGGTTCGCTAGGGTTAACGATTCGTATTAATTTGGTTGATAGGTATAACGCAATGAACTCTCCTTTTGGGAGCAATTCACCGGAAAATACCCAAGATAACTCAATGAATTCTCCTTTTGGGAGCAATTCATCGGAAGATGCCCTTTTGGGGGTTCAAACAAAATATTCAAAAAGATCGTCGCTAAGATTATAATACGATATGAAACTCTCTTTTGGAGAGATCAAAACTACGGTATGAAACTCCCTTTTGGGGAGATCAAATCTCACCCTTTTGGGGCGATCATCAACTAAATTAATTCTTTTGGAATCTAAAAAAGTCGATTTACGAACAACGATTACAATTTTAGCGACGTTTAACGATGAAGCACATGGAATTTCAACCAAACTAACACAAATTATATCGCCTAACTACTCCATACCAAGCACAATAACAATTTAGCTACTGATCATGCAATAATAAACAAGTTTCATCACAAAATACTTCAAGTTCATAGCAAAATACAAGAGAAAAGCTTAAAATACGAGGTAGAAGTGAGGAAAATATCACCAATTCTCCTTTAAAAAGCTTCAAACTCTCTGGAAATAATGAAACAAGCCTCTGGAATTTTACAGAATTTTTCAGGGGGAAGATACGGCTTCTAGAGCCTCCAATACGCCCAAAATACGCCCCCAATCTGCTTGAATACGCCCAAAAACCCTAGAATACGCTTAAATAAATAGATTGCGGGTTTGGGGAGTGCTAACGGGTTTGAAACCCGCACCCGAAGCATCACAGCCGCTCATCTCGAGCGGATCATTTTGCAGCCGTTGATCGCAGCGGGATCTTCCGAGAGATCGCCACGTGTGCGCCAATCTTCGCGCTCCGCCCGCATCCGCTTCCGAGTTGATCGCCACCGTCCAATCGCGATCGCACGGCTCCGCGTACGCCACGTCGCCGTATAATCGCTGCGCTCCCCGCTTCGTCTCTGGGCGCTTCTCGGCCGTTGGATCGTGATCGCTGGGCTCCGCTTACGCCACGTCGCCGTCTCTGAGTTCGAATGCGGGGATGACGTCGACCGTTGGATGAAGCGGAGATACGTCCGATGGCCGCCACGTGTCCCTTGGTTTACGTTCGACGCCGCTGAGATCCGCTCGCTTCCGCATCGTCATCAGCCGTTAGATCAACGATCGACGGCTACCAAGCTGCCGCGTCACCCCGCGTTTCGCTTCGTTCGCACGCCGTTGGATCCCCATCGCACGGCGCTGGTTACGCCACGTCGCTGACCGCGAAATCGAAATCGATTTCGAATTCGTAATTGATCTGCGCCGTCCGATCTAACTCCGACGGTCCCGATGTCGCCACGTGGCCACCAGATCGCGCGCCTCGCCGCTTCGTTTTGCGCCGCTGTCGGCCGTTGGATCTTGATCCAACGGCCTGTACAAATCCACGTCGCCCACTTGC
>JAULAV010007845.1:0-66020 GCA_030789695.1 Scilla litardierei
CCTAGCCTATTTAAACCCAACCCAAACGTTTTCTTCTCCCTCAACACGATCCAAAACCCTAAAATCTTCCCCCTTGAGCCCCCATCTTCCTCCAAGCTTCAATCCTTCTTTCCAAGCCCTAAATCCATCATCCAATCCATCCATTCACCCTATCTACCTCTCACCATCCCCAAAATCTCACCAAAATCTCATCGAACCCCAAAATCCCCCAAAACCCTAGTTTCCCCAAACTTCTCCATTGGCTTCCAGATCTGGTCCTAGGGTTCCCCGGAGTGTTTCTTCCGCCTCCTCTCGGTAAGAAATCGATCTACCGTTGTTTTCATATCCTAATGTAATTTTTTATGAAACCCTAATAAAATACTTGTGTTTTGATGATTGTTCCCCATAACAGCGATTCCCCGTAGGCTAGCATCCGCGGAAACGAACTTTCGTAACCGTCATCCCCGGTGATAGGCAAGTGAAACTTGCATTTCTTGGTTTAGGCCATGTCTTAGGCCATTTCCCTTGCTTTAGCGTAAAAGAGACTAAACGGTGAAAGGATAGCCGTTTAGACGCCATTGACCTAGTTTGACAACGAAGCTTGGTCCGTCACCCTCATCATGCTCATATGTCACGTTTAAATTCCATTAACGGTTCACAATTATCTGTTCATGGCATTGCATAGTGATTATTTATCGTGATTGCGTAGCACACGCTACAATCCCATGTTTCCTGGCTCGTGTTCCAGAAGCGAGCCCTGTAGTTGGAAACCCCAACGCTCGGATACCGGCTAGGTGCACCCCTATGCCAATTACACTTCCTGGCTCGTGATCCAGAAGCGAGCTCAGTGAGTTGGAAATCCCAACGCTCGACACATATGGGTGGGGTAAGAGATAAGCGGCCTGAGCCCCGAGTTGGCCTGATCCGCCACTCCGGCCAGCAGGTGGACTCTCTAGTGCACAAGTGATTAATAGTGATAGAGATAAGCGGCCTGAGCCACGAGCTGGCCAGCAGGTGGACTCTCTATGCACTAAGTGATTAGCAGTGTTAAGTGATAAGTGATTAGTGATTGGGTAGCTTTTGCTACATCGTGCGTGTTTGCCTCTCTTTTAACTGCTGCATCATACTTAACTGCCATGCCATTGTTTAACATTTAAATGCTAGGTTGTTAGTCACTTTCAGTTTCCTTGCCCAAGTCTTTTTAGACTTGCTGACATGTGCCCCTTTCTCTTTTGGGTGACGCATGTTAGACCTTGAGCCTGAGTTGCTCGCTGAGGGTGAGGTGTTTGCGGACGCCGAGCTTGCGCCCGTGGTGGACGGGGAGTACGTGGACACTGGGGACCAGTCCTAGTGTCTCCGTTGTGTTTTATTTTTGTTAGACAGTTGTTTTGTTATCGGTGCGTGGCACCTATACTTATTTATGTCGTTGCTTTTGTTTGGCCTTGTTCTGGGCCCTTAGACTCTTTCTTTTAGCCTGGTGGCTTTTCTGTGATGTTGAATACTTTGTGGACAAACTTTGGGATTGGTATTTCATATCCGTCTTATATTATTATTGTTGTTGTTTCGATTGCAATTACAGGGACCTGCTTATACTAAATTGACGCTTATCGGGTTTGGGGCTTCACCGCTCCACTCCCGTGCGGACCTTTTCACATCTCGCCTCCATTTTAGGGAAGCGGGTCGTGACACCCTATATGCTCATTGCTTTGTGCTGTTTGATATGTGCAAGTTTAAATTGCTATCCATGTGAATCTGAATTTTTTTCTCCCCTTGGTCCTGTCTTCCATACCCTACATTCTCATTGCTTTGTGCTGTTTGATATGTGCAAGTTTAAGTTGATATCCATGTGAATTTGAATTTTTTTCTCTCCCCTTGGTCCTGTCTTCCATACCCTATATGCTCATTGCTTTGTGCTATTTGATATGTGCAAGTTTAAATTGATATCCATGTGAATCTGAATTTTTTTTCTCCCCTTGGTCCTGTCTTCCATACCCTATATACTCATTGCTTTGTGCTGTTTGATATGTGCAAGTTTAAGGTGATATCCATGGGAATCTGAATTTTTTTCTCCCCTTTGTCCTGGCTGCCATACCCTATCTGCTCATTGCTTTGTGCTGTTTGATATGTGCAAGTTTAAATTGATAGCCATGTGATTCTGATTTTTCCCCCCTTGGTCCTTGCTTCCAGCCCCTATATGCTCCCTGTTATGTGAGCAATACCATATAGGCTCGATATGTTTACTTCATGCCCAATGATGAAGGGTGTTCACATATGACCGCTTGTCATCCTACTCCCAATTTCTTGGAAGGTTGGTTGGATGGCTCATTTTTATTATCTGTATTATGTGCAAGTTTATTTTGATTTCCATATGAAACTGAATTTTTTTCTCCCCTTGGTCCTTGCTTCCATACCCTATATGTATTTTGCTTTGTGCTGTTTGATATGTTCAAGTCTATACAATTATAAAAATTGAGCAACCGCCAGCAACCAGAATTGGGAAATGATTAACTACATTTCTGAGGGCTTATACTTGTATAAACTCTTTTATGGTTTTTTCAGGGTGATATGTGCAAGTTTGACTTGAAATCCATATGAATCTGAAATTTTTGCTTCCCTTGTGTCTGTCTTTTAGACTCTATAATTGTATAGACTCTTTTATGGTTTCTGCATTTATGTTGTTTTTGCATTTACATTGTTTTGTCATATTTTGTGTATGCAAAGAATTTTTTCTCGTTCTTGTTCCTCCAAGACGTCGTCTCCATTGTCATCCTTCTTATACCATCATAGGTACGTCTTTCACTGACAATTATCTCATCAGTTCCTTGTATCTTTCATATTTCCATTACTAATCTGTAATTGTGCAGGGTCTAATGAGTGCAAGCTCTAACACGTCAGAACGATCACACCCGCGGGATGAGTTGGACTGTGATCCATCAGACTACCGGCTTTGCCACTGTGGCCTGAGGTGCCCAAGGCAGACATGTTGGTCCCGGCGCGACCCTGGGAGGAGATATTGGACTTGTTCGTCTCGCGTCGAACACTGCGGATTCTACGAATGGAAGGACCTCCCTCACAATGCTTGGTCGCGAAACGTTATACTTCTTTTGAAGGATGCGAATGAAAGGGGACAGATTTTGGATAGCTCTTCAAGCACATTGTCGGATAGCAGGGTTTACGATCTAGAGGGGCAGTTGGGTACGGTAGTTGGACAACTTGAGAGAAACACGGAGAAAATGAATAGGATTATCGGAGATATTGACACCATTAAGTGTTTGTTGTTTTCTATATTAGGCCTAATCATTTTAATGTTGTTGGTCGTGAACACGAAGAATGTATGAATGGGTTGTCGGATAACTTGTACTGATTTGGATATGAAACTGTTATTTTTGGTATGACTGTGATATGTGCAAGTTTCAGTTGATATCCATGTGAATCTGATGTTTTTTCTCCCATTGTTTCTGGCTGCCATACCCTATATGCTCATTGCTTTGTGCTGTTTTATATGTGCAAGTTTAAGTTGATATCCATGTGAATCTGAATTTTTTTTCTCCCCTTGGTCCTGTCTTCCATACCCTATATGCTCATTGCTCTGTGAAAGTTGATATGTGCAAGTTTACTTTGATATCCATATGAAACCGAATTATTTTCTCCCCTTTCTCCTGGCTGCCAGACCCTATATGCTCATTGTTCATGCCATGTTGATATGTGCATGTTTCAGTTGATATTCATATGAATCTGATGTTTTTTCTCCCCTTGGTCCTGGCTGCCATACCCTATATGCTCTTTGTTTTGTGTTGTTTGATATGTTCAAGTTTCATTTGATATCCATTGGGGGGGTTAAATTAGCCTATTCTCACCTCTCCCTACCACATACCACAATTTCAATTCTCATTCCCAACTTTCCCAACATCAAAAGAACACAAAAAAGTTTACTGGGACCCACATAACTTTTCCCCAACCAATTCCTCTCAACTTCTCCCCCCCCAAAAGAACACAAAACCCCATCTTTCTCTCTCCAAAATTCCTTTTCTTCCCAACTTTCCCTCTCCTACTTCCACTCAAAAGAACAAGCACTTCGTATCGTTGTTCACTTTTGCAAAATGATGGATGGCATGGTGGTTCGGTATTTTAATTAAATTGTCAATGATCTTACCTAGATCGAGCATTAGTGTTTCAAAGATTTGTTTTTAATTGGTGCATTACATTTTTGTTGCGATTCTCTCTCTTATATGATCGTTTGAACCATGTTCTGAGCCATTATCAAGAGCTTCTGTTTGATTGATGGTATCAGGGATTTTGGGTCCGAGAAAGGGCATGGGAGGATTGCTGATTTCTGTGTGTACGTCCGCACTGGTTATTTCATTTCGTTTTGGTTTATCTTGTGTTTTGAGACCAGTTTCGTGCTTGCAAACATGAGTACTGTTCATCTAACGCTGCTCCATGACTGCAATTTGAGGAATGGATCTTTTAAAGAAGGGCCAGGGCCAAATAACAGGAAGGGAATTGCTATAGGAACATACCAAATTGCCACTGTTGAAAAACCCATTTTTCGTTCCGTTCACGTACCGGATTTCCCTAAACATCCCTCAGTTTACGTTTCAATACCGAGTTCACGTACCTTAATTATACACTAATTATCTTTTTAAAACCCAGAAGTAATTGCTTATTACACAGACCTAATTGCTGAGTACATGGACCTGGGCTTGAGGGGGGAGGGGGGCTGGGAGTGTGAAAACTATAGAGTTAAAAAGAGGTATGGCGGTGGCTGTAACTTGCTCTTTGAGATGTGCACGTGCAACGCAAGTGCCAAATGGTAAACATCATATTCATGATGAATGCCAGAATGTAAATGCCCAAAAGATTAACAACCTGCTGCAGACTGCATGATATATGAGTGGCCATGGCCCATGGTTTCAAGTGACAATAAAACAAGGGTTTCGCTTAAAAAAACAGAACCGATAATGACAACACGAGCAAAAGATAGATTTCCTTCATAGTCAAGGGATTCCCACATTGCTACTAAAATTCATCTACACACCATGCTAATTTACAATTATCTAGCTAGAATTTTCGAGGAATGAACTCTCAGATGCATGCATTCATCTCCATTTGCGAGTTCTCTAGTAGTTGCTCACTGTTAGATTGCCTGAACTTGATGCAGGTTCAAAGTTAATCAAGCTCCCAGCCTACAATATCTTCATTAGACCAATCTCCACTTGCATCTACAAATTCTGTCAGTTCGGCTCCTTGGTACAACTGATATGCTCTTGCCGTTGAAACAGCCTCAGGCGAATCCGCGGCATCTGCAGCGTGATATGAATCCTTTGATGACTTCTTCCGAGATAGAGTCGCTTTTAATTTAGGAACCTCCAACTCTAATTTTGGTCTTTCTATAGATCCAAACTCCACTTTCATCTTCTCAGCATCATCGAATAGTTCTTTGATCTCAGGATCATCTCTCCTGAATCAGCGGAATCATCATTCTTTTTTCTTGGTTAAATTTTGAAGAACATCTCTCAAATGGCAACTCGTATACACTTGGTGATACGTAGAAAATAAAAGGATAGATTGGTATTGGAAAACTTATCACACCTTGAAGGTTGAACTTGTGCATTGTAAAATAACCCTTTCATATGATCAACAACACGAATTGCAGTTACAATCTGCGAAAATGTCACGAAAAGCATATTAGCGAAGGTAACATACTTAACAACATTTTATTTATAGAAATCATTTAGAAACAAAGCAGAAACTTCGATCACTTCATAAGATAATTTATACAACTGCTTTTATTTTTAGAAAGAAAAATATGGAAACATAGACAAAGATATGCACGAGTGAATGATTCTAGTACAATAAAAAGACATACTTGAACAACTACTACACTATAGACAACTCATCGATATGACAAGAATGGGCACTAATAGCTTTCATACTTAATAATCATTAAGGTTATGATTTGCATTTCAAAGAAAAAAAAAAGGGATTTAGACAATCAAGTTAGCAGAGAAAACATGAAAAACAGGTAATACATGAGATGTTTGGGACACATTTTTCTTCACGGCCACAACTTAGGCAGCAAAAAGAAAAGGTGCAAAATAGCAGTGTTCTTGTTCTTTTCTACTCCGGGGTTTCTTTCCTTTTTCATCACTTTCTCTGTAGACACATACTTCCATATAATTGTGTCATTTAGTAAGAATGTGCAAATTCATCAGAACGGGAGGAGGGTTATTTTTTGGTTTTATTTTATTTTGCTTATTTTTGGTTTTTTTGATTTTTTTTTTTTTTTTTTTTTTTTTTTGGGGGGGGGGGGGGGGGGGGGGGGGGGGGGGGGGGGTTGAAAGATGATGATGTCCTCTATGATGATACATCTCTCTTTCTTGACATGAAATTTCTAGCATATTTCCGTAGAAGCAAACCTTTGAATATGGATATGTTAGTGTCCTTTATAATCCTTGCATGTTGGCCCTTGCATGTTTATAGCAATAACTTAAGTCCTGGTTGTTGTATGGTTGCGAAAGTTAACCAATGAAGTAAGAAAACAAGAGGGATATTGCATAATAAGAATTTTATCACGGTAAGTTGGTAAACATAGAAAGGGTATAGTGTGATGAGTGGTAAAGACGGCATAACAATTGAGCACATGGTTATGGAGAACAGATTAAGCACATATCAGCATGGACAACAGCGAAGCATGACTCCCAATAGGATGCACAAGCGTTTCTATTTTCATGAAAGATTATACGTCGAATGTTAAATGACAAGGTTTCAAAGTTATTATATTGAAACTAAATAATCAATCATCCTCTTTTCAGCAATGGGAATCACACCCACGCTGGTACTGGCATAAGATCATTTTCTCTAAAGCAATATCCTCTGCTCACTCCATCAAAATAATAATCAACCAACAAACAATTAATGAAGTTTATCAAAATCTTATTACCCTTCCTGCTCTAAAATATCCATTCCCTCATAAATGGATTTCTAATGAGCAAGTAGTCTTTCTTCCATAAGCAATGGCTGCAAGGGAAAACTGATGACAAAGGGCTAGGGCCTAGAATGTACCCTATAATTTGAGGGGCTTAATAACCCCCGTTGTCAAACACCTTGCCATTTTGTGCATTTGTATGTTATAGGGGTCCTTAAATCAATCCAACATAGAATTTTCTGAAGAACGTTCAGATTTTTAACAACGTTACTTATTTTAAAAAAAGAAAGAAAAAGAAAAAGAAAATGTCAATATGAGTTTCACATGGCACTCTTCCAATTTTGTGCATATCATAGTTAGCAACATTTAGTATAACATATTATCATCTAAATCTTTCTCTATTGAAGAGGCGTCGCCAAAGCACCATGACTTAAATCTCCAAACCTCCACAAAGAATTGACCGAGTGTTTACATGAAGCCATCGAGCTAAAAACCCACTGTGGTTAGCGCCAAGTTTATGTCAAACACAATTATAATCAACAGAGGGACGTGCCATTGAACCACAAGTCAGTACAGGGGTTCAGAGGTTCACTATTCTCTTTCTTTGATAGTCACAAAGGAGGGTGTGAAACGGATGCAAGGTGATGGCATTTCCATTGTGCTTGAAGGGGTGAGTAGTTTGTACGTAGATAAACATGTTGATAGATAAACTAACTTATGCCCAGGGATGTGGAGTACATAATGATCAATTTCTATAGCAATTTCTATTTCATTAAATACTCTAATTAAAGACAAAGACCGAAAGTACAAAGATTAATCCTAAACACACTCAGTCTAAGAGATTCTTATCCCAATCAAACTCAACCAAATTCATATATAATTCAAATTCTAGTTTTTAATAGTAATCGAACTTGAATTAAAGATCAAATATATCTGGATAATTCCACGGATTAGGAATGTTCAACAAATCATACACTGCGATCAGTTTGGCATCAATTCTTACCCTCTTGAAAGGGGACATCACCAGTGAGTTGATGAAACAGTCACAAAGGTCTCCTTTGAGTCATTTGAGTAGATCAAACCAAGGTTCAAGGTATCGGCCGATACCAGTTGGTATCGGCCGTTTCGTACCGGTACCGCCCCCTAACGGTACGAAACCCACCCAATTAATCGGTATCGGCCGGAACCCTAGGGTTCCGGCCAGTATCGCCCGATACCGGGCGATACTGGCCGGAACCCTAGGGTTCCGGCAACCCTATGTGGAAAATGAAAAGGAATTGAGAAGACAACAACAATTGAATAGAAATTGTACAGAAATTGACATAGAAAAGCACGATTGAACAGAAATTGAAGAGAGAAAAAATCACGGGTGTACAGAAATTGAAAGACGACGACTGAGGAAGACGACGAGGCATACAAAAAGCAAAACCCCGTGAGTGAACAGAAATGAACGTGAGTGAACAGAAAATAAAGTGAAAAAGTTATAAAAAGAGGGAATCGAAGGCGAAAAATCTCAAAGTAACATACCTCTCTCTTGAGAAATCTCCAAAATTGGAAGCCCTAATTCATCTGAGGAGCTCGCCGCATCACGTCGAAGCCGCTGGAGGTCGCCGCATCTCTGTTCGAAGCTGTTGGAACTCGTCGAAGCTGGTGGAAGCGCTGGAGTTCGTCGAAGCTGGTGGAAGCCACGGGAGATCGCCGATGCTTGTCGACCCGCTGGAGCTCTCGCCATCCCTGGAGGACGTCGTCTCGTCGAACGGAGTGCGTAGTCGCCGTCGCTTCGAAGTTCGAACCCAACGCGTCGCTTCGAGCTTCGAAGGCGTCGAACGGAGTGCGTAGTTGTCGTCGCTTCAAACCCAGCGCGTCGCTTCGAGCTTCGATTGCGTAAACACCACAGCAACACGCATTAAAAGAGGTATTTAATCCCCATGTGATTAATTACGTAGCTGCCCATTGATTTATCAAAGATTTACAGTAGTGCCATTAAATAGAACCTATTAATAATAAACTAATGGCAATAGAGTAAATAAATTGAACATTTTGAGCAAACTTACGATAATGTTTCGTTTATTTACAATAATGCCATCACACTTAAAACCCCTTTAATTGGACTGAATGGCAAACTTGTAAATACTCCTTATTTGCTAGGGGATGAGGAGAAATGCCATTTAAAAGTTTAAATTTTAAATACCCTAGGGTCTACGCCCTCTGCTGCTCCAAATTTTGATATGCTAAAAATTCAAAGCTTAGGTATTGGGACCATTAATTCTAATTAACTAGACAAATTATGTTACATGTTGTTTTCAAATTCAAAAATTTTGACATTGAGACTTCGAAAGCCATTAAATCCAGATATGGATTAATTCTTAAATAATTTAAGTTTAATTACTTTAGTATTATATATAACAAATACTTTAGAAATAATAATGAATACTAAAGAAATAATTAAACTTAAATACTATAGAAATTATAATTATTTCTTAAATAATTTAAGTTTAATCAATTTAGTATTATACTCTAACAAATACTTTAGAAATACTAATGAATACTATAGAAATAACTACTTTCGAAATTATAATTATTTCTTAAATAATTTAAGTTTAATTACTTTAGTATTATACTCTAACAAATACTTTCGAAATTATAATTATTTCTTAAAAATATTAAAAATAATAAAAATATATATAAGCAATTAAGTAAATATTAAATACTAAAATTTCCAGTAAAAATAGGTTATAAATTTTAAAAAAGGATTGGAAATTTACAATAGCAATACTTAAAAATTATAATACTAATAATGGTATAGAGTAATAAATGTAGTATACCACTAATAAATGCTAAGTAATGTGTACTAAAGGAATACTAAAAATATTAATAATTTTAACAAATTATAGAAGTAGAACTAAATTTTTTTTATTTCATATTTACCAGTATTTACAAGAAATTTGATAGTAAACCGAGACCGAATAAATATTATAGAAGTTGCATGTTATTATTTAAGGGATAATTTGTTAAACTGTTGTTCATGTAAATAATTATGCGATAATTATTAAAAGGTTAGAAACTTGATTTTGTGCGATATTTAAGTTGCTTATCTGCATGCTAAATTTTATGAGATAAAATTTAGTTGGCATGTTTTAATGGTAATTCTATTTTCTTGCATATTATATGATAATTCAAGAAAGCCTCTTAGGTTAGCCATTAAAATTCTTCTAAAACTTACGAGACGCATTTTAGATTGACATGCTATTTTTAGTAAATTGTTACAACTATTAAATACCTAATTCCTGATTAGGGTAGTCCTTTCCAACGATTATTATTTTAAACGTTCTAATAATAATTTTGATAAAAGTGTACACTTTAAATTGTCGTAATGTGAATCTATTAAAATCCAAATACATGATTAGGATAGCACGTTGAAACAAATAAAACCTTATAGCTGATAAGGACTCTAATAAAAGTTATTAACGAATCCTAATAAATTCGAATTTTAGGATTCAACTAGTTGATAGGATTAACTAGTTTTAATAAAAGCCTTTTAGTTGATGGCAAACATATGAATGATAAGTTTCCTTCAATGGACCATGATCCGGCTCAATGTGCTTGGCTAAGTTTGCTGGATCAACCTAGCTAGACTGGGTATAAGTGATCCTGGCTTAGTCAATTCCCTGACCGTGTTCCGCTGGACCGCAAAGACGCAAATCATGATTATGTGACATCGTCGACTATATCTAAGTCTAATACGTTAATAATCTTTTCAAGATTAATTGTAACCCTTGGTTTATGGTGCAGTAATTAACATGTCTCGAAGAACTCCAAAGGAGAAGACGGTGGATATTGGGTGGGCTCACTGTAAAATGATCGCAGAGAACCATAGACAAGTAAGGTGCAACTATTGCCGGAAAGAAATGCATGGAGGCGTGTCTCGCCTTAAGGATCACTTGGCAGGAATTACCGGGGATGTGCTGACATGCCCCGAGGTACCTAAAGAAGTGCGTGAAGAGATGAGAGCACACATATTTCAGAAGAAGACCGAAAAGGTACAGGCCAGGTTTGAGAAGAAGAGGATAGAGGAGGAGATAAGGGCAAAGCAGACGGAGGCAATATCAGATGACTCAGATGAGGATGAGGATGAGACCGAGGAGGCGAGGGACCTTAGAAGAGCTCTTAGAAGAAGTAGACAAGAACTTGTCGAAGAAGAGATTAGAAGTGAGGGCAGAAGGATGGGAGCAGGATCGTCTGGGTCTGGAGCCCCTGGGCTAGCCAGATCGGGTAGTCGTGCCGTCCGAATGGCCGGTATATTCGCGTGCGGTTCTGCTCGCGATGTTCAGCCAACCGGTAGACCAGCCGGAGCTCTCAGACCCGGTGCCGACCCTTTTTCTCAAACGAAGAAGGGTAAATCCCAATCAACCATAAAGAATACCTTCATGAAGAATGCCAAGGCTTATGTCGGCCGAGCTATGGCCAAATTTTTCTACTTCAACCACATCCCATACAATGTGACCAATAGCCCATATTACAGGCCCATGGTGGATGCTATTGCGGAATCGGGACGTGGCGTTGCTCCACCCACTGCTTGGGAGCTGTCACACACATACTTGGACATGGAGTACGAAGAGATGAAAAATTATGTAGAAACTTTTCGTGTTCAGTGGGATGAGTACGGTTGCACACTGATGTGCGATGGCTGGACAACACAAAACAGAAGGAAGATAATTAACTTCCTTGTGTATTCGACCCACGGGACGGTGTTCCTGGACTCTGTGGATGCAACCAACCAATTCCAGAACGGTCCTTACATATTTGATCTTATGGACAAATATGTAGAACTAATTGGGGAGCATAGAGTAGTCCAGGTAGTTACCGACAACGGGGCAAACTACAAGTCAGCTGGGCAGCTGCTGATGCGAAAGAGACATCATCTGTATTGGACCCCGTGTGCGGCGCATTGTATCGACTTGATATTTTCTGACATGGCAAAAGAAGAAGTAGTCAAAAATATCGTCACACAAAGTCAGATGGTAACAGGATTCATATACAACAAAGGATGGGTGCTCAGCTTGATGAGAAGAGAGACGGGTGGAAAAGAGTTGATCCGGCCCGCGATAACAAGATTTGCGACCCACTTCATTGCTTTGGACTCTCTGTACGCGCACCGAGATGACCTGCGGAGAATGATCACATCCAGGGACTGGTCCGATAACTTTCCAAGGCTTAAACCAAAAGATAGGGAGGTTGGAAACAATGTGTACGATCTGATTCATGGCGATGAATTCTGGCAGAGTATCTCTAATGTCATCGCCGTATTTGAGCCCCTGGTGAAGGTTCTTCGAATGGTCGACAGCGATGATAAGGCCGAGATGGGGTATCTCTACGAGGCCATGGACCGTGTCAAAGAGGAAATTCGGAAGAATGTTGGTAGGGGATACAGAAAATGGTGGGACATGATAGACAAGAGATGGGATAAGCAGCTACATCAAGATATTCATGCTGCAGGCTATTTTCTGAATCCTCGCTTTCAATACTCCTCCAATGCAACAAACGACAACGAGGTGCTGGTTGGACTCAGACGCGTGATCGAGAGGCTTGAACCAGACATCTCGAATCAAATTGAGATTGACAGAGAGGTAAATGAAATTCGGATATTTTTATTTTGATATATGATTCGATGTAGTAGTTCACATTCTAAAATTATGATTGATGATTGTAGCTGGAGGCCTATAAGATGAGAGTTGGTTATTTCGGCTCCGCTAAGGCGGAAATGGCGATAACAAGGGTCACTCCAGGTATCTATATGGATCTTAGATTTCTATATGTTCCCCATAAAACGGTCCATCTTTTCTGACCACTGGAACTTGTTGCAGCTCAATGGTGGAATAGTGTTGGGTTAGAGCAAGCTCCAACGCTTACACGATTAGCTGTGCGTGTGTTGAGCCAAACTGTCTCGTCGTCCAACTGTGAACGAAACTGGACCACCTTCTCCCTCATTCACACAAAGACCAGGAACAGGCTAACAATGGAACACCTTAAAAGGCTGGTCTATGTGCATTATAATATGAGACTGCGACATAGACATGCGAGAAGGAGCGAGAAGGCCGATCACCAGCTGATCGATTTGGATCAGATTTTTCACGAGGATGATCCATTGGAGGAATGGACCAGGGAGACAGAAGACAGGGTGCTCGATGACAGAGACAATCCTTGGTTGGACGAGGCGCTTGCGGAAGCAGAACGTACACGAAGCAACCAGCCGCGGCCAAGTCACGCCCCTGCGAATATCACGTACAAGCGAAAGAAGGCACTCACTCGGGCTCGGCACGATAGCGATGATGGTTCGTCTTCCGATGACCAAGGTCCTACAGACGGAGGTTGTGGTGCGTCGGCATCCGTTCGCCCTGCTGAGAGACGTGGAGACCATACTTATGATACGCATGGGTATAGAGAGCATGATAGGCAGCACAGTGAAGAACGGGGGGACGATGCCTACGGTAGACACTCTGAATATCAAGGGTATCAACGCGCTTCTGATTATTATGGAGGTTATGAATCTTATTCCGGTGGATACTCAGGAAGCCAAGGCGATTATTGCGCACCGTACAGACACTCTGATGTCTATGCTGACTATGATAGTCAATACAGGTACGGTCTGAACGTGACTGAGCAGTCCAGCAGTCAAGGCAGTCATGACACGCCTTTCATCGAGCAGAGCCGGCCCTCAGCATATGATAACATGATATCTTTTTTAGGCCCGGAACAGATGCAGTATTCATATCCTCCATACTACCATGCACAGCAGCCGGATGATGAGAACTACGAATGAGATTTTTGTATCTTTTTATTTATTTTCTTCATTTTTGTATCTTTTGATGTATTTTATTCAGCTTTTGTATTATGAAGGCAGATTTATGGTTCATCAATATTTATTGTTCTTTTATATCTATTAATTAGTTAATTGTTGTTACAAATGAGTAATGTGAACAGAAAAATACATGAAAAATACATGAAAATACATAAAAAATAAAGAAAATGCATAAAATACAGAAAAATACAGCAAAGTATCTCCGATACCGAAATACAGGACAATACAACAAAGTATAAAATACAGGAAAATACTGTTAAATACAAGAAAATACAGTAAAATACATATAAGTATAAAATACAAAAAAAAATACAAAAATACATGAAAATACAGGAAAATACAAAAAATACAAAAATACAGGAAAATACAATAAAATATCTCCGATACCGATACCGATACCGAAACGAAACTACCGATACGGACGATACGGACGATACCGAAACTTGCTTCCGATACCGCCGAAACGGGCGATACCGATACCGAAACCTAAATTTTGGGCAGAGCGATACCCTCTCCGAAACCGATACCTAAAACCTTGGATCAAACCCTTCGACAACCTCAAACTTACAACTCATTTGTTAAGATTCAATTCTTGAGTTCATTCAGACATTTAATGGTAAAATTTTATGTTTTTAATTCTATTTTCTTTATTAATTTTTGTGTTATCAGTCAAACACAGATCATGCGGAACATGGGTGCACTTAATAATGAGGGGTTAACAATGTCATTTGCAGCATCCGTTAGTGTCTGATTGATGGATAGTAGTTTTCCCTCAAGCTTAAGATAATAATGATAATTTACAAATATAAACATAGTTTTGCAAAAATATATGGAAATTTATGGTAGTTTTCAGTAATTTAGCCTTAAGAAAAACAAATAGCATATGAATAAAAAGCTAAAACATACCTTTTCTTCAAATTCCAAATATTCTTTCTCAAGAGAGTTTTGAGATCTCAAATCGTTTGAAGCATCAGTATATGTATTTGACATCTTCTCCGACCTACATAATGAGACAACGGAAAGCACAACCTATAAATACTCTACAAGGGACACTCATTTTAGAAGATATTAAATACCTTTCCTTGTAGTTCTTTAAACTATTAGCCAATGCCTTGATGTGATGGATGGAAGATCGCAGCTCTTCCTATTGAAATTAAACAGTCAATAAGAAAGAAGAAAATTGTTCTTCAATGGTAACTTGTATGAACAAAACAGATAAATGCATATGCACCTTAACCATTTCAAAATAATTGTTTGTAAAACAGGTACCTTGCATGCTAGAAGGTGATGCTTGATCAGCCTTAGAAAGCAATTTCCATATTTCTCCAGTTCATCACTTCAACATAAAAGGAAAATTTATGAATACTAATAATTGCAAAGACAATAGCATCAGCTTCATTACCAAGTACAGACAAATCTAACGCAGATTCTTTTAATAGAAAAGATATCCAACACAGTGTAAGAATGAAGATAGAATAAGTAGTAAAATCTGTCAGCTTCTATCTTCAGCAGCATACTTGGTTTGTTTTTCTTTGCGGTTTGTGTACATTGACTGGTAAATCCACATCTCTTCTAAGAATTTGATCCATGCACGAACTGTGGAGGCCTCTACTTTAAATGAAACAATAGATTTTGAGAGCTCATTCTCCTATAGTGTGAAGAGATTCAAAGTAAATAAAGGACCTCAGGGTGTCTTGAAAAGGCATCAGAATTTTCTTGATAAACTGCCTAAAATCAATGAACAGAGATTGGAGAAAAACTGAACCTTTAATTTCAGATGCAAAATGATCTGATTGCTTGCTTCATCGAAATGGTTCCTCTCTTCTCTATGTTTGTTCATGCGCAAAAGAGCAGCCTTTAGAGAGATATTAACCTACAAGACATGTATCCATTAAATGAACACATATAAATGCAACTATTGCACATTGCAGCCATTTCCAGCAAATTTAAGTACCATTCCTATACTATTTATCTTATTTTAATTCAATTTGCCACCAATTTGTATTTTATTTAATACTTCTTCAATTGTTTTTGCAATGTTACCCATCTGGACCCGTTCTCCAATAACAAAATGAGTGGCATGAGATATAGGAGTTGATCTAAATGCTTAGCAAAACATTCAGACTTGATACTCTCCAAGCCTATCCAGGTAAGGTTGTAGACATATTTGGTTTAGCACATGCTTGCTGGTGTGACTGCAGTAGGCAAACAGGTAAATTTGAGTGAGATTGTCTTATTCGCACCTGCAAGCTGAAAGCATGACTATACTGGAACTACAGAGTTCATCCAAACTGGGAAGTACCTTTAAAAACATTACACGAGCTGTAATATCACTAATTTAAATATTGGAATTTCATGTTCATCCATCAACTTGACCAACTAATGACATTGATAATTTGTGCAATAGTTCTATCATAGAAGAAGAGTGGACCTTGATATTTCTAAAGGTGGCATGCAGATACAGATGCTTACCTGCATATGCATTCCTTGATATCAACATTGATGACATTTGTGACATTCTTAATTTGATCAATGATTTTATAATGTAATAATACTCAAATTAAAGTTTGATTCTGTTAGAAGCTGAGTTAGTATGCATGCCTAATAAGCATGCCCACTAGCATGCTTCTCCATCAGAACGGTTTCCGTTGTAGGTCATGGTTCTATATTTGGTGCTAAATTTCTAGACACAACATATAAGCAAGAGAGACAAGATTGATTGACATCTGTCGTTGGCCATGCAGTTTAGGATAATGCAATGGACTGCTACCAATCCCTCGAAATAAGGAGAGTCTACAAGAAGAGCAAAGATACTAAGCTCTACCATAAGGAAGCATGTCAGCCTCTAGGACTCAGGACTGGCCAAAGAGCTAAGTGGCATCGTATTCCTGAGTTGCAGGGTTTGTCAAAGGAGTTGAAGATTCAAATGGATCGTCCCTGAGTTGTAGGAGGTCTCATGAGGTGAGAAGAGCACGAAGGAAATGATACTAACCAAGTTTCATGACGGTTGTCAACCTAATATATGCCATAGCGTCATCAATTCAGTGATCAACCAACATATACACCCAAAAAGGAGAAACAAAAACATCAACAAAAAAGAAAAAGAAAAAGAAAATCATCATCCCCAACTTTTGGGGTCAGCTTCATCACAAATCCTTTATCTGGGACTTTTAGCATAGTCAATCTTTTTCTTTTGTTCAGCTGCATTAAGTATCATCTACTTAGTTAAATTAACAAGAGTAAGTTCCATTACCACCCCTAGAATTATGATCAGTGTGTTGCTAAACATTCAGAACTATAATATTAACAAAAAAGAACTATAATATTAACAAAAACTATCTCTAAAAAGTAACAGAAGTTACCCCTATTAAATTAGCATAGGAGCACTTTGTTTTTTTTTCTTTTCTTTTTTTTTTTTTGGGGGGGGGGGGGGGGGGTGGGTGGGATGGGGGGGGGGGGGGGGGGGGGGGATGGGGATGGGGATGGGGATGTGGGATGGAGGGAGAGTAACACGTTGATAATTCAGTTAAATGCTGTAGAATTATATCAACAACCACATCCACTTGTTAACTGCTAGCTTAAGAAACGAAAGGAAGGAAAACCTGATACCTTCATCAATTCAGCTTCCAGTCTGTCTCTGTGCCTTTCCAGTCCAGCAATCTCAGCGGCTAATCCCTGAGATGAGTTGATAACAGTTCTATGTGACTTCCAGCTATCTGAGGCAATAAGCTAGCTAAAACTTAAAATAAATAAGTCAATGTACCCATATCTCTTCTAATGTGAAGAAATTCCAGGAAAGAAACAGCAAACATGAAGGACAATGCAAAAATGATATATTGAAGATACATGCTAGCCGATATGATTCATGAAGGAATAAATAGATCAAACAACACCAATTGTCATGACCAGCATACAAGAAGCGTATAAAGATCTCCAATGTTGCATATTAAAATTACTATAAACCAATACAAATTCTCTTGGGCAGGTAAGTGGAATGACAAGCATTATTCAATGCATAATTATGCATTGCAATCTGAGGTATTATGATGACAAAAAAAGTCAACTATATCATACTATAGTTGTAGAGTATGAGAAAACCCAAAGAAGTTTCTTTTATTATTAATTCTCTTTTTACATAAGATTGATTCCAATAAAGAACCATCAGAAGGGGAAGCATATTAAAAAAGCAGACAATGAAAATTTTGGGATAAGAGCCCCCACCATTTTGCTTTGTGCACATAGCACTTATTTACATGTTGCCACAAAATATCCGATTTATATGCGCACCGACTGTTTTACTTTACGCACATACCACTTATTTACAGCCTTTTAAAGAACGCAACATCTCCTGAAAGGCTACTCGAACCTCTCTCTCTGCTCTCTCTCACTCTTACGCTAGATGGTCGAGGCGGGTTCGGCGAGGTAGGATGCATGTTCGGCGAGGCAATGAGGTGAGTTAAATTTTTTCATCAACTTTCTTTTGTCCTTTTTCTTCTTTTTCGACAATTTTTTTCTTGGTTCTGCCTCTTATTAGTCTAATTCTTCATCATTTTCACGTCGAAACCCTAGGGTTTCTCCTCTCTTTTAACCGAGCTTTCTATGCAACCTATTGATTCACAAATTTTTTTCGGTTTTTAAGAGAATTTTTATCTAATTACACGTTCTTCTTCCTCCGTCTTCGACCGGTACTGAACGGTATCGGTCAGTTTCGGCTGGTATCGGCCGAAACTGACCGATATCGTACAGTATCGGTCGATACTGAAACTAACCATTGGTTTCGGTGTCGTCAACTGTCGATACCGATACGATACGGCCGATACCTAATGGTATCAGCCGATACCTCAAACCCTAGTTTCAACATAAGACCTTTCAGAACTCATAACATCTAAGTTGTACAATCAAAACATTCATAGCAAAATATATGGTACATCCATGGGTACAACCCACACCATATATGATCACGTTAGCTTGCAAGCTACATAGGCACAAAATATTGATGTGTAACTGAATGAGCAAGTTTATCAAACCTATTGATGTTAAATGGCTATGGGTAAGACTTAGCTGTTAGACACAATCTTTTTAAGTCAGATTTGACGATAATATTAAAACAAATTCCTTCATCAATTATCAATTTATAAGACTTACTATGTATCTTGATGTATTATGAAAAATACTAACCTTAGGCTAATCTTCCTCACTATTAGGTGTTGCAAGCAAACATCTGATAGCATTGACACGAGCATAGGATTCACAGAGTCCTCACCTGTATTAGTATTATTGCTTTCAGGTGTATAAACTGTTGTAATATTGAGACACTGTATAGTTTTGATGATGATCAAACATATCATCTAATATTTATGAGTACATATACAAGAGCTTAAGATAAATTAAAGAAGCACTCAGTGGATTAGTGAGTTCAATAAAGCCATGTATCAAAAGGGGCTAGACAAGGAGCTTGGAGAGCCAAAGAATGCATCATGAACTTTATTGCAATATGTATTTGTGATTTAATTTTTATTCCTTATCTTATCAAGTTAAAGCCTTGACTGAAGCTCATACACACTTAGAATTACACTAAAAATGTTTTAAAAATGATTTAAACTGATTAGGATAATGTATCCTATACTTTTCTGATACAATACTGTGTATCAGAAGAGTAGTCGACTCTCAAGTCTATAAGGGTCGACTACTGGGTCTGGGATGTAGTCTGGAACTTTCGGTTTCCACTAAGAATCGGCTCTTTCATTACCGGTAGTCGACTACTAAGCCAGGAGTCGACTACTGGGTATACATGAATCGACTACTGACCCTGCTGGCAGCCTACAACGGTTTAATTTCTGTCCGTTTTTATCGTTAGAGGGGCATTTTGGTCAACATTTTGGACCCGAACGTTCCTGTATATATTGAGGGTTATAGTAGTAGTTATAATTAACTTAATTGATCAAATTTCTCGAGCAAAAACCTATTTCAAAGAGAAAAGCTTTTAAGCAGAACCATATCTATTTTGGCCTATGTTCTAAAGATTTTCAAATATCGTTCAGCCAAAGTTCTTGATCCCAAAAGTCTTCATTTTCAACATCTATTGGAGATCAACGCTATAGCCATTGCATATTCACACGAGCTCTAGGTAAACATGTATCAATTTTCATTGTAAGTGTAAATCCTCATTCGTGAGGTGGTAAGTTTTTCTTGGAAAGAGATTAGTTGTAATAAATCCTCAATGGTTGAAGTGTTGTACTATTTAAGATAATAATGTAACTATCAAAGTGGGATTTGGGTGCTAGAGTAGGATACATGGTACCTGAACCAGAGTATATAGTGTGTTTGTGCTTGTCCACTTTGTGTGTTGCTCAATTATATCTTTCTTGTGTTATTTTCGCTGCATATTATCTTTAAGCAAGTTATAATTGTTGATTAGGATTAAATTATGTAACTCCAATTGTAATAAACAATTATGTAACTCCAATCCTAATCAACAAATATTACTTGCTGGTAGAATTTTCTAGAGTGATTTGAATATTTTATTGGACACTAATCAACACCTATTTAGTATCTACTTGCCATCCACAAGATTCCAACACATGGTATCAAAGACAATGTACTTCAAGCCGAACATGATACCAATGTTTCGCAACACGTGGTATTAGAGCTTAGTTAAAGGATAACGTCAATAAATAACGACATCTATCCCGAAGGTCAATTTACCAAATTGTCCACCTTTACTTACTAGATCAAATTATGGGACTTGGAAGAATCGTATAAGGATATATTGCAAGTCCATCTCTTATGAGTTGAGGACATGGTAAAGAACCAATATGAAGAACCAACAAAGCACATGAATGAATGGACCAAAGCCGAGGAAGAGCGAGAAGCGTTGAATTTCAATGTGATGAATACACTCCTTTATGCCATCACCAACACAGAATGCAATCGAGTGTCCTGTGCAACTGCTGCTCATGAAATTTGGAAAATTCTTGAGGCAACATATGAAAGAAATTCTATAGTTAAAACGACAAAACCACACTTTTTGTTAGTATATACGATGATTTTGAGATGCATTTGAGAGAATCAATTACGAACATGTAAACTCGCTTCACGGAGATAATCAATACTCTTGCGAGTCGTGGCAAGAAGTACTCACAAAGTGACCACGTGATCATACTTCTCCAATCTGTCACACCTGAATGGGAAGGAAGGTCACGGCTATAGAGAAAAGAAGCGGCCTTTTCGAGCTGACCTTAGAAGACTTGATTAATAACCTTATGGCATACAAGCACCGACTGAAACAAAAAAAGGATAAGGAGCAAGTCAAAGAAATCCATTGCTATCAAAGCTGCATCGGAAACGGAGGACTCCAGAGATAAAGATGAAGAGCAACAAGCTCTCATTTTCAAGGGTTTCGAAAAACTACTCAAGTCAGGCAAACTTTGAAACAGAAAACATAGATTATCAAATGAACCTCCTATTTGTTTTGAATGCAATAAGTCAAGACACTTGAAAAGAGATTGCCCAATAGCTAAGCTCAAAGAAAAGAAGGGAAAGAGCATAGCAAAGCTCAAGAAGCCGAATAGAAAAGCTTTTGCATCTTAGGATACACGTGACAGGGAAGGAAGCTCCGAACGAGTCTTCATCCGAAGAGGAGGAAGAGGGAAAGAGAGAGGGAGCCTACATGCGCTTCTTGGCTATGTAGGATGATAAGGTAAATTCTCAATCACACTCTAGTGATAGTGATAGTCGAGATGATGAGTGTGGTTGAGAGAAAAAGTATCACAATTTGTATGTCGAATATATATGTCGAATATGAGAGTAAATTAAGAGAACTTTTGACTCTAAAAAGCATAGAATTTGTAATGCTAATTCTTCTAATTTTGAATTAGAAAAGATTAGAGAGAAAAATGTAACATTGACTGGCAAGCATAATGAGCTAGAAGAAAAGAATAGGAAGCTTAGCATAGAATATAAAGACCTTACTGATAGGTTTAGTGACCTAGAAAAAACCATGATCGTTATTAAGGCTAATATGAAGATTCGTGTAGAAATATTAACAAGTTTAACAAGGAAAAGGAAAAGGTAGATAATTTGATTAGCTCACAAAGACCCTCAAGTAGCAAATTTGGCTTAGTATACAACAAGACCCATCAAAATGCTTGGGCTACTCATCATCATCCTAGGATTTATAATGTAATGACCCAAATATTTAAAAAATTTATTGACATTTTTTTCATATTTTTAATAAATTAAATTACTCATAATTTCTTTTCCATTAATCATCTTTTATTTTCCCTCTTTATCTCTTTTTGTTTGTTTTCATTTGGCCCACATTTCTCCTCACCACTCAAAGTTAACCCCAGAGACAACAACCAATGTCTTTTTATTTAATTTCGTTTCTAAGTCAAACAATCCAAATTCCTATTCTTCTCTTATTTACTCTTAAGAGGCCGGCCCAGCCCACCATTTGGAATCAAACAACACAAAAGGGGCCCGACCCCTTTGCATTAAACCAAAAGCAAGGAGGCCCAGCTCCATTCGAGTCGACCTTCCTCTCTCTCTCTCTCTCTCTCTGTGCGATTCGAAGAAGCAAGAGCAGCCGCTGCCTCCTTCGCACGTTTAAAACCCTAGTCGACCGATCTCTCGACGCGAAAGCCCTGTTTGAAACGAACTCTTCCTCCGCATGATCTCTTCACACGTTTTCTCTTCTATATAAACGACATTATTTTTAGGGTTTTATATGAATGAAAATCCCTTCTCTGAATTTCTGATTTTGATCTAAGTTTTTCGAGTTCTTCGGTTTTGGATTCTAGAGCTTTTTGATCCTTGGATTTCTTCGATTAAGGTAGATTATTTCTATTCTAAGTCTTACGGTTTATTTTTCTTTAATTTCTCTTCTTAATTTTTTGAATCCATTTGGTTTTTGATTGTTCGGAATTGTTTTGCTACGTTTGGGATATGATGATTCACGTATCTCAAGGGGGTTTCCCCCTATGCAAGAATACCCTCGACACTGTCTTTGTGGTGTCGGTTCTCGCTTTTTCTTACCCTTTTCGTTTGTTCTGTTGTAATTGTCATGTGGTTGGTCGTCGGAGTCGTTGATGGCAGTGTCTATGACAATGGGGATTCGAAGGTTGCAGTTTTTGCCGACGGTTGTTCTTTGTGTTGTTTTGTGTCGATGGAATGTGTCTACTGATAGCTATCAAGGCCTTGGACTCTGCTGAGGAGTAAATGACTTAATACATTAATTTTCATTAGGTATTCTTTTGTGTGATCGTTTGTGGGCCTTTATACCTTCTATGGGTTTTCTGTTGGTTATTTATTTGGACCTGTGGGTTTCCACTGTTCTTATTCATGTGCTGCGACAACTTTGACTCAGGCTGGTAGACGTTGACTTGTTAATATATCGAGAATATGAATCTGATCCCACCGCTTATTTAAAATCATTCAATTTCTTTTAACAAATAGTTTCTGAACTTATTTCGATGTTCGGTTTAATTATAAAGTGCTCTTTTTCTTTTGCGATTAAAATATGATTACTTCACATGCTATGATGAACTGCAAAGTATGCCACATAGGACCTATACAAAATATTGATATTGTGCTGGACAATGTTAATTGACACATGATTTGCTAATACTGCTCACAACATCACTGAGACACTTGTCTTTTGCATATGGTCTACCTAGCTACGTAATTTAGGATTTAGAATGTGGACACTTAGTGAGAGCTCGAAGCACACTTGACTTTGACACTTATGGCACTAAACCAACATCTAAGATGTCATACACTTGGATCACTGTCTAAAGGGTGTTGATGTGATAATGGTTAATGTATTCGTTTTTTCACTCTCCTGATGGAAGTGGGACATATTACAAAAGTAATCGTTTTCCTCCCCCTTTTATAGAACGAGTGATCATGTACAATTTTCTTCTTTCTTCTGGAATGATGAGCTATTATATTCAATTGTCCGATATTCACACTAATAGCAGGGGTATAGAACCTGTTAATGTACATCACCCTCCTGAACATGAGTCACGGCCTAGCATGATTAGCTAACTTAACCAACACTTAAAACATTTTCAGCTCAGTAGATTAATGTTTTTTCTTTGCGATATTGTTACTGTTTTTGCTTGTATATAAATTATTAGCTTGGTTTAGATGTAATTTACTTTATACTTATGTTATATACATTCTTCTTCAAGTTTAGTAAGAGATTTTACAGCGTTTGACTGTGCACAAAGTTTCTAAGTTTGCTAGTACATGTATGATTCCAATTTTAGTATTATTTTCTATTTAGTCCTATTCTGCTTTCACTGGTACCCAGCAAGATCTGCATATTAGTGTAATTGTGATGACCATTTAGAAATCGAGTCATTACATATAAAACTAAAAATAGAATTGTCAAAGTTTGGATACCCAAGAGAGGGACCATCCAAATGAAAAATGAATATGTGTATAGTTTTATGAACATTGTTTATTTTTATGCAAATTATACATTTTCTTGTGATGGGAAGACTAAACCCAAATGGGGTTGGTTCCCTAATGAGTGATTTCATGCTATATGACTAATCCCATGGACTCGAAAGAAAAGAATACCAAGATATCTTGCTTTTTCAGGTATTCATATATCTATTATATAAAACACAACTTTTTTGAATCCTAGTGCTGACTATGACAAGCTGACTAGGACAAACAGGTTGATAGAAAGACGGCTCAGATTTAATCTTGATGAGTGAATGGTTGGATGATAGTATGTGAAAAAATTTGGGGGAAACTTTTGGAAGGGGAACTAAATTTTTAGTGCACCATTGTTGATATGCGTTTAAATTTAATGCATAAAAAGTTGTGCTCTGCATTTGAAACTTGGGCCATCCTCTTTCAAAATTTTAATGGTGAGAATTTAATGCACAAATATTTCCACATCGAATACAATATCATTAAAATTTCCCTCATAATAGTAGATGCCATCAATCATTGCAGTCAAAAACAAATTTTATCCCCAAATCACTGCCCAATTTGTCCACTTCAGACAAAATTTCGGTTACAAACAATTGCATATAAAAAAGTCTTTGCACTCTCGCTTTCATTACATGTATAATTCCGAAAAAAATTTATACTAATTTGTTGTTCCGTGCGCCAAAGGCGCCCGCTAAATTTTTTACACTAATTTGTTGTTCTGCGTCGAAGGCGCCCACGCCGAATTTGTTGTTTTGCACCGAAGGCGCCCGTGCCGTTAAATAGTTTTACACTAATTTGTTGTTCTTTTAAATTTTGGCTGTGAAAATAATTTTTTGGAGAACAAATATTTTGAGGATATCGTAAATGAACCGCGCCCGCGTCGAAGCTAAATTTTTGTTCGTTTACATTTTAGATGAGGAAATAATTCTTGAAAAGAACAAAGATTTTAGAGGATATCTTAAATGAATCGGCGTCGAAGGCGCCCACTAAATGTTTTTACGTCAATTTGTTGTTCCGCGTCAAAGGTGTCCGCGTCGAATTTGTTGTTCCATACCAAAGACGCCTACGCCGAAAGTGCCCGTGCCGCTAAATATTTTTACGCTAATTTGTTCTTTTAAATTTTGGCTGTGGAAATAATTTTTTGAGGAACAAAGATTTTACGAGGGGAAAATCTTAAATGAACCGTGTCCGCGAGCACTGGTTATGACTAGTGTATATATATATATATATGATGTAATTAGAAGCAATCCTCCAAGATTGCTAAGAAGATGAATAATTTCATTGGAAGGATCAAAATTGATGAGCAAATTTGGAGATGGAGCTAAGCATTGTTCAACACGTAGTATATATTTCAATACTATGTATTATGCATCCTCATTATTAGAACACTTGATATTGAGTCGCAAACACTTTAAACTCATTTTGCATATATATAAAGGAGAGATATTTACATAAAGGGAAGAATGTTTTTAAAAGATTACTTTATTTTTAAAAGGGAGAGCACAAATATGTCATATCTTTTTTCTTATAACAAAATGGAAAGAGATATTAGATGGCCATGCATAATTACATATGTTGTAATATTTGGTATATTTGATTGCTAAGGCGTTGTATTGCAGGACGAGTAAGTATTTTTCATTAGTATGCATATATGTTTGCCACCATAAAAAAGAGTAAGAATGTTGTGATATTGAGTCACACCTAATATAGTTTTGATGATGAGCAAACATATCCTTTGATATCTATGAGTGTATGTATAAGAGCTTAAGGTAAATCAAAGAAGCGCTTAATGGATTATTGAATTCAACAAGGCTATGAATTAAAGGAAGCTAGATAAGGAGCTTGGAGAGTCAAAGAATGCACCATGGAGCTCATTGTAATATGTATTTCTGATGTAATTTTTTATTCCTTGTCTTAGCATGTTAAATTCTTGATTGAAACTCTCACACACACTTAGGATTACACTAAAAATGTTTTTAAAATGATTTAAATTGATTAGGATGGTGTATCCTATACTTTTTTGATACAATACTGCGTATCAGAAAAGTAGTTGACTCTCAGGTCTATTTGAGTCGACTACTGGGTCTTAACTGCAGTCTGGAACTTTTTGTTTCTATTGAGAGTCGACTCCTTCATTACTGGTAGTCGACTACTAAGCTAAGAGTTGACTACTGGTAATCAAAGAAGCGCTTAATGGATTATTGAATTCAACAAGGCTATGAGTTAAAGGAAGCTAGATAAGGAGCTTGGAGAGTCAAAGAATGCATCATGGAGCTCATTGTAATATGTATTTCTGATGTAATTTTTTCTTCCTTGTCTTAGCATGTTAAATTCTTGATTGAAACTCTCACACACTTAGGATTACACTAAAAATGTTTTTAAAATGATTTAAATTGATTAGGATGGTGTATCCTATACTTTTTTGATACAATACTGCGTATCAGAAAAGTAGTTGACTCTCAGGTCTATTTGAGTCGACTACTGGGTCTTAACTGCAGTCTGGAACTTTTTGTTTCTATTGAGAGTCGACTCCTTCATTACTGGTAGTCGATTACTAAGCTAAGAGTTGACTACTGGGTATACAGAAGTTGACTACTAGCCTGGCTGATAGCCTACAACGGTCTAATTTCTATCCATTTTTTTTGACAATTGGAAGGGCATTTTAGTCAACATTTTAGATCCGAAGTTCCTCTATATATTGATGGTTGTTGTAGTAGTTATAGTTAACTTAATGGATCAATTTTTTTTGGGCAAAAACCTATTCCAAAGAGAAAAGCTTTTAAGCAAAACACTCTCTATTTTGACTTATGTTCTAAAGATTTTCATATATCTTTTAGCCAATGTTCTTGATCTCAAAAGCCTTCAATTTCAATATCAATTGGAGATCAACACTATAGCTACTACACATCCACAAGAGTTGTAAGCAAGGATATAGATAAACGTGTATCAACTTTCATTATAAGTGGAAATCCTTATTTGTGAGGTGGGAAGTTTAAAGCCGATGACTGTAACACAAAATTTCTTTGACAAGGCACTCCCATGTTTGGTACATGTAATGTGAGTGCCAATGTGGGATAATAATACCATACTCACTTTGAAGTATCTATGCTTCCTACTAACCTCATATTTTAATACATTGAGAAAAAAGTTTATAGAATAAGGGTGAAAAAAATTTAAATTTGCTACAGCAGATTGCATTCATCCCAGGGCATGTTATCCCTAAAAATACAAAAAAATAAGAGTTCACAACTACCACCGACTAATATCTTAATAGTAATATATACACCGATGACTTCATAGTCTCCAAAGGGCTAAGGAGACACGGTATTGTTCCATGCTTGATAATTGCTTGGGGGTTTTTGGCTGTGGCATCTCTTTAGACATGGGGCTTTTATCTAGGGATCTACTTCACTATTTTGGATATATATATATATATATATATATATATATATATATATATATATATATATATATATATATATATATATATATATATATATATATATATATATATATATATATGGGTAAAGTGTTCCTAGGGTGACTCCTTAGATTGAATCTAAGGAGTCGCCCCCATTTTCCCCATATCCCACATTTTTTTTCGGAATTTTTTTTCATGAGGTTGTTGTTCAACTCATGGACGATCAACATACCAAAAATCAATTCATTCCAATACTTTTAGAGCCCACATCTACCCCTTGCAACTTCATGGGTTTTCAGCACGTTTTCAGACCGATGAAGTTGCAAGGGGTAGATGGTGGCTCTAAAAGTATTGGAATGGCTTGATTTTTGGTAAGTTGATCATCCATGAGGTGAACAACAACCCCATGAAAAATAAAATCCAAAAAAATTGTGGGATATGAGGGAAAATGGGGGCGACTCCTTAGATTTAATCTAAGGAGTCACCCTAGGAACACTTTATCCTATATATATAGAGGAAAAAGGGGATCTAAGGTGCCTCCTTAGATGAAAATCTAAGGAGGCGCCCCCATTTCCTCCCATCTCCTACAATTTTTTTGGAATTTTTTTTTCATGGGGTTGTTGTTCACATCATGGATGATCAACATGCCAAATTTCAAGGGATTCCAATACTTTTTGAGCCACCATCTACCACTTACTATTTCAACGGTCTAAAAACGTTCTGAAAAACCCACGAAGTTGCAAGGGGTAGATGGGGGCGCAAAAAGTATTGGAATCTCTTGAAATTTGGTAAGTTGATCATCCATAAGGTGAACAATAAACCCATGAAAAAAAATTTCAAAAAAAAATGTGTGAAATGGTGGGAAATGGGGGCGCCTCCTTAGATTGAATCTAAGGAGGCACCTTAGGATCCATTCTCATATATATATATATATATAGGGCAATCTTCGGGTGCGAAAAATCCCGTGCGAAAGCCGTGCGAAAACTTTTTTTTTGTTTTTTTGAAATTTTTTTTTTCAAATTTTTTTTTGATGTTTAATCCATACAATTATATACCCCAGGGAAAATAATGGGTGAACCCGTTGGGCATTAGAGCACACATCCACCCGTTACAAATTTAACGGTCTCAAAACGTGCGAATTTGATGAAATGGCTTGATCGAAGACCAAATGACATTATTTCTCAACCATTATTTTTTGAGGGGGGGTATAACAACATATAATGAGGGTGGAAAAAAGAATTTTTGAAAAAAAAATTTCAAAAAAAAAGATAAAAACATTTTCGCACCGTGCGAAATGTTCTTATTTGAAAATTTTCCTATATATATATATGGGTAAAGTGTTCCTAGGGTGACTCCTTAGATTAAATCTAAGGAGTCGCCCCCATTTTCTCACATCTCCCACAATTTTTTTGGATTTTATTTTTCATAGGATTGTTGGTCACATCATGGATGATCAACATACCAAAAATCAAGTCATTCCAATACTTTAAAAGCCCACATCTACCCCTTGCAACTTTATGAGTTTTTCACCACGTTTTCAGACCGTTGAAGTTGCAAGGGGTAGATGGGGGCTTTTAAAGTATTGGAATGACTTGATTTTTGGTATGTTGATCATCCATGATGTGACCAACAATCCTATGAAAAATAAAATCCAAAAAAATTGTGAGAGATGTGAGAAAATGGGGGCGACTCCTTAGATTTAATCTAAGGAGTCACCCTAGGAACACTTTACCATATATAATATATATATATATATATATACACACACACACTAGCAAATAACCCGTGCACACATGCACGTGGACTGGGAAAAAACGGTCGGAAGGGGTGGAGAATAAAAAGTGTGGGTGTGTGAGGGGAGGGTCTAGGGGCAAAAATGTAAAAACCGGGGTTGTAAGTGCAAAATTCCACACCTCCTCTTTTATCTCTCAAAATCTCATCTCTTATCCAAATTCTCTTGTCCAAATTCTCTTAGTCAGATAACATCCCTATTTTATAGAATAGATATGTATGTATGTATGTATACGTATGTATATGTATACTTTTGTCCAAATTCTCTTATCCAAATTCTCTTGATACCATCCATATTTTATAGAATAGATAGATAGATAGATAGATAGATATAGATATATATATATATATCTAGAAATACCGTTCCCAGCATTAACAACCCCATGTTTCGTGGGGAACCAAGCATATCAAGACTGGCCCTCATCAGCCAGCACCACAATTTTCTTGCACAACCCTTATCTATAAGCAAATTGCAAAACATCTACATGGAGTAGAATACTATCTATATATTCTCCTGTTTACCAAGTAAAATCACTACTTATTACCAATGTGAGTTTGGGTAGCTTTTGCAGGTTGCACTGAATGAGAGAGAGCGATTCATCTTTATGTGCATGTGTGTGATATCATCGCTTAAAATGAATGTGAGAATTTTAAAAGTAGAATCGAGCTTCCAAGCAGAATGGGAGGGAAAACATGTAACATTCACCAATAATGACATGCAGCATGAAATACCATAAAACTGAATCAATGTTTTCATTTGCTGGTTTTAGTAAGTTTTATATGCATATCTGTCTTTCTTGGGTACCTTCTCAGTATCATTGACTTCACTGGCTTTAGCCACACGGAAGTTGAGAGCCTCTTCCAGCTGATGCCTGCAATTAATGTGGACGAAAAAAATTAAATCACATAGTAAATATATTATCCATGGAATTTTTTTTGATAACAAGATCTGAATACCATTACAATCAAGCTTGTCTTGCTTGGCAGTAACAAATGTTGCCATGGACATAGATAGATTTTCAATAGAACTGTAAAGTGCATTTTTTTATATTCAAAAATTTCATAGGATTTTAGAGCATTCTCAAATTTTACATATAAACACGTTTCCCATAGATCAAGAAAAAAGCAACTGGAGAAGTATCAACTAGGAAACCGAGATATCTGCAAACTAAGATGAGATATTATGACCAACTCCTTTACCCAGTTAAAGCACTTTATATCAACAAAGAAACTGAGATGCCATCTTACAAACTAAGAAGAGATATTATGACCAACTCCTTTACCCGGTTAAATCAATTTATTAAATGACCTACGAAACTCTAGAGATCACATTGCTATGAAAATTTGAGAATGCTCTAAAATCCTATGCATTATAGTGAAAAAAATACAGTGGGAATCACCAGGGTCACGCTGCTCGTAGTCCTGTTCCAGAAACGTAAATCTCAACTTGATATCAAAAGGATTGGTTAAGTTGATCTCTAAAATTTCAATGGTAATTTTTCATCCATAAAGCCAAAAGACTAGGTTATCCGAGTAATGATTTGATGCATTTTTATCACAGTTTCTTAAAGCTTTGTCCATTTCTTTGAATTTGATTTTGGCTAATTTTAAGAAAACTACCTTTATGTTTCATCATTCCCCAAAAACAATCCTAAACTTTCAAAATAACAAAAAATTACCCTAACTTCACTTTTTCAAATTAGTTCTCGAACGTCATTAAGAGAAAACTACATGAATTTTCTAAGCATACTCAAATTACTTCCTCCAACATATTTATAAGTCTCAAAAAAATCACCAATCTTTGAATAACATTTTAGAATTGTATCTCGTAACAAGTTGGATGATTAATTTGAGAAAAGTGAAGTTTAGGATAGTTTTTTGTTATTTGAGGCTGAGCAGAACAGCAATGATGGAGAGTCTGATACTGAGTATCAGCCTAGTTCTAATGAGGCAGATGGGGAAGAAAGCAGCAATGATGATGGGGATGAAAGTGATGGCGCAGGCAGACAATGAAGGTGAGCTCACTTCTGGGCAGACAGGAAGAACCACAAGAAGAATGATAAGGCCTGATGGAATGCATGTATATGCTGGACCTGAATGCGACCCACTGACAGAAAGGGCTACAGATTCTGATGATTCAGATACACTTAGGAGTGTACATGGCAGTGATGATGAGCAAGCGCAGAGAGGGGGACATCATTGTCATAGTATTGATATGGACAACCCTCACTTGGAAGTAGGAATGGAGTTTGCATCCCCTGCAGAATTTAGAGAGCTGTTGAGAGAGCATGCAATTAGAAATGGATACGAATTTAAATTTAAGAAGAATGAAGGAGGTAGAATCAGGGTATATTGTAGCAATAGGTGTGGATGGGTATGTGCTGGGTCTTGGGATAGGAATAGAGATAAGTGGATAGTGAAGAAGTTAACAACACATATAGACTGCTATGTTGTTAGAAGCAATAATCAAGTGACATCGCAATGGATAGCAAAGAAATATTTGGAGCACTTTAGAGATCAACCCCAATTACCAATCTCAGCAATTAGGAACTTAGTGAGTAGGGACTTTGGAGTAGATGTAAAGCAAGATTCTAAGCTGTGGAGGGCAAGGAGAGTTGCAAGCAAATATATTGCAGGATGTTATAAGAAGCAGTTTAGAGAGCTATGGAATTATTCACATGTGTTGTTGGAGAGGAACCCAGGCACATATTGCAAGATAAGAACAAGGCTAAGTGACAAGGAGGATGAGCCATTTTTTGATGGCATATTCATCACGTACCAATGCCAAGTTAATGGATTCAAGGCAAGATGCAGGCCTTTCATAGGCCTTGATGGTACATTCCTGAAGACAGAAATTGGGGGAGTGTTGTTGAGTGCAACCAGTAGAGATGGAAACAATGAAATGTTCCCCTTAGCAGTTGCAATAGTAACAACTGAATCAAAGGATACGTGGAGTTGGTTTTTACGCTGTTTGATTGAAGCATTGGAGGTGAGCCATGAGCAACAATACACCTTCATTTCTGACAGACAGAAGGTATATCAATCAACCTAGCATATATTTCCATATTATTGCTTAATTAAATATTGTATATGTAGGTAAATTTTCAGTATGTAGTTAAAGTTAAGAATGTCACATATGTCACATATACATTCATTGAAGTTGAAGGTAAATTTACATTGAAGTTAAATTTTCATTTAAGTTGAAGTTAAATTTACAGTGATGTTAAATCAGCTTGAGCATACATATACATTCATTGAAGTTGAAGTTAAATTTTCATTTAAGTTGAAGTTAAATTTACAGTGATGTTAAATCAGCTTGAGCATACATATACATTCATTGAAGTTGAAGGTAAATTTACATTGAAGTTAAATTTTCATTTAAGTTGAAGTTAAATTTACAGTGATGTTAAATCAGCTTGAGCATACATATACATTCATTGAAGTTGAAGTTAAATTTACATTGAAGTTAAATTTTCATTTAAGTTGAATGTAAATATTCATATGCACAGTCTGTTTATGTAGTTAAATGTAAATATTCATTGAAGTTAAATTTTCATTTGTATGCTTTATGTAGGGTCTTCTAGAGTCATTCAAAGAAATTATGCATCATGCACATCATAGGTTTTTTGTTAGGCATATGTATGAAAATTTTAGAAAACAATTCAGGCCCCTGCTTTTTAAGAAAAAAATGTGGAAAATTGCAAAAGCATATGTTGAGGAGGATTGGTTAACTTCAATTGAAGACTTATACAAGTGTTCTCCTGATGCTGTGAAATGGCTATGCAATGTTAAGATTGACTCATGGAGTAGATGTTATTTCACAGATAATAGTTGCTGTGACTTGCTTTTGAACAACATCTCAGAATCATTTAACAGTTTTATTATGAAAGCTAGGGATAAACCTATCATTACATGTCTAGAAATGATGAGAAGACAACTAATGACACGTTTTCAGAAGAAAAAAACAATTGCTTCCAATTGAACTGCTGCCATTTGCCCCAAAATCATAGATAAATTACTGAAGTTGAAGGGAACTAGTAGAAGTCTTCCTGTCGTGTATGCTGGAGGAGGATAGTTTGAAATCAGAGATGAGATTGGAACATATACATTAAATATTGAAGCAAGAAGATGTGATTGTAGATATTGGGACATGACAGGGATTCCTTGCACACATGCATGTGCTGCTTTGATGTCAGAAAACAAGCAGCCAGAGGATTTTGTGAACATGTATTACAGCAAGGAAACATATTTAATTGCTTATGCAGGCATGATATGTCCCATTCCAAATTCAAGATTTTGGCCAAAGAATTAATATTCAGCTTTAATGCCCCCAACTTATAAGAAGCAGCCAGGAAGGCCAGCAAAGAAGAGGAGAAGAGGAGAGTTTGAAGCTGGGCCTAGTCAAGGTTCTAGAAAAGGCCAGATTCAAAAATGTCAAAGGTGTCAAGAAGAAGGACACAACAAAAGGAGTTGTAAGAATGATATGGTGCCCAAGACAAGTTCCAAGACAGGAAATCCTAGAGCAGGCCACCCACTCAACAAAAAGCTCTCAGCCAGATTGAACAACCAGCATTTGAGTCTTTATTGAAGGGTGCTGGGATCAATATCAGTCGTAGTAATACCAGAAATCCTCCAGTGAAGAATTTAGTAAGTTATTTATTATTTATGTAAATAATAATCCAGTGTTTGATTATTACTGTAAATGCTGACAGAGTTCATCCATGCAGCAGAATGCCCCAAGAAATTCATCCATGCAGCCAGGTCTAAATGCTGATAGAGTTCATCAACAGAATGCCCCAAGAAATTCAGTAGACAATTTACAAAATTCCATTCCTAGTAGTTTGCCCCAACATTTTGAGAGAGTACATCATGTGATGAATTCAGTAAGATCAGTATTTAAATGCAATTATTAGCTAATATGTAAAGTTTATGTAAATTTAGTAGCTCATTAAGCTCAAGAGTTTTATGTAAATTTTTGTACAGCCCAGCATGCAGCAAGGTCTAAATGCTGCCAAAGTTCATCAGCAGAATGCCCCAAGAAATGCAGAAGAGAATTTACAAACTTCCAGTCCTAGCAGTTTGCCCTATCAACATGTTCCAAGATTTGTTCATGTGCTGAATTCAGTTAGCTCAGTATTTTTATGCACTTATTATCTACTATTTGTGTACTTATTTATGCATATGTTTGTAAAGCCATGGATGCATCAAGGTCATGTGCAACAGCTGCATGATCAAAGGAATTTTCCAATGCATGAAGAAGCAGGAAGTTCAAGCAGTTTGCAACATCATGCTCCAAGAAATGCTAAAGGAAATTCACAAGCAGGCAGTGCTAGCACTGTGTCACAGCAACAAGCTCCTAGAAATGCTCAATTTGTATTTGTACAGCTCAAATTACTAATCATTTCATTTAATATCTGAATCACCATTTTATTTCATTACATCTCCAATTAATGATCTCCTTATATCTCAATTTCTATTAAATGTGTGCAGCCCAGTCAACTACATGGAACAAAGAAGAAGAGAAAGTCAGCTAAGCAAGTTCATACTCCAGATGGTCAGAGGCCACTCAGGGAAGGAGGTCAGACTCCAGAATTTCAGAGGGGGAGTAGAGAAGGAGGTCAGAATCCAGACTTTCAGATGCCATTAAAAGAAGCAGTGCAATCTCCAGCAGCTTCAGTCCACAATATGGTTTTATTCAACAAAAATGTTCACATATATAAATAGAAAAAGGACAAGTTTGAGGAAGTTAGTGTAGCTGCTGATTTTGTATCACTCCATAATTTTGTATCAGCTTCAGTGCAGAATTTTGTATCAGGACATGTTTTTGTAGATGGACCCTGAAACTATGTGGCTGTGTGCTTTTTGTATCAGGCTGTGTGCTTTTTGTATCAGGATTGTGTATATATTTTGTATCAACATGTTATGAATGGGATGTAATGTGATGTAATGTGATGCAATGTGATATATCCAGTTCAATACTTCAGTTCTGACCCCTTACATTGTGTGTTTAAATTTGTTTTGAATGGGATGCATTGTGTGATTCCATGCATTGTGTGTTTCCATGTTTTGAATGGGATGTAATGTGATATATCCATTTTGTTTCCAGTTCATGTGATGTGCTGCAATGTGATATATCCAGATCAATTTTGTTTCCAGTTCATTGTGTTTCCAGTTCATTGTTTCCATTGATATATCCAGATCAATTTTCATTGTGATGCTCATTGTGATGCTCATTGTGTTATAATGTGATGCTCATTGTGTTTCCAGTTCAATTTTCATATGGTATCCATTTGGTATCCATTTCTTTTCTAGTTCAATGTTTCCATTTCAATGTTCATTTTGTTTTCAGTTCTGAGCATATATATATGTGTGTGCAATACATGTGCAATACATGTGTGTCATTACCAGGTTCAATGCTTCAGGAATGGATACTATGTGATACCCCTATTTTCATTTGCAAACTAATGAGCATATACTAATGAGCATATATATGGTTCAGGTAAGAATACTAATGAGCATAACAATTCAATGCTTCAGTTTACTGCTTCATTTCAATGCTTCAGGCAATGTCACAAGCAATGCATGTCTCATTGATTTAAATTCCAGTCCCAAGTAACATTGTAAATTGAAGCATGACATTTTTCCTTCAGCCTCTCAAGCAACATTTAAATTGAATCATATACTAATTGAAGCATGACATTTAAATTCCAGTCCCAAGCAACATTTTTCCTTCAGCAGCAAAGCAAAACAAATGTTCAGCAGCAAAAAATTAACAGAGGGCTTAACATTTTTCCTTCAGCCTCTCTACATGGATACACCTGTTCAGAAGCATGATGACTTCAACATTTTTATAACAAGATCAGTACATCTTGCTATTACTAAACTTTAACAAAAGAAACATAAGTACAATCAGTGAAAACATTCCCCACTTAAGGTATTTGATCTCAGTAAGGTTCCTCTCAGTTTTGACTGTGCTTATCTCTAACTTTCCTATTGCCGTCTCCAATCGATTCTCTCTCTCTCTCTCTCTCAGCCTCCTCTCCGAAACCTCAGTGGATGAAATGTCCAGCCTACTCCTCCTCTCATTCTCATCAATCAAGTGTAATATCACCATTCTTGACCATTCCGAGTGCGGTGGATCCTTCCATAGAAAGAAAGAGCATTCCCGCGCACTACAAATCCAAAGTCTCCTTCCTGGATTTGATCGGGTCCATGATGTCTTCCTCGGTGTCTTCAGCCCACAATTGCAGACCTTGAAGTCATCTCTATCAGTTTCAAATTCAGCCCTGTTGTCATCTCTACTGCGATCTCTGCTAGTGGCACTATCTCCATAACTCATGTTCTTCTTTTCATTGCAAAAAAAAAAAATAGAGCTTAGGCAAAAAAAACTTGTAAATAAGACTTAAGGATAGTTGGGAGAACCTGATTTGAGATGAGAGCTTTAGTTTACATCAGCCCCCTTTCGTTTCCCTCTTCAACCCGCAAAAAAAACCCTACTGCCAGCACCCTTTTCTCTCAATGCATCCTTTGGAATTTATTCTCCTGTGAGTAGTTGGGGGTTGGCGCTCTTTATGTAGAAGAAGAATGGTAATTTTGTCCATTTTTGTTCACGTGGGCTTTCAGATTCACGGCAACCTCTAAAAAGGTATCACGGTTAACCCGCCAGCTAACGTTTGGGTTTAAAAATTAATGGCTTAGAAGTTCAGGGTATTTATATGAAATAGGCCCCAAACGTTGGGGTATTTTAGTGTGATTTCCCCAACCTTTTATTAACATGTTCACTTGAGATAAAGTTGCCTTTGCCTGAAGACTACTCTTCTCCTTTGCTTCGTAATCTTAAGTAATCTTTTTTCTTTTGATTGGGGGTTTGCCATTATCATTGCCGAATGCCACTGTCGATCAATCTGATGTTATACAAGCCGTTCTTCGTATATGGCATACATTGTTGTCAGTTCTGAAACAACCATGTATGTTTCTTTAGGGCTTATTCTTTTCGGGGTAAATGAGAGGGAATCCCGATATTTACACTGTTCAGCGCACTGTAGCGCGAGAAAGTTGGGGTAAAAAACCCTTGGCCGTTCGATTGCTGAAGCGTGAGAAAGCAATTCCCAAGCCCCGCTGGCATCTCATTCTCGCGATTCTCGAATCCCTTCGAAACGGAGGTATTTCTGACGAGCGCTCGTCCTCGCGTGGGTCCCGGCGCCTACTCTCACCTCCCCTCGCTCCGTTTTCACCTCGCTTGCTCCTATGTCAAACCCTAGCGAGGGGATCTGAGGGCAGCTGGGCTGTCTCCGTTCCTGTTTGGCCGCGGTTGCTCCGTTCTCAAACCCTAGCTCCTGGTTCGGCAAGCTCCATGGAGATTGGTTGGGTTGCAAGCGGTTGATCTACGCTTTGGTGACCTAGCCGCCATGGATCTGCTGTTGCTGATCTGTGCTTCTTCTTCCCGTGGATTCTAGGGCTGCCGACTTTGATCTAGCTCCTGCCTAGCCTTGCCACTGAGATCTGTCACAGTCTGGGGGTTTTGGCTGCACGGCTTTGATTGATCCATTGGGAGGTATACCTACAAGAAATTCTCTGATTATTTGGCTAATTTCTGTGATGAACTAGGTTGCCATTAGCTGAGAAATTCTCCATACCCTATATGCTCATTGCTTTGTGCTATTTGATATGTGCAAGTTTAAATTGATATCCATGTGAATCTGAATTTTTTTTCTCCCCTTGGTCCTGTCTTCCATACCCTATATACTCATTGCTTTGTGCTGTTTGATATGTGCAAGTTTAAGGTGATATCCATGGGAATCTGAATTTTTTTCTCCCCTTTGTCCTGGCTGCCATACCCTATCTGCTCATTGCTTTGTGCTGTTTGATATGTGCAAGTTTAAATTGATAGCCATGTGATTCTGATTTTTCCCCCCTTGGTCCTTGCTTCCAGCCCCTATATGCTCCCTGTTATGTGAGCAATACCATATAGGCTCGATATGTTTACTTCATGCCCAATGATGAAGGGTGTTCACATATGACCGCTTGTCATCCTACTCCCAATTTCTTGGAAGGTTGGTTGGATGGCTCATTTTTATTATCTGTATTATGTGCAAGTTTATTTTGATTTCCATATGAAACTGAATTTTTTTCTCCCCTTGGTCCTTGCTTCCATACCCTATATGTATTTTGCTTTGTGCTGTTTGATATGTTCAAGTCTATACAATTATAAAAATTGAGCAACCGCCAGCAACCAGAATTGGGAAATGATTAACTACATTTCTGAGGGCTTATACTTGTATAAACTCTTTTATGGTTTTTTCAGGGTGATATGTGCAAGTTTGACTTGAAATCCATATGAATCTGAAATTTTTGCTTCCCTTGTGTCTGTCTTTTAGACTCTATAATTGTATAGACTCTTTTATGGTTTCTGCATTTATGTTGTTTTTGCATTTACATTGTTTTGTCATATTTTGTGTATGCAAAGAATTTTTTCTCGTTCTTGTTCCTCCAAGACGTCGTCTCCATTGTCATCCTTCTTATACCATCATAGGTACGTCTTTCACTGACAATTATCTCATCAGTTCCTTGTATCTTTCATATTTCCATTACTAATCTGTAATTGTGCAGGGTCTAATGAGTGCAAGCTCTAACACGTCAGAACGATCACACCCGCGGGATGAGTTGGACTGTGATCCATCAGACTACCGGCTTTGCCACTGTGGCCTGAGGTGCCCAAGGCAGACATGTTGGTCCCGGCGCGACCCTGGGAGGAGATATTGGACTTGTTCGTCTCGCGTCGAACACTGCGGATTCTACGAATGGAAGGACCTCCCTCACAATGCTTAGTCGCGAAACGTTATACTTCTTTTGAAGGATGCGAATGAAAGGGGACAGATTTTGGATAGCTCTTCAAGCACATTGTCGGATAGCAGGGTTTACGATCTAGAGGGGCAGTTGGGTACGGTAGTTGGACAACTTGAGAGAAACACGGAGAAAATGAATAGGATTATCGGAGATATTGACACCATTAAGTGTTTGTTGTTTTCTATATTAGGCCTAATCATTTTAATGTTGTTGGTCGTGAACACGAAGAATGTATGAATGGGTTGTCGGATAACTTGTACTGATTTGGATATGAAACTGTTATTTTTGGTATGACTGTGATATGTGCAAGTTTCAGTTGATATCCATGTGAATCTGATGTTTTTTCTCCCATTGTTTCTGGCTGCCATACCCTATATGCTCATTGCTTTGTGCTGTTTTATATGTGCAAGTTTAAGTTGATATCCATGTGAATCTGAATTTTTTTTCTCCCCTTGGTCCTGTCTTCCATACCCTATATGCTCATTGCTCTGTGAAAGTTGATATGTGCAAGTTTACTTTGATATCCATATGAAACCGAATTATTTTCTCCCCTTTCTCCTGGCTGCCAGACCCTATATGCTCATTGTTCATGCCATGTTGATATGTGCATGTTTCAGTTGATATTCATATGAATCTGATGTTTTTTCTCCCCTTGGTCCTGGCTGCCATACCCTATATGCTCTTTGTTTTGTGTTGTTTGATATGTTCAAGTTTCATTTGATATCCATTGGGGGGGTTAAATTAGCCTATTCTCACCTCTCCCTACCACATACCACAATTTCAATTCTCATTCCCAACTTTCCCAACATCAAAAGAACACAAAAAAGTTTACTGGGACCCACATAACTTTTCCCCAACCAATTCCTCTCAACTTCTCCCCCCCCAAAAGAACACAAAACCCCATCTTTCTCTCTCCAAAATTCCTTTTCTTCCCAACTTTCCCTCTCCTACTTCCACTCAAAAGAACAAGCACTTCGTATCGTTGTTCACTTTTGCAAAATGATGGATGGCATGGTGGTTCGGTATTTTAATTAAATTGTCAATGATCTTACCTAGATCGAGCATTAGTGTTTCAAAGATTTGTTTTTAATTGGTGCATTACATTTTTGTTGCGATTCTCTCTCTTATATGATCGTTTGAACCATGTTCTGAGCCATTATCAAGAGCTTCTGTTTGATTGATGGTATCAGGGATTTTGGGTCCGAGAAAGGGCATGGGAGGATTGCTGATTTCTGTGTGTACGTCCGCACTGGTTATTTCATTTCGTTTTGGTTTATCTTGTGTTTTGAGACCAGTTTCGTGCTTGCAAACATGAGTACTGTTCATCTAACGCTGCTCCATGACTGCAATTTGAGGAATGGATCTTTTAAAGAAGGGCCAGGGCCAAATAACAGGAAGGGAATTGCTATAGGAACATACCAAATTGCCACTGTTGAAAAACCCATTTTTCGTTCCGTTCACGTACCGGATTTCCCTAAACATCCCTCAGTTTACGTTTCAATACCGAGTTCACGTACCTTAATTATACACTAATTATCTTTTTAAAACCCAGAAGTAATTGCTTATTACACAGACCTAATTGCTGAGTACATGGACCTGGGCTTGAGGGGGGAGGGGGGCTGGGAGTGTGAAAACTATAGAGTTAAAAAGAGGTATGGCGGTGGCTGTAACTTGCTCTTTGAGATGTGCACGTGCAACGCAAGTGCCAAATGGTAAACATCATATTCATGATGAATGCCAGAATGTAAATGCCCAAAAGATTAACAACCTGCTGCAGACTGCATGATATATGAGTGGCCATGGCCCATGGTTTCAAGTGACAATAAAACAAGGGTTTCGCTTAAAAAAACAGAACCGATAATGACAACACGAGCAAAAGATAGATTTCCTTCATAGTCAAGGGATTCCCACATTGCTACTAAAATTCATCTACACACCATGCTAATTTACAATTATCTAGCTAGAATTTTCGAGGAATGAACTCTCAGATGCATGCATTCATCTCCATTTGCGAGTTCTCTAGTAGTTGCTCACTGTTAGATTGCCTGAACTTGATGCAGGTTCAAAGTTAATCAAGCTCCCAGCCTACAATATCTTCATTAGACCAATCTCCACTTGCATCTACAAATTCTGTCAGTTCGGCTCCTTGGTACAACTGATATGCTCTTGCCGTTGAAACAGCCTCAGGCGAATCCGCGGCATCTGCAGCGTGATATGAATCCTTTGATGACTTCTTCCGAGATAGAGTCGCTTTTAATTTAGGAACCTCCAACTCTAATTTTGGTCTTTCTATAGATCCAAACTCCACTTTCATCTTCTCAGCATCATCGAATAGTTCTTTGATCTCAGGATCATCTCTCCTGAATCAGCGGAATCATCATTCTTTTTTCTTGGTTAAATTTTGAAGAACATCTCTCAAATGGCAACTCGTATACACTTGGTGATACGTAGAAAATAAAAGGATAGATTGGTATTGGAAAACTTATCACACCTTGAAGGTTGAACTTGTGCATTGTAAAATAACCCTTTCATATGATCAACAACACGAATTGCAGTTACAATCTGCGAAAATGTCACGAAAAGCATATTAGCGAAGGTAACATACTTAACAACATTTTATTTATAGAAATCATTTAGAAACAAAGCAGAAACTTCGATCACTTCATAAGATAATTTATACAACTGCTTTTATTTTTAGAAAGAAAAATATGGAAACATAGACAAAGATATGCACGAGTGAATGATTCTAGTACAATAAAAAGACATACTTGAACAACTACTACACTATAGACAACTCATCGATATGACAAGAATGGGCACTAATAGCTTTCATACTTAATAATCATTAAGGTTATGATTTGCATTTCAAAGAAAAAAAAAGGGATTTAGACAATCAAGTTAGCAGAGAAAACATGAAAAACAGGTAATACATGAGATGTTTGGGACACATTTTTCTTCACGGCCACAACTTAGGCAGCAAAAAGAAAAGGTGCAAAATAGCAGTGTTCTTGTTCTTTTCTACTCCGGGGTTTCTTTCCTTTTTCATCACTTTCTCTGTAGACACATACTTCCATATAATTGTGTCATTTAGTAAGAATGTGCAAATTCATCAGAACGGGAGGAGGGTTATTTTTTGGTTTTATTTTATTTTGCTTATTTTTGGTTTTTTTTGATTTTTTTTTTTTTTTTTTTTTTTTTTTTGGGGGGGGGGGGGGGGTTGAAAGATGATGATGTCCTCTATGATGATACATCTCTCTTTCTTGACATGAAATTTCTAGCATATTTCCGTAGAAGCAAACCTTTGAATATGGATATGTTAGTGTCCTTTATAATCCTTGCATGTTGGCCCTTGCATGTTTATAGCAATAACTTAAGTCCTGGTTGTTGTATGGTTGCGAAAGTTAACCAATGAAGTAAGAAAACAAGAGGGATATTGCATAATAAGAATTTTATCACGGTAAGTTGGTAAACATAGAAAGGGTATAGTGTGATGAGTGGTAAAGACGGCATAACAATTGAGCACATGGTTATGGAGAACAGATTAAGCACATATCAGCATGGACAACAGCGAAGCATGACTCCCAATAGGATGCACAAGCGTTTCTATTTTCATGAAAGATTATACGTCGAATGTTAAATGACAAGGTTTCAAAGTTATTATATTGAAACTAAATAATCAATCATCCTCTTTTCAGCAATGGGAATCACACCCACGCTGGTACTGGCATAAGATCATTTTCTCTAAAGCAATATCCTCTGCTCACTCCATCAAAATAATAATCAACCAACAAACAATTAATGAAGTTTATCAAAATCTTATTACCCTTCCTGCTCTAAAATATCCATTCCCTCATAAATGGATTTCTAATGAGCAAGTAGTCTTTCTTCCATAAGCAATGGCTGCAAGGGAAAACTGATGACAAAGGGCTAGGGCCTAGAATGTACCCTATAATTTGAGGGGCTTAATAACCCCCGTTGTCAAACACCTTGCCATTTTGTGCATTTGTATGTTATAGGGGTCCTTAAATCAATCCAACATAGAATTTTCTGAAGAACGTTCAGATTTTTAACAACGTTACTTATTTTAAAAAAAGAAAGAAAAAGAAAAAGAAAATGTCAATATGAGTTTCACATGGCACTCTTCCAATTTTGTGCATATCATAGTTAGCAACATTTAGTATAACATATTATCATCTAAATCTTTCTCTATTGAAGAGGCGTCGCCAAAGCACCATGACTTAAATCTCCAAACCTCCACAAAGAATTGACCGAGTGTTTACATGAAGCCATCGAGCTAAAAACCCACTGTGGTTAGCGCCAAGTTTATGTCAAACACAATTATAATCAACAGAGGGACGTGCCATTGAACCACAAGTCAGTACAGGGGTTCAGAGGTTCACTATTCTCTTTCTTTGATAGTCACAAAGGAGGGTGTGAAACGGATGCAAGGTGATGGCATTACCATTGTGCTTGAAGGGGTGAGTAGTTTGTACGTAGATAAACATGTTGATAGATAAACTAACTTATGCCCAGGGATGTGGAGTACATAATGATCAATTTCTATAGCAATTTCTATTTCATTAAATACTCTAATTAAAGACAAAGACCGAAAGTACAAAGATTAATCCTAAACACACTCAGTCTAAGAGATTCTTATCCCAATCAAACTCAACCAAATTCATATATAATTCAAATTCTAGTTTTTAATAGTAATCGAACTTGAATTAAAGATCAAATATATCTGGATAATTCCACGGATTAGGAATGTTCAACAAATCATACACTGCGATCAGTTTGGCATCAATTCTTACCCTCTTGAAAGGGGACATCACCAGTGAGTTGATGAAACAGTCACAAAGGTCTCCTTTGAGTCATTTGAGTAGATCAAACCAAGGTTCAAGGTATCGGCCGATACCAGTTGGTATCGGCCGTTTCGTACCGGTACCGCCCCCTAACGGTACGAAACCCACCCAATTAATCGGTATCGGCCGGAACCCTAGGGTTCCGGCAACCCTATGTGGAAAATGAAAAGGAATTGAGAAGACAACAACAATTGAATAGAAATTGTACAGAAATTGACATAGAAAAGCACGATTGAACAGAAATTGAAGAGAGAAAAAATCACGGGTGTACAGAAATTGAAAGACGACGACTGAGGAAGACGACGAGGCATACAAAAAGCAAAACCCCGTGAGTGAACAGAAATGAACGTGAGTGAACAGAAAATAAAGTGAAAAAGTTATAAAAAGAGGGAATCGAAGGCGAAAAATCTCAAAGTAACATACCTCTCTCTTGAGAAATCTCCAAAATTGGAAGCCCTAATTCATCTGAGGAGCTCGCCGCATCACGTCGAAGCCGCTGGAGGTCGCCGCATCTCTGTTCGAAGCTGTTGGAACTCGTCGAAGCTGGTGGAAGCGCTGGAGTTCGTCGAAGCTGGTGGAAGCCACGGGAGATCGCCGATGCTTGTCGACCCGCTGGAGCTCTCGCCATCCCTGGAGGACGTCGTCTCGTCGAACGGAGTGCGTAGTCGCCGTCGCTTCGAAGTTCGAACCCAACGCGTCGCTTCGAGCTTCGAAGGCGTCGAACGGAGTGCGTAGTTTGTCGTCGCTTCAAACCCAGCGCGTCGCTTCGAGCTTCGATTGCGTAAACACCACAGCAACACGCATTAAAAGAGGTATTTAATCCCCATGTGATTAATTACGTAGCTGCCCATTGATTTATCAAAGATTTACAGTAGTGCCATTAAATAGAACCTATTAATAATAAACTAATGGCAATAGAGTAAATAAATTGAACATTTTGAGCAAACTTACGATAATGTTTCGTTTATTTACAATAATGCCATCACACTTAAAACCCCTTTAATTGGACTGAATGGCAAACTTGTAAATACTCCTTATTTGCTAGGGGATGAGGAGAAATGCCATTTAAAAGTTTAAATTTTAAATACCCTAGGGTCTACGCCCTCTGCTGCTCCAAATTTTGATATGCTAAAAATTCAAAGCTTAGGTATTGGGACCATTAATTCTAATTAACTAGACAAATTATGTTACATGTTGTTTTCAAATTCAAAAATTTTGACATTGAGACTTCGAAAGCCATTAAATCCAGATATGGATTAATTCTTAAATAATTTAAGTTTAATTACTTTAGTATTATATATAACAAATACTTTAGAAATAATAATGAATACTAAAGAAATAATTAAACTTAAATACTATAGAAATTATAATTATTTCTTAAATAATTTAAGTTTAATCAATTTAGTATTATACTCTAACAAATACTTTAGAAATACTAATGAATACTATAGAAATAACTACTTTCGAAATTATAATTATTTCTTAAATAATTTAAGTTTAATTACTTTAGTATTATACTCTAACAAATACTTTCGAAATTATAATTATTTCTTAAAAATATTAAAAATAATAAAAATATATATAAGCAATTAAGTAAATATTAAATACTAAAATTTCCAGTAAAAATAGGTTATAAATTTTAAAAAAGGATTGGAAATTTACAATAGCAATACTTAAAAATTATAATACTAATAATGGTATAGAGTAATAAATGTAGTATACCACTAATAAATGCTAAGTAATGTGTACTAAAGGAATACTAAAAATATTAATAATTTTAACAAATTATAGAAGTAGAACTAAATTTTTTTTATTTCATATTTACCAGTATTTACAAGAAATTTGATAGTAAACCGAGACCGAATAAATATTATAGAAGTTGCATGTTATTATTTAAGGGATAATTTGTTAAACTGTTGTTCATGTAAATAATTATGCGATAATTATTAAAAGGTTAGAAACTTGATTTTGTGCGATATTTAAGTTGCTTATCTGCATGCTAAATTTTATGAGATAAAATTTAGTTGGCATGTTTTAATGGTAATTCTATTTTCTTGCATATTATATGATAATTCAAGAAAGCCTCTTAGGTTAGCCATTAAAATTCTTCTAAAACTTACGAGACGCATTTTAGATTGACATGCTATTTTTAGTAAATTGTTACAACTATTAAATACCTAATTCCTGATTAGGGTAGTCCTTTCCAACGATTATTATTTTAAACGTTCTAATAATAATTTTGATAAAAGTGTACACTTTAAATTGTCGTAATGTGAATCTATTAAAATCCAAATACATGATTAGGATAGCACGTTGAAACAAATAAAACCTTATAGCTGATAAGGACTCTAATAAAAGTTATTAACGAATCCTAATAAATTCGAATTTTAGGATTCAACTAGTTGATAGGATTAACTAGTTTTAATAAAAGCCTTTTAGTTGATGGCAAACATATGAATGATAAGTTTCCTTCAATGGACCATGATCCGGCTCAATGTGCTTGGCTAAGTTTGCTGGATCAACCTAGCTAGACTGGGTATAAGTGATCCTGGCTTAGTCAATTCCCTGACCGTGTTCCGCTGGACCGCAAAGACGCAAATCATGATTATGTGACATCGTCGACTATATCTAAGTCTAATACGTTAATAATCTTTTCAAGATTAATTGTAACCCTTGGTTTATGGTGCAGTAATTAACATGTCTCGAAGAACTCCAAAGGAGAAGACGGTGGATATTGGGTGGGCTCACTGTAAAATGATCGCAGAGAACCATAGACAAGTAAGGTGCAACTATTGCCGGAAAGAAATGCATGGAGGCGTGTCTCGCCTTAAGGATCACTTGGCAGGAATTACCGGGGATGTGCTGACATGCCTCCGAGGGTACCTAAAGAAGTGCAGTGAAGAGATGAGAGCACACATATTTCAGAAGAAGACCGAAAAGGTACAGGCCAGGTTTGAGAAGAAGAGGATAGAGGAGGAGATAAGGGCAAAGCAGACGGAGGCAATATCAGATGACTCAGATGAGGATGAGGATGAGACCGAGGAGGCGAGGGACCTTAGAAGAGCTCTTAGAAGAAGTAGACAAGAACTTGTCGAAGAAGAGATTAGAAGTGAGGGCAGAAGGATGGGAGCAGGATCGTCTGGGTCTGGAGCCCCTGGGCTAGCCAGATCGGGTAGTCGTGCCGCCCGAATGGCCGGTATATTCGCGTGCGGTTCTGCTCGCGATGTTCAGCCAACCGGTAGACCAGCCGGAGCTCTCAGACCCGGTGCCGACCCTTTTTCTCAAACGAAGAAGGGTAAATCCCAATCAACCATAAAGAATACCTTCATGAAGAATGCCAAGGCTTATGTCGGCCGAGCTATGGCCAAATTTTTCTACTTCAACCACATCCCATACAATGTGACCAATAGCCCATATTACAGGCCCATGGTGGATGCTATTGCGGAATCGGGACGTGGCGTTGCTCCACCCACTGCTTGGGAGCTGTCACACACATACTTGGACATGGAGTACGAAGAGATGAAAAATTATGTAGAAACTTTTCGTGTTCAGTGGGATGAGTACGGTTGCACACTGATGTGCGATGGCTGGACAACACAAAACAGAAGGAAGATAATTAACTTCCTTGTGTATTCGACCCACGGGACGGTGTTCCTGGACTCTGTGGATGCAACCAACCAATTCCAGAACGGTCCTTACATATTTGATCTTATGGACAAATATGTAGAACTAATTGGGGAGCATAGAGTAGTCCAGGTAGTTACCGACAACGGGGCAAACTACAAGTCAGCTGGGCAGCTGCTGATGCGAAAGAGACATCATCTGTATTGGACCCCGTGTGCGGCGCATTGTATCGACTTGATATTTTCTGACATGGCAAAAGAAGAAGTAGTCAAAAATATCGTCACACAAAGTCAGATGGTAACAGGATTCATATACAACAAAGGATGGGTGCTCAGCTTGATGAGAAGAGAGACGGGTGGAAAAGAGTTGATCCGGCCCGCGATAACAAGATTTGCGACCCACTTCATTGCTTTGGACTCTCTGTACGCGCACCGAGATGACCTGCGGAGAATGATCACATCCAGGGACTGGTCCGATAACTTTCCAAGGCTTAAACCAAAAGATAGGGAGGTTGGAAACAATGTGTACGATCTGATTCATGGCGATGAATTCTGGCAGAGTATCTCTAATGTCATCGCCGTATTTGAGCCCCTGGTGAAGGTTCTTCGAATGGTCGACAGCGATGATAAGGCCGAGATGGGGTATCTCTACGAGGCCATGGACCGTGTCAAAGAGGAAATTCGGAAGAATGTTGGTAGGGGATACAGAAAATGGTGGGACATGATAGACAAGAGATGGGATAAGCAGCTACATCAAGATATTCATGCTGCAGGCTATTTTCTGAATCCTCGCTTTCAATACTCCTCCAATGCAACAAACGACAACGAGGTGCTGGTTGGACTCAGACGCGTGATCGAGAGGCTTGAACCAGACATCTCGAATCAAATTGAGATTGACAGAGAGGTAAATGAAATTCGGATATTTTTATTTTGATATATGATTCGATGTAGTAGTTCACATTCTAAAATTATGATTGATGATTGTAGCTGGAGGCCTATAAGATGAGAGTTGGTTATTTCGGCTCCGCTAAGGCGGAAATGGCGATAACAAGGGTCACTCCAGGTATCTATATGGATCTTAGATTTCTATATGTTCCCCATAAAACGGTCCATCTTTTCTGACCACTGGAACTTGTTGCAGCTCAATGGTGGAATAGTGTTGGGTTAGAGCAAGCTCCAACGCTTACACGATTAGCTGTGCGTGTGTTGAGCCAAACTGTCTCGTCGTCCAACTGTGAACGAAACTGGACCACCTTCTCCCTCATTCACACAAAGACCAGGAACAGGCTAACAATGGAACACCTTAAAAGGCTGGTCTATGTGCATTATAATATGAGACTGCGACATAGACATGCGAGAAGGAGCGAGAAGGCCGATCACCAGCTGATCGATTTGGATCAGATTTTTCACGAGGATGATCCATTGGAGGAATGGACCAGGGAGACAGAAGACAGGGTGCTCGATGACAGAGACAATCCTTGGTTGGACGAGGCGCTTGCGGAAGCAGAACGTACACGAAGCAACCAGCCGCGGCCAAGTCACGCCCCTGCGAATATCACGTACAAGCGAAAGAAGGCACTCACTCGGGCTCGGCACGATAGCGATGATGGTTCGTCTTCCGATGACCAAGGTCCTACAGACGGAGGTTGTGGTGCGTCGGCATCCGTTCGCCCTGCTGAGAGACGTGGAGACCATACTTATGATACGCATGGGTATAGAGAGCATGATAGGCAGCACAGTGAAGAACGGGGGGACGATGCCTACGGTAGACACTCTGAATATCAAGGGTATCAACGCGCTTCTGATTATTATGGAGGTTATGAATCTTATTCCGGTGGATACTCAGGAAGCCAAGGCGATTATTGCGCACCGTACAGACACTCTGATGTCTATGCTGACTATGATAGTCAATACAGGTACGGTCTGAACGTGACTGAGCAGTCCAGCAGTCAAGGCAGTCATGACACGCCTTTCATCGAGCAGAGCCGGCCCTCAGCATATGATAACATGATATCTTTTTTAGGCCCGGAACAGATGCAGTATTCATATCCTCCATACTACCATGCACAGCAGCCGGATGATGAGAACTACGAATGAGATTTTTGTATCTTTTTATTTATTTTCTTCATTTTTGTATCTTTTGATGTATTTTATTCAGCTTTTGTATTATGAAGGCAGATTTATGGTTCATCAATATTTATTGTTCTTTTATATCTATTAATTAGTTAATTGTTGTTACAAATGAGTAATGTGAACAGAAAAATACATGAAAAATACATGAAAATACATAAAAAATAAAGAAAATGCATAAAATACAGAAAAATACAGCAAAGTATCTCCGATACCGAAATACAGGACAATACAACAAAGTATAAAATACAGGAAAATACTGTTAAATACAAGAAAATACAGTAAAATACATATAAGTATAAAATACAAAAAAAAATACAAAAATACATGAAAATACAGGAAAATACAAAAAATACAAAAATACAGGAAAATACAATAAAATATCTCCGATACCGATACCGATACCGAAACGAAACTACCGATACGGACGATACGGACGATACCGAAACTTGCTTCCGATACCGCCGAAACGGGCGATACCGATACCGAAACCTAAATTTTGGGCAGAGCGATACCCTCTCCGAAACCGATACCTAAAACCTTGGATCAAACCCTTCGACAACCTCAAACTTACAACTCATTTGTTAAGATTCAATTCTTGAGTTCATTCAGACATTTAATGGTAAAATTTTATGTTTTTAATTCTATTTTCTTTATTAATTTTTGTGTTATCAGTCAAACACAGATCATGCGGAACATGGGTGCACTTAATAATGAGGGGTTAACAATGTCATTTGCAGCATCCGTTAGTGTCTGATTGATGGATAGTAGTTTTCCCTCAAGCTTAAGATAATAATGATAATTTACAAATATAAACATAGTTTTGCAAAAATATATGGAAATTTATGGTAGTTTTCAGTAATTTAGCCTTAAGAAAAACAAATAGCATATGAATAAAAAGCTAAAACATACCTTTTCTTCAAATTCCAAATATTCTTTCTCAAGAGAGTTTTGAGATCTCAAATCGTTTGAAGCATCAGTATATGTATTTGACATCTTCTCCGACCTACATAATGAGACAACGGAAAGCACAACCTATAAATACTCTACAAGGGACACTCATTTTAGAAGATATTAAATACCTTTCCTTGTAGTTCTTTAAACTATTAGCCAATGCCTTGATGTGATGGATGGAAGATCGCAGCTCTTCCTATTGAAATTAAACAGTCAATAAGAAAGAAGAAAATTGTTCTTCAATGGTAACTTGTATGAACAAAACAGATAAATGCATATGCACCTTAACCATTTCAAAATAATTGTTTGTAAAACAGGTACCTTGCATGCTAGAAGGTGATGCTTGATCAGCCTTAGAAAGCAATTTCCATATTTCTCCAGTTCATCACTTCAACATAAAAGGAAAATTTATGAATACTAATAATTGCAAAGACAATAGCATCAGCTTCATTACCAAGTACAGACAAATCTAACGCAGATTCTTTTAATAGAAAAGATATCCAACACAGTGTAAGAATGAAGATAGAATAAGTAGTAAAATCTGTCAGCTTCTATCTTCAGCAGCATACTTGGTTTGTTTTTCTTTGCGGTTTGTGTACATTGACTGGTAAATCCACATCTCTTCTAAGAATTTGATCCATGCACGAACTGTGGAGGCCTCTACTTTAAATGAAACAATAGATTTTGAGAGCTCATTCTCCTATAGTGTGAAGAGATTCAAAGTAAATAAAGGACCTCAGGGTGTCTTGAAAAGGCATCAGAATTTTCTTGATAAACTGCCTAAAATCAATGAACAGAGATTGGAGAAAAACTGAACCTTTAATTTCAGATGCAAAATGATCTGATTGCTTGCTTCATCGAAATGGTTCCTCTCTTCTCTATGTTTGTTCATGCGCAAAAGAGCAGCCTTTAGAGAGATATTAACCTACAAGACATGTATCCATTAAATGAACACATATAAATGCAACTATTGCACATTGCAGCCATTTCCAGCAAATTTAAGTACCATTCCTATACTATTTATCTTATTTTAATTCAATTTGCCACCAATTTGTATTTTATTTAATACTTCTTCAATTGTTTTTGCAATGTTACCCATCTGGACCCGTTCTCCAATAACAAAATGAGTGGCATGAGATATAGGAGTTGATCTAAATGCTTAGCAAAACATTCAGACTTGATACTCTCCAAGCCTATCCAGGTAAGGTTGTAGACATATTTGGTTTAGCACATGCTTGCTGGTGTGACTGCAGTAGGCAAACAGGTAAATTTGAGTGAGATTGTCTTATTCGCACCTGCAAGCTGAAAGCATGACTATACTGGAACTACAGAGTTCATCCAAACTGGGAAGTACCTTTAAAAACATTACACGAGCTGTAATATCACTAATTTAAATATTGGAATTTCATGTTCATCCATCAACTTGACCAACTAATGACATTGATAATTTGTGCAATAGTTCTATCATAGAAGAAGAGTGGACCTTGATATTTCTAAAGGTGGCATGCAGATACAGATGCTTACCTGCATATGCATTCCTTGATATCAACATTGATGACATTTGTGACATTCTTAATTTGATCAATGATTTTATAATGTAATAATACTCAAATTAAAGTTTGATTCTGTTAGAAGCTGAGTTAGTATGCATGCCTAATAAGCATGCCCACTAGCATGCTTCTCCATCAGAACGGTTTCCGTTGTAGGTCATGGTTCTATATTTGGTGCTAAATTTCTAGACACAACATATAAGCAAGAGAGACAAGATTGATTGACATCTGTCGTTGGCCATGCAGTTTAGGATAATGCAATGGACTGCTACCAATCCCTCGAAATAAGGAGAGTCTACAAGAAGAGCAAAGATACTAAGCTCTACCATAAGGAAGCATGTCAGCCTCTAGGACTCAGGACTGGCCAAAGAGCTAAGTGGCATCGTATTCCTGAGTTGCAGGGTTTGTCAAAGGAGTTGAAGATTCAAATGGATCGTCCCTGAGTTGTAGGAGGTCTCATGAGGTGAGAAGAGCACGAAGGAAATGATACTAACCAAGTTTCATGACGGTTGTCAACCTAATATATGCCATAGCGTCATCAATTCAGTGATCAACCAACATATACACCCAAAAAGGAGAAACAAAAACATCAACAAAAAAGAAAAAGAAAAAGAAAATCATCATCCCCAACTTTTGGGGTCAGCTTCATCACAAATCCTTTATCTGGGACTTTTAGCATAGTCAATCTTTTTCTTTTGTTCAGCTGCATTAAGTATCATCTACTTAGTTAAATTAACAAGAGTAAGTTCCATTACCACCCCTAGAATTATGATCAGTGTGTTGCTAAACATTCAGAACTATAATATTAACAAAAAAGAACTATAATATTAACAAAAACTATCTCTAAAAAGTAACAGAAGTTACCCCTATTAAATTAGCATAGGAGCACTTTGTTTTTTTTTCTTTTCTTTTTTTTTTTTTGGGGGGGGGGGGGGGGTGGGTGGGATGGGGGGGGGGATGGGGATGGGGATGGGGATGTGGGATGGAGGGAGAGTAACACGTTGATAATTCAGTTAAATGCTGTAGAATTATATCAACAACCACATCCACTTGTTAACTGCTAGCTTAAGAAACGAAAGGAAGGAAAACCTGATACCTTCATCAATTCAGCTTCCAGTCTGTCTCTCTGCCTTTCCAGTCCAGCAATCTCAGCGGCTAATCCCTGAGATGAGTTGATAACAGTTCTATGTGACTTCCAGCTATCTGAGGCAATAAGCTAGCTAAAACTTAAAATAAATAAGTCAATGTACCCATATCTCTTCTAATGTGAAGAAATTCCAGGAAAGAAACAGCAAACATGAAGGACAATGCAAAAATGATATATTGAAGATACATGCTAGCCGATATGATTCATGAAGGAATAAATAGATCAAACAACACCAATTGTCATGACCAGCATACAAGAAGCGTATAAAGATCTCCAATGTTGCATATTAAAATTACTATAAACCAATACAAATTCTCTTGGGCAGGTAAGTGGAATGACAAGCATTATTCAATGCATAATTATGCATTGCAATCTGAGGTATTATGATGACAAAAAAAGTCAACTATATCATACTATAGTTGTAGAGTATGAGAAAACCCAAAGAAGTTTCTTTTATTATTAATTCTCTTTTTACATAAGATTGATTCCAATAAAGAACCATCAGAAGGGGAAGCATATTAAAAAAGCAGACAATGAAAATTTTGGGATAAGAGCCCCCACCATTTTGCTTTGTGCACATAGCACTTATTTACATGTTGCCACAAAATATCCGATTTATATGCGCACCGACTGTTTTACTTTACGCACATACCACTTATTTACAGCCTTTTAAAGAACGCAACATCTCCTGAAAGGCTACTCGAACCTCTCTCTCTGCTCTCTCTCACTCTTACGCTAGATGGTCGAGGCGGGTTCGGCGAGGTAGGATGCATGTTCGGCGAGGCAATGAGGTGAGTTAAATTTTTTCATCAACTTTCTTTTGTCCTTTTTCTTCTTTTTCGACAATTTTTTTCTTGGTTCTGCCTCTTATTAGTCTAATTCTTCATCATTTTCACGTCGAAACCCTAGGGTTTCTCCTCTCTTTTAACCGAGCTTTCTATGCAACCTATTGATTCACAAATTTTTTTCGGTTTTTAAGAGAATTTTTATCTAATTACACGTTCTTCTTCCTCCGTCTTCGACCGGTACTGAACGGTATCGGTCAGTTTCGGCTGGTATCGGCCGAAACTGACCGATATCGTACAGTATCGGTCGATACTGAAACTAACCATTGGTTTCGGTGTCGTCAACTGTCGATACCGATACGATACGGCCGATACCTAATGGTATCAGCCGATACCTCAAACCCTAGTTTCAACATAAGACCTTTCAGAACTCATAACATCTAAGTTGTACAATCAAAACATTCATAGCAAAATATATGGTACATCCATGGGTACAACCCACACCATATATGATCACGTTAGCTTGCAAGCTACATAGGCACAAAATATTGATGTGTAACTGAATGAGCAAGTTTATCAAACCTATTGATGTTAAATGGCTATGGGTAAGACTTAGCTGTTAGACACAATCTTTTTAAGTCAGATTTGACGATAATATTAAAACAAATTCCTTCATCAATTATCAATTTATAAGACTTACTATGTATCTTGATGTATTATGAAAAATACTAACCTTAGGCTAATCTTCCTCACTATTAGGTGTTGCAAGCAAACATCTGATAGCATTGACACGAGCATAGGATTCACAGAGTCCTCACCTGTATTAGTATTATTGCTTTCAGGTGTATAAACTGTTGTAATATTGAGACACTGTATAGTTTTGATGATGATCAAACATATCATCTAATATTTATGAGTACATATACAAGAGCTTAAGATAAATTAAAGAAGCACTCAGTGGATTAGTGAGTTCAATAAAGCCATGTATCAAAAGGGGCTAGACAAGGAGCTTGGAGAGCCAAAGAATGCATCATGAACTTTATTGCAATATGTATTTGTGATTTAATTTTTATTCCTTATCTTATCAAGTTAAAGCCTTGACTGAAGCTCATACACACTTAGAATTACACTAAAAATGTTTTAAAAATGATTTAAACTGATTAGGATAATGTATCCTATACTTTTCTGATACAATACTGTGTATCAGAAGAGTAGTCGACTCTCAAGTCTATAAGGGTCGACTACTGGGTCTGGGATGTAGTCTGGAACTTTCGGTTTCCACTAAGAATCGGCTCTTTCATTACCGGTAGTCGACTACTAAGCCAGGAGTCGACTACTGGGTATACATGAATCGACTACTGACCCTGCTGGCAGCCTACAACGGTTTAATTTCTGTCCGTTTTTATCGTTAGAGGGGCATTTTGGTCAACATTTTGGACCCGAACGTTCCTGTATATATTGAGGGTTATAGTAGTAGTTATAATTAACTTAATTGATCAAATTTCTCGAGCAAAAACCTATTTCAAAGAGAAAAGCTTTTAAGCAGAACCATATCTATTTTGGCCTATGTTCTAAAGATTTTCAAATATCGTTCAGCCAAAGTTCTTGATCCCAAAAGTCTTCATTTTCAACATCTATTGGAGATCAACGCTATAGCCATTGCATATTCACACGAGCTCTAGGTAAACATGTATCAATTTTCATTGTAAGTGTAAATCCTCATTCGTGAGGTGGTAAGTTTTTCTTGGAAAGAGATTAGTTGTAATAAATCCTCAATGGTTGAAGTGTTGTACTATTTAAGATAATAATGTAACTATCAAAGTGGGATTTGGGTGCTAGAGTAGGATACATGGTACCTGAACCAGAGTATATAGTGTGTTTGTGCTTGTCCACTTTGTGTGTTGCTCAATTATATCTTTCTTGTGTTATTTTCGCTGCATATTATCTTTAAGCAAGTTATAATTGTTGATTAGGATTAAATTATGTAACTCCAATTGTAATAAACAATTATGTAACTCCAATCCTAATCAACAAATATTACTTGCTGGTAGAATTTTCTAGAGTGATTTGAATATTTTATTGGACACTAATCAACACCTATTTAGTATCTACTTGCCATCCACAAGATTCCAACACATGGTATCAAAGACAATGTACTTCAAGCCGAACATGATACCAATGTTTCGCAACACGTGGTATTAGAGCTTAGTTAAAGGATAACGTCAATAAATAACGACATCTATCCCGAAGGTCAATTTACCAAATTGTCCACCTTTACTTACTAGATCAAATTATGGGACTTGGAAGAATCGTATAAGGATATATTGCAAGTCCATCTCTTATGAGTTGAGGACATGGTAAAGAACCAATATGAAGAACCAACAAAGCACATGAATGAATGGACCAAAGCCGAGGAAGAGCGAGAAGCGTTGAATTTCAATGTGATGAATACACTCCTTTATGCCATCACCAACACAGAATGCAATCGAGTGTCCTGTGCAACTGCTGCTCATGAAATTTGGAAAATTCTTGAGGCAACATATGAAAGAAATTCTATAGTTAAAACGACAAAACCACACTTTTTGTTAGTATATACGATGATTTTGAGATGCATTTGAGAGAATCAATTACGAACATGTAAACTCGCTTCACGGAGATAATCAATACTCTTGCGAGTCGTGGCAAGAAGTACTCACAAAGTGACCACGTGATCATACTTCTCCAATCTGTCACACCTGAATGGGAAGGAAGGTCACGGCTATAGAGAAAAGAAGCGGCCTTTTCGAGCTGACCTTAGAAGACTTGATTAATAACCTTATGGCATACAAGCACCGACTGAAACAAAAAAAGGATAAGGAGCAAGTCAAAGAAATCCATTGCTATCAAAGCTGCATCGGAAACGGAGGACTCCAGAGATAAAGATGAAGAGCAACAAGCTCTCATTTTCAAGGGTTTCGAAAAACTACTCAAGTCAGGCAAACTTTGAAACAGAAAACATAGATTATCAAATGAACCTCCTATTTGTTTTGAATGCAATAAGTCAAGACACTTGAAAAGAGATTGCCCAATAGCTAAGCTCAAAGAAAAGAAGGGAAAGAGCATAGCAAAGCTCAAGAAGCCGAATAGAAAAGCTTTTGCATCTTAGGATACACGTGACAGGGAAGGAAGCTCCGAACGAGTCTTCATCCGAAGAGGAGGAAGAGGGAAAGAGAGAGGGAGCCTACATGCGCTTCTTGGCTATGTAGGATGATAAGGTAAATTCTCAATCACACTCTAGTGATAGTGATAGTCGAGATGATGAGTGTGGTTGAGAGAAAAAGTATCACAATTTGTATGTCGAATATATATGTCGAATATGAGAGTAAATTAAGAGAACTTTTGACTCTAAAAAGCATAGAATTTGTAATGCTAATTCTTCTAATTTTGAATTAGAAAAGATTAGAGAGAAAAATGTAACATTGACTGGCAAGCATAATGAGCTAGAAGAAAAGAATAGGAAGCTTAGCATAGAATATAAAGACCTTACTGATAGGTTTAGTGACCTAGAAAAAACCATGATCGTTATTAAGGCTAATATGAAGATTCGTGTAGAAATATTAACAAGTTTAACAAGGAAAAGGAAAAGGTAGATAATTTGATTAGCTCACAAAGACCCTCAAGTAGCAAATTTGGCTTAGTATACAACAAGACCCATCAAAATGCTTGGGCTACTCATCATCATCCTAGGATTTATAATGTAATGACCCAAATATTTAAAAAATTTATTGACATTTTTTTCATATTTTTAATAAATTAAATTACTCATAATTTCTTTTCCATTAATCATCTTTTATTTTCCCTCTTTATCTCTTTTTGTTTGTTTTCATTTGGCCCACATTTCTCCTCACCACTCAAAGTTAACCCCAGAGACAACAACCAATGTCTTTTTATTTAATTTCGTTTCTAAGTCAAACAATCCAAATTCCTATTCTTCTCTTATTTACTCTTAAGAGGCCGGCCCAGCCCACCATTTGGAATCAAACAACACAAAAGGGGCCCGACCCCTTTGCATTAAACCAAAAGCAAGGAGGCCCAGCTCCATTCGAGTCGACCTTCCTCTCTCTCTCTCTCTCTCTGTGCGATTCGAAGAAGCAAGAGCAGCCGCTGCCTCCTTCGCACGTTTAAAACCCTAGTCGACCGATCTCTCGACGCGAAAGCCCTGTTTGAAACGAACTCTTCCTCCGCATGATCTCTTCACACGTTTTCTCTTCTATATAAACGACATTATTTTTAGGGTTTTATATGAATGAAAATCCCTTCTCTGAATTTCTGATTTTGATCTAAGTTTTTCGAGTTCTTCGGTTTTGGATTCTAGAGCTTTTTGATCCTTGGATTTCTTCGATTAAGGTAGATTATTTCTATTCTAAGTCTTACGGTTTATTTTTCTTTAATTTCTCTTCTTAATTTTTTGAATCCATTTGGTTTTTGATTGTTCGGAATTGTTTTGCTACGTTTGGGATATGATGATTCACGTATCTCAAGGGGGTTTCCCCCTATGCAAGAATACCCTCGACACTGTCTTTGTGGTGTCGGTTCTCGCTTTTTCTTACCCTTTTCGTTTGTTCTGTTGTAATTGTCATGTGGTTGGTCGTCGGAGTCGTTGATGGCAGTGTCTATGACAATGGGGATTCGAAGGTTGCAGTTTTTGCCGACGGTTGTTCTTTGTGTTGTTTTGTGTCGATGGAATGTGTCTACTGATAGCTATCAAGGCCTTGGACTCTGCTGAGGAGTAAATGACTTAATACATTAATTTTCATTAGGTATTCTTTTGTGTGATCGTTTGTGGGCCTTTATACCTTCTATGGGTTTTCTGTTGGTTATTTATTTGGACCTGTGGGTTTCCACTGTTCTTATTCATGTGCTGCGACAACTTTGACTCAGGCTGGTAGACGTTGACTTGTTAATATATCGAGAATATGAATCTGATCCCACCGCTTATTTAAAATCATTCAATTTCTTTTAACAAATAGTTTCTGAACTTATTTCGATGTTCGGTTTAATTATAAAGTGCTCTTTTTCTTTTGCGATTAAAATATGATTACTTCACATGCTATGATGAACTGCAAAGTATGCCACATAGGACCTATACAAAATATTGATATTGTGCTGGACAATGTTAATTGACACATGATTTGCTAATACTGCTCACAACATCACTGAGACACTTGTCTTTTGCATATGGTCTACCTAGCTACGTAATTTAGGATTTAGAATGTGGACACTTAGTGAGAGCTCGAAGCACACTTGACTTTGACACTTATGGCACTAAACCAACATCTAAGATGTCATACACTTGGATCACTGTCTAAAGGGTGTTGATGTGATAATGGTTAATGTATTCGTTTTTTCACTCTCCTGATGGAAGTGGGACATATTACAAAAGTAATCGTTTTCCTCCCCCTTTTATAGAACGAGTGATCATGTACAATTTTCTTCTTTCTTCTGGAATGATGAGCTATTATATTCAATTGTCCGATATTCACACTAATAGCAGGGGTATAGAACCTGTTAATGTACATCACCCTCCTGAACATGAGTCACGGCCTAGCATGATTAGCTAACTTAACCAACACTTAAAACATTTTCAGCTCAGTAGATTAATGTTTTTTCTTTGCGATATTGTTACTGTTTTTGCTTGTATATAAATTATTAGCTTGGTTTAGATGTAATTTACTTTATACTTATGTTATATACATTCTTCTTCAAGTTTAGTAAGAGATTTTACAGCGTTTGACTGTGCACAAAGTTTCTAAGTTTGCTAGTACATGTATGATTCCAATTTTAGTATTATTTTCTATTTAGTCCTATTCTGCTTTCACTGGTACCCAGCAAGATCTGCATATTAGTGTAATTGTGATGACCATTTAGAAATCGAGTCATTACATATAAAACTAAAAATAGAATTGTCAAAGTTTGGATACCCAAGAGAGGGACCATCCAAATGAAAAATGAATATGTGTATAGTTTTATGAACATTGTTTATTTTTATGCAAATTATACATTTTCTTGTGATGGGAAGACTAAACCCAAATGGGGTTGGTTCCCTAATGAGTGATTTCATGCTATATGACTAATCCCATGGACTCGAAAGAAAAGAATACCAAGATATCTTGCTTTTTCAGGTATTCATATATCTATTATATAAAACACAACTTTTTTGAATCCTAGTGCTGACTATGACAAGCTGACTAGGACAAACAGGTTGATAGAAAGACGGCTCAGATTTAATCTTGATGAGTGAATGGTTGGATGATAGTATGTGAAAAAATTTGGGGGAAACTTTTGGAAGGGGAACTAAATTTTTAGTGCACCATTGTTGATATGCGTTTAAATTTAATGCATAAAAAGTTGTGCTCTGCATTTGAAACTTGGGCCATCCTCTTTCAAAATTTTAATGGTGAGAATTTAATGCACAAATATTTCCACATCGAATACAATATCATTAAAATTTCCCTCATAATAGTAGATGCCATCAATCATTGCAGTCAAAAACAAATTTTATCCCCAAATCACTGCCCAATTTGTCCACTTCAGACAAAATTTCGGTTACAAACAATTGCATATAAAAAAGTCTTTGCACTCTCGCTTTCATTACATGTATAATTCCGAAAAAAATTTATACTAATTTGTTGTTCCGTGCGCCAAAGGCGCCCGCTAAATTTTTTACACTAATTTGTTGTTCTGCGTCGAAGGCGCCCACGCCGAATTTGTTGTTTTGCACCGAAGGCGCCCGTGCCGTTAAATAGTTTTACACTAATTTGTTGTTCTTTTAAATTTTGGCTGTGAAAATAATTTTTTGGAGAACAAATATTTTGAGGATATCGTAAATGAACCGCGCCCGCGTCGAAGCTAAATTTTTGTTCGTTTACATTTTAGATGAGGAAATAATTCTTGAAAAGAACAAAGATTTTAGAGGATATCTTAAATGAATCGGCGTCGAAGGCGCCCACTAAATGTTTTTACGCCAATTTGTTGTTCCGCGTCAAAGGTGTCCGCGTCGAATTTGTTGTTCCATACCAAAGACGCCTACGCCGAAAGTGCCCGTGCCGCTAAATATTTTTACGCTAATTTGTTCTTTTAAATTTTGGCTGTGGAAATAATTTTTTGAGGAACAAAGATTTTACGAGGGGAAAATCTTAAATGAACCGTGTCCGCGAGCACTGGTTATGACTAGTGTATATATATATATATATGATGTAATTAGAAGCAATCCTCCAAGATTGCTAAGAAGATGAATAATTTCATTGGAAGGATCAAAATTGATGAGCAAATTTGGAGATGGAGCTAAGCATTGTTCAACACGTAGTATATATTTCAATACTATGTATTATGCATCCTCATTATTAGAACACTTGATATTGAGTCGCAAACACTTTAAACTCATTTTGCATATATATAAAGGAGAGATATTTACATAAAGGGAAGAATGTTTTTAAAAGATTACTTTATTTTTAAAAGGGAGAGCACAAATATGTCATATCTTTTTTCTTATAACAAAATGGAAAGAGATATTAGATGGCCATGCATAATTACATATGTTGTAATATTTGGTATATTTGATTGCTAAGGCGTTGTATTGCAGGACGAGTAAGTATTTTTCATTAGTATGCATATATGTTTGCCACCATAAAAAAGAGTAAGAATGTTGTGATATTGAGTCACACCTAATATAGTTTTGATGATGAGCAAACATATCCTTTGATATCTATGAGTGTATGTATAAGAGCTTAAGGTAAATCAAAGAAGCGCTTAATGGATTATTGAATTCAACAAGGCTATGAATTAAAGGAAGCTAGATAAGGAGCTTGGAGAGTCAAAGAATGCACCATGGAGCTCATTGTAATATGTATTTCTGATGTAATTTTTTATTCCTTGTCTTAGCATGTTAAATTCTTGATTGAAACTCTCACACACACTTAGGATTACACTAAAAATGTTTTTAAAATGATTTAAATTGATTAGGATGGTGTATCCTATACTTTTTTGATACAATACTGCGTATCAGAAAAGTAGTTGACTCTCAGGTCTATTTGAGTCGACTACTGGGTCTTAACTGCAGTCTGGAACTTTTTGTTTCTATTGAGAGTCGACTCCTTCATTACTGGTAGTCGACTACTAAGCTAAGAGTTGACTACTGGTAATCAAAGAAGCGCTTAATGGATTATTGAATTCAACAAGGCTATGAGTTAAAGGAAGCTAGATAAGGAGCTTGGAGAGTCAAAGAATGCATCATGGAGCTCATTGTAATATGTATTTCTGATGTAATTTTTTCTTCCTTGTCTTAGCATGTTAAATTCTTGATTGAAACTCTCACACACTTAGGATTACACTAAAAATGTTTTTAAAATGATTTAAATTGATTAGGATGGTGTATCCTATACTTTTTTGATACAATACTGCGTATCAGAAAAGTAGTTGACTCTCAGGTCTATTTGAGTCGACTACTGGGTCTTAACTGCAGTCTGGAACTTTTTGTTTCTATTGAGAGTCGACTCCTTCATTACTGGTAGTCGATTACTAAGCTAAGAGTTGACTACTGGGTATACAGAAGTTGACTACTAGCCTGGCTGATAGCCTACAACGGTCTAATTTCTATCCATTTTTTTTGACAATTGGAAGGGCATTTTAGTCAACATTTTAGATCCGAAGTTCCTCTATATATTGATGGTTGTTGTAGTAGTTATAGTTAACTTAATGGATCAATTTTTTTTGGGCAAAAACCTATTCCAAAGAGAAAAGCTTTTAAGCAAAACACTCTCTATTTTGACTTATGTTCTAAAGATTTTCATATATCTTTTAGCCAATGTTCTTGATCTCAAAAGCCTTCAATTTCAATATCAATTGGAGATCAACACTATAGCTACTACACATCCACAAGAGTTGTAAGCAAGGATATAGATAAACGTGTATCAACTTTCATTATAAGTGGAAATCCTTATTTGTGAGGTGGGAAGTTTAAAGCCGATGACTGTAACACAAAATTTCTTTGACAAGGCACTCCCATGTTTGGTACATGTAATGTGAGTGCCAATGTGGGATAATAATACCATACTCACTTTGAAGTATCTATGCTTCCTACTAACCTCATATTTTAATACATTGAGAAAAAAGTTTATAGAATAAGGGTGAAAAAAATTTAAATTTGCTACAGCAGATTGCATTCATCCCAGGGCATGTTATCCCTAAAAATACAAAAAAATAAGAGTTCACAACTACCACCGACTAATATCTTAATAGTAATATATACACCGATGACTTCATAGTCTCCAAAGGGCTAAGGAGACACGGTATTGTTCCATGCTTGATAATTGCTTGGGGGTTTTTGGCTGTGGCATCTCTTTAGACATGGGGCTTTTATCTAGGGATCTACTTCACTATTTTGGATATATATATATATATATATATATATATATATATATATATATATATATATATATATATATATATATATATATATATATATATATGGGTAAAGTGTTCCTAGGGTGACTCCTTAGATTGAATCTAAGGAGTCGCCCCCATTTTCCCCATATCCCACATTTTTTTTCGGAATTTTTTTTCATGAGGTTGTTGTTCAACTCATGGACGATCAACATACCAAAAATCAATTCATTCCAATACTTTTAGAGCCCACATCTACCCCTTGCAACTTCATGGGTTTTCAGCACGTTTTCAGACCGATGAAGTTGCAAGGGGTAGATGGTGGCTCTAAAAGTATTGGAATGGCTTGATTTTTGGTAAGTTGATCATCCATGAGGTGAACAACAACCCCATGAAAAATAAAATCCAAAAAAATTGTGGGATATGAGGGAAAATGGGGGCGACTCCTTAGATTTAATCTAAGGAGTCACCCTAGGAACACTTTATCCTATATATATAGAGGAAAAAGGGGATCTAAGGTGCCTCCTTAGATGAAAATCTAAGGAGGCGCCCCCATTTCCTCCCATCTCCTACAATTTTTTTGGAATTTTTTTTTCATGGGGTTGTTGTTCACATCATGGATGATCAACATGCCAAATTTCAAGGGATTCCAATACTTTTTGAGCCACCATCTACCACTTACTATTTCAACGGTCTAAAAACGTTCTGAAAAACCCACGAAGTTGCAAGGGGTAGATGGGGGCGCAAAAAGTATTGGAATCTCTTGAAATTTGGTAAGTTGATCATCCATAAGGTGAACAATAAACCCATGAAAAAAAATTTCAAAAAAAAATGTGTGAAATGGTGGGAAATGGGGGCGCCTCCTTAGATTGAATCTAAGGAGGCACCTTAGGATCCATTCTCATATATATATATATATATAGGGCAATCTTCGGGTGCGAAAAATCCCGTGCGAAAGCCGTGCGAAAACTTTTTTTTTGTTTTTTTGAAATTTTTTTTTTCAAATTTTTTTTTGATGTTTAATCCATACAATTATATACCCCAGGGAAAATAATGGGTGAACCCGTTGGGCATTAGAGCACACATCCACCCGTTACAAATTTAACGGTCTCAAAACGTGCGAATTTGATGAAATGGCTTGATCGAAGACCAAATGACATTATTTCTCAACCATTATTTTTTGAGGGGGGGTATAACAACATATAATGAGGGTGGAAAAAAGAATTTTTGAAAAAAAAATTTCAAAAAAAAAGATAAAAACATTTTCGCACCGTGCGAAATGTTCTTATTTGAAAATTTTCCTATATATATATATGGGTAAAGTGTTCCTAGGGTGACTCCTTAGATTAAATCTAAGGAGTCGCCCCCCATTTTCTCACATCTCCCACAATTTTTTTGGATTTTATTTTTCATAGGATTGTTGGTCACATCATGGATGATCAACATACCAAAAATCAAGTCATTCCAATACTTTAAAAGCCCACATCTACCCCTTGCAACTTTATGAGTTTTTCACCACGTTTTCAGACCGTTGAAGTTGCAAGGGGTAGATGGGGGCTTTTAAAGTATTGGAATGACTTGATTTTTGGTATGTTGATCATCCATGATGTGACCAACAATCCTATGAAAAATAAAATCCAAAAAATTGTGAGAGATGTGAGAAAATGGGGGCGACTCCTTAGATTTAATCTAAGGAGTCACCCTAGGAACACTTTACCATATATAATATATATATATATATATATACACACACACACTAGCAAATAACCCGTGCACACATGCACGTGGACTGGGAAAAAAACGGTCGGAAGGGGTGGAGAATAAAAAGTGTGGGTGTGTGAGGGGAGGGTCTAGGGGCAAAAATGTAAAAACCGGGGTTGTAAGTGCAAAATTCCACACCTCCTCTTTTATCTCTCAAAATCTCATCTCTTATCCAAATTCTCTTGTCCAAATTCTCTTAGTCAGATAACATCCCTATTTTATAGAATAGATATGTATGTGTGTATGTATACGTATGTATATGTATACTTTTGTCGAAATTCTCTTATCCAAATTCTCTTGATACCATCCATATTTTATAGAATAGATAGATAGATAGATAGATAGATATAGATATATATATATATATCTAGAAATACCGTTCCCAGCATTAACAACCCCATGTTTCGTGGGGAACCAAGCATATCAAGACTGGCCCTCATCAGCCAGCACCACAATTTTCTTGCACAACCCTTATCTATAAGCAAATTGCAAAACATCTACATGGAGTAGAATAC
>JAULAV010007847.1:0-41239 GCA_030789695.1 Scilla litardierei
CATGTCAAAGACACTGCGGCATTAACTTTGAAAGAGGGGATTTTTTCGATGCTTTCTCGGTACAATCTTGATGTTCAATCTATCCGAGGGCATGGTTATGATGGTGCAAGTAACATGCGTAATGAATGGAATGGTTTGCAAGCTTTGGTTTCAAATGAATGTCCACATGCTTATTATGTTCATTTTTTTGCTCATCGTTGACAATTGGCATTAGTTGCTGCATCCAAGGAAATTACTCATGTCCATCAGTTTTTTACCAAGTTAAATTCCATTATCAATATTGTTGGTGCATCATGTAAGCGCAATGACCAACTAAAGGTTGTTCATGCTTCAAATATTGCTCATTTACTTGAGATTGATGAGCTTCAAAGTGGAAAAGGACTTAATCAAATAGGTTCTCTGCAAAGAGCTGGTGATACCCGTTAGAGTTTTCACCTGAAATCAATTTCTAGTTTGCTGAAGATGTTTAGTGCAACATGTGAAGTTTTATTGAACATTATTGAGGATGGAGTTACTTCTGCTTAACGGGGTGATGCAGATTCATCTTATGAGGCAATGACTACTTTTGACTTTGTTTTCATTTTGCATCTTATGCGAGAAGTTTAAGAGATTTCTAATATACTTTGTCAAGCTTTGCAACTCCAATCTCAAGACATCTTAAATGCAATGCATCTTGTTTCATCTACTAAGATGCTCATTCAAAAGTTAAGAGATGATGGCTGGGACAATTTGGTTACAACTGTGAAATCTTTTTGTGAAGCAGTCAGTATACCTGTACCAGATTTTAGCGCTAGTCATATTGCAAGAAGAGGAAGAGCTCGACATCAACAAAATGAAATTACAGTGGAACATTATTATAAAGTTGATATTTTCAATGCAGTGATAGACTCTCAGTTGCAGGAATTGAACAACAAATTCAAAGAGAACACCGTGGAATTGATCATTCTCAGTTCAGCTTTAGATCCAAGAGAGATGCGTGTATTATTCAGAATTGATGATATTTGCAAATTGGTACAGAAATTTTACCATCAAGACTTTACAGAATATGAGATGACACAGTTGCAAATACAATTTCAACATTTTGATCATGTCCGACATCTTCCAGATTTTAAAGCATTGTTAACAATTTCTGATCTATGTCAATGGTTGGTAAGAACTAGGAAAGCAGAAGTGTATCCGCTTGTGTATAGAGTGATAACTCTTATTCTCACACTTCCAGTTTCTACAGCTACTACAGAGCGTTCTTTTTCAGCGGTGAATATAGTCAAGATTACGCTTCGTAACAAGATGGGAGATGATTTCTTGACTGATTGTTTACTTGTGTACATTGAGAAAGAAATTGCTGAAAAAATTAGTGTGGAGTCAATTATAGATGATTTTTGTGACATGGAAGAAAGACGTTCTGCATTTTAACATGGTGAGAATGTAATGACATATTTTGATACATATATAAATGAGAGTTTAAATGTTATTTGATGTAATATCCTTCATGTGAATTTATTTAATATATTTATTCGATGCTTTATATTTTTTGCCATTGGCCCCCCATCATCTCATCCTGGTTCCGCCCCTGCTTATGACTAGTGATCTTATATTATGTGAATGATAATGTATCTTGTCATCCTATTACATACTAAATTCTAGCATATAAACATAAAAATAGAGTGAAACATCGTAAAAACCAGAACGCATAACAGACGGAAATGTGCACCAGCAGATCCTGTTGCGCTTCGCTGCACGCCTCTTGCGGCCTCCCAACAGCCGATCATCTCGATTAGCACCGGTCACATCGTCAACCATACATGATACAGCCGATCAAACTCTCTTTACAATAAAAAATGTTTTTGTTTTTATTGCTATGTACGGACAGCTCTCCTCTTTACCCGCCATATCTGCCCGTTGAGGACGTTGGATGCCACATGCCAGCCTGTAACCCCTCCAACTCGACCCCCATGTATGATGATTACCTACAACCACATGTCCATAGCTGTACTCTGGGCCCCACTCTCCCCCCGCTCCCTTTCTCTCCCGCTTTCTCTCTCTGATCCCGTAATGAATTAATTATAAATCTCTCCCCTCTCCCGTCGCCAGCAGCAAAGCTAGGGTTCGAGGGCGAGAGAAAGGACTAAGAATGACGAAAGAGGTGATCGTGGAGAGCGGGGAGAGCCACCACCAGCAGCATGGGAAGGACTACACGGACCCGCCCCCGGCCCCGCTCCTCGACATGGGTGAGCTCCGCCGCTGGTCCTTCTACCGCGCCGTCATCGCCGAGTTCGTCGCCACCCTCCTCTTCCTCTACGTCTCCGTTGCCACCGTCATCGGCTACAAGAAGCAGTCCGCCGCCGACGCTTGCGACGGCGTCGGCCTCCTCGGCATCGCCTGGTCCTTCGGCGGCATGATCTTCATCCTCGTCTATTGCACCGCCGGCATCTCCGGTATTTTATATTTTGTCTTCATTTCTCATCTTTCAGTAGATCATTCACCACCCACTTTAATTATTGATGCGGATCCATGAAGGTGGTCATATTAATCCCGCGGTGACGCTCGGGCTGTTGTTGGCGAGAAAGGTGTCGCTGATCCGAGCGTTGTCGTACATGGTGGCCCAGTGTCTGGGCGCGATTTGCGGGGTTGGGCTGGTGAAGGCTTTCATGAAGCATTACTACAACTCCCTCGGCGGCGGAGCCAACGAGGTCGCTGCCGGCTACTCCAAGGGAACCGCTCTCGGAGCCGAGATCATCGGCACTTTCGTCCTTGTTTACACTGTTTTCTCCGCTACCGACCCCAAGCGCAAGGCTCGAGACTCTCATGTTCCGGTGAGCATTAACATCTGCGAGTGAGAAGTTATTGAAGTTGATACGGGGGTTTAATTATAATTCTGTGATTTAACTTGGGTTTCTTGTTGGGTAGGTTTTGGCGCCGCTGCCAATTGGGTTTGCAGTGTTCATGGTGCACTTGGCCACCATACCGATCACTGGAACAGGGATCAACCCAGCAAGGAGCTTTGGTGCTGCAGTCATCTACAATGGGCACAAGGCCTGGCATGATCAGGTGTGTGTTCATTAATTACTAATTACCCTCCTTTTTGTGGGGAATTCAAGATGGTTTTTTAACCACATATTGTTCTATTATTTTGTTGGGTGCATGTGCAGTGGATATTTTGGGTTGGTCCATTTGTTGGGGCTCTGGCAGCTGCATCATACCACCAGTACATCCTGAGAGCAGCAGCCATCAAGGCATTGGGCTCATTCAGGAGCAGCGGAAGCAACTGAGATAACGAAAGCTCTGTGTTGCATGTAATTGTGTGAATGAAGTGTTGGATGCCCTTAATTTTTTCCATCCTCCTTTATGTGATCTGCTGCATGCTCTTTGGTGCTTTATGTTTGGTTTCTATCCTCTTTATTATTATTGAAATGAAAATGAAGAATTTGTGTGTTATTTGCCTTTTGGGTTCTTACGTTTGCTTGCTGTTTTTGTGGGGTGCAATTATTGTTTGGATGACGGTTGGGGTTGCTTTCGAGGACAATCCAGTCTCTATCTATTTAAAGCAGGGGTATTTACGGAATTTTTATGGAGATTAATATGGACAGTGAGTAGAGGCAGAGAAGGACGAGAAATGGAGGGAGATCACATGGGGATCCCATGTAGGCCCGTGACAGTGTTAGAGCTGGAGGTGGGACGAGGAAATGTACCCCTCCGAGCATATTTTGTTGCTTTAATAATGATGCCTAAGTTTAGTTTCTTAATCTTGAAAATTATTGCTTAAACATAATTTACAAAATAAGCTGTTTTGGGATCTTTTCTTCACACAGTTTTGTAGTCGGTCGGAGGTCGACGTGGTCGCGTGAGACACGTGCGTCCTCCGAGATAGGATAGTGGCGCGTTCGCTCGGTCGAGAATGCGCGGATCCATGCATCGGTATCCCGAAGTGAAGTTTCGGGGGAACGACTGCCTCCTCGAGCGGAAAGGCGAACAAGCTCGGAATCGAGATCGCTTGGCTCCGGTGGATGAGGCGTCGAAGGGTAGCTTCGGCGGAGTGAAGTCTCCTTGACCTACAAAGACGAGAAAGCTCGTCAGGGGGGTCGTACCTTGGTTCCGACCAAGTCACCTCCGATGCCTAAATTAGATCTGATCTGAAGGATACTCAGTGGGATCGGGTACGGTTCACGGAGAGACCGATATACGAATCCTTAGGCCGAGCTGTGGATAATTGTTAGGTGGAAGACAAGGTCGTAGAAGAAAGAATACCTGAGTGTAGAGTATTCAAAATTCGGTCCCTTGGTGTATAGTTCTTCGAGTTTCTTATAGGAGTCTCTCCGGCCACGTCCTATTGACGTCCCCCCATCTTGTCCCAAGTACCCACCGCTTTTATCGTCCCTTAATGGGCCATGAAGGTGGACATAATGGGGCTCTTGAATGGTGATGAATGTGCGTGCAATTCAGAGGAGCGGTTACCTCAACCTACAAGGGTCAGCGGTTTCCTTCGCGTCAGTCCGAGCCGGCATGACTCGAGGCGTTTGCGGGGCTTTTAGACCGAGGTTTAATTCTGTCCAGGCCCATGGGCTCAGATCATGGGCTCGGCCCGTTCCGTCTTGGTCCGTTTTGGGAGGGTTGTATCAATTGCCCATCCATCGCTCGGGCCGTTCGGATCTTGATGGTTCGGTCCGAGGGATGTGATCAGTGCGGATCTAACGGTCGTGTCAGTCGAGGTGACACATTAAATGGAGGCCATCATGGCAATGCCAGGTTGGAATTCTCCCACTCTTAGGGAGCGGGATTCGAAGTGCCGTCTTCTGCGAGATGTCGCCACGTGTCCCTCTTTGTACGGCTTGGATTCGAAGTTGCCTTTCCTATAAAAATGTGGGGTTTTGGATTCTCCTTTTTGCGCTTCCTGATTTGGTTTCAGCTCTCTCTGTTGGCGAGTTCCTCTTCTTCAAACTTCGCAAGATAATCCCCTTCTCTTGCTTCTGCGTTTGATTTGCTCGATTGGTGATGGCGTTCAGGATAGGAACTCCAATGTCCTACTCCGACGGCTCCTCTGAGCGCAGGTTGCTCCCTGATAAGGGCAAGGGTCTGCTATTTGCGGATTCGGCCCAACGAGGGGATCCTTTTAGAACGGGAGAGTCCGATGTCCCTTCGACGATCCTCGAGTTGACTTACACCGGCCTCTATTCCACCGCCGAGAGAATTAGGGCGGAATACCTCTCTCACCCATATGGTGTTCGGGTGCCTTTGCGGACGAGATGATCTGTTTTCCCAGGAACCGCGACGTCGGGGTGTATGTTGAGATGTTTCAGACGGGGCTTCTCTTTCCCCTCCACCGCTTCATCATTCGGGTCCTGTAATTTTTGGTGGTGGCTTTGTGCCAACTGACTCCGTACTCGATCCCGGCTCTGGTTGGCTTCATGATGATCTGCCACTTGCATTGGTTGGAGCCGACCTTACCGCTTTTCTTCTACCATTTCAAAGTCAGGGCTGTTGCTCAGGAGATGTGGCTTCATATCTGCTCCAAGGCGGGCAGAGAATGTCTACTGGGTTTGCCCCGCTGGATCGGTGATTGAAGAATGACTATGTCTTCGTCACTTTCCCAGAGGATGCGGTAATCTTGACTAGTTAGGAGAGCTTGGGGACCTACGAGTTGATGCTATGCCTTTCTGAGTCCAATCGGGCCGCGGTCAGGATTTTGGTGGGCTTATCTAGAGGAAAGAGATCGGTTTGGCCTCTGTTGAACAGCCTCCTCTCAAGAGGGTTTTGTGGTCTCCTGGTAAAGGCGCCTTTTAGATTTTGTTTTCCCTTCTAGCTTACACTGATTTTCCTCTCTTTTGCAGAGATGGGGGTCGGGAGTTCAGTCGTGACGTGCACCAACTCATCCGTCGAGGGGCTCCGGGCGCTCGGGGGAGTTCCTCTGGCCATGCGCCGCGTTACACTGTGGAGGAGGAGAACCGTGCGGCCGACCCACCGATTGGGACGCTGAGGCCAGCAGGCGTTCCCCCTCCACCGCCTTTGGTTATGGCCGAACCTCCTTCCATCGTGGCGGATCCGGTTGATGCTCCCGCCGGTCTCGTCCTTGGAGGGAGAGTCGTGGCGGCTGTCGAGCAGGGCCCTCACGTGTTGACCGGGAATCAGGGGGAGAGGAAGAGACGCTCTCACTAGGGGTCTGAAGGGCTCGAGGGGAAGAAGAAGAAGGGGGAGAGTGGTCACTCCACAACCCTGGTGGACTGCATGGTATGGCAGATCCAGCAGGTACATTTTGTTTTTCCCTCATTCCCGTTTTGTTTTTGAATGATCTTCATTCCATTCGTCTCGCATGCGTCTTCGCTAGCTGTAGAGGCGCGACGACACTCAGAGTGGGTTGATGGGCTCGAGGTGGCTCTTGCGCAGGAGTACTTGAGGGTTGAGGCGGCCAAGCAAGCAGCCAAAGCGGTCCATATGGAGGCATACCAGTCCCAACGCAGGATTGCAAAGCTTACCACGGAGGTGGAAAGCCTGAAGGAGGCTTGGGTAGTCGCTGAGTCTTCCCGGGTAGTCACCGAGAGATCGGCCAAGGAGGCTGAAGAGGCATTATCCCTCGTCTAGGAGGTGCACAGGAAGGAGAAAGCCGATCTTTGGTCTGAGCTAGGCGCCATATGGAAAGTGGACCCCGCTCGGCTCATCGATGAGGTCCAGAGGGGTTATGAGGATGTCCTGGCTCCGAGGATCGTAGAGTCTCTCTGGGAGGGATTCCAGGCGTATGAGGGCATTCTAGCTCTGAAGATTGCGTGGTCCTTCAGGGAAGGGTTCCTAGCGTTCGGGGAGCGGGTTCGGAGAATGCTTCCCCGTCCTTCGATTGTCCCTGGTCATCCCACTGGTTCGAGAGAAGATGCAGCACCTGGGGACGCCTCTTCGCAAGCTCCTGCGTCATAGGTGGAGTGGGCCCTTTTTGTTTTCTCCCTTTTTTGTTATCAAACTGTAAGAAGAAATATTCGTGTTGAACTGGATTTTTCTTTTTTTCTGTGTCACCACGGTGTTTGTGCTTTCTGTTGTCTTTGATCTGGTTTGGTTCCCCCCTCTCGCTGCTTAAGTTGGGGTTGTTCGCTGACTTGACCTGCGGGAGGTATTCATTGAGGGGATTATTCCCAGTCCTTCGTGGCGGCCCATGGTCGCTCTGCTGGGGGAGTTGCCTCAGCCTTGGTTTGAGACCGACTCGCTGGGGGGTTGCTGTAGGAGGATATATGCCCATAAGGCAATTTATCCTAAGTATACGTCTTGTTCATACTGTATATGGTACCTATTATCCTAAGTATAAAATCATTCGTATTAATATACTTAGATAATATCCATAGACTTATAGTTAGGTCCTTACGTATCTAGATAAGATCTCGATTATGAGTTAGTAAGCGACCGAATAGAAACGTAAGTCTTAAACGATTCGTGGTCATAGATGTGTTGAGAACTGGATATCGACACATCGGATAGACCATTGTGTCTTAGTCTTACCTTAGGGTAATGATGAGTCATTCGACTTGGTGAAGTTGGAGACGAGACACATGTGCTCATTGGAGAATGAGTTCACTGAACGACCAAATTAGAGTTATTAAATGGTTAACTTTAACTGAACTGTCTTTAATAACTCTAGGGTGATGATAGATTAGCTGGTCCTTATGACCTGAAGTCATTTGAACGAACCTGTGAGTGAACCGTGTAGCTTAGACCTATGATCTAGCTTTGAGGCTAGACCTGCTGAAAGATCTTAGGTTGAGTTGCACCTGAATCTCTCGAGGTGAGTAGATGACTAAGATGGGATTCGTCACTTCCGTTAAAGGGAAGTTAGTGTTACAAGCTCAGTACGATCTTTGTGTTAATCCTCGGCCGGGGTACGTTGTAAGAAGTACAACGTGTATACAACAAAGACCGTCGTATACTGACCGATGTTGTCTAATAGGGTTGACAGTAATCCATACCATAGGCCAACAGGAACACGTCTTGACGAAGGGACTATAGCTAACGGCATTCATCACTGACTCAGCCAATGTAAACCCAATAATGCTTTTGTCAAAGGGTCGATCACGTTATGATGATTCTGAAACCGGGACGACAGCTACTGCTCATGGTGATCGTCGTCTAGGGGTTCCGAGCCCCAACCTGTAGTAAGGTCAGGCTGTAGGGTCTCACACCAAGTAGCGTTCATGTCATAGTAATAGGAAGATTTATTAAGAGAGATTCATTTGATGATATCGAATAGTTGATATTCACAAAGCTTGTTGTGAAAATTAGTCGCAATAGCAATAGGGACAAATGTTGTATTTGATGCAAACTATGATTAAACGTGTCGTAAATTGGTTACGACAAATTTAGTAGGAACAAATATATTGGAAAGGGTTACCTGGATGACGGGATCATCCCGGTCTAAACACAGGTTCAAACCGCGTCCAAATCGAAGCTCAAACGAGCCCAGAAACACGAAAACAGTCTAAGGCGAAGTGGGTTAGACCCACAGGGCTAACAAGCCCATAGACAAGGGCAAACAGGCAGGCACCCGCTGGCTGCAGCGGGCCAGCACCCGCTGCTGCAGCGGGCGCGCGACCCGCCCTTGCTCTCCTTGGGCGGGCGCGCCCGCTAAGCTTAGCGGGCGTGCCCGCAACTTAAGTCATTTAGGGTTTTTTGAAACCCCAAATGACGGCTACGAAAATCGATTATTTGCCCATCTTTGGGCAATTGTTTGAGGGGTCAAACAAATTCGAAATTCGTCGCCGTCGGTTCCTACGCGTTCACCATTCGAAGCCCTTCGGATTGATAGCTTGTTTGGTGTCTAAAGTTTAATGAGCGAAGAGAATTAATTAGTTAAAGTTTGCTTTTATGAAAAGCTCACTTAAACTACAAATTAAGCTAAATTGGCTTAATTGATTTTTCCTCTCATTTTCAAAAGTCACACATTGCTCACAACGAAAGAGTGAGTGCCGACTCCCTATATAAATAGGGGTGCACTCTCTTCGTTGAAAAACACACCAAGTCCTCGATCGAGTAGCTCCCGACTTTTAGAGCAAGCTCGATCGGCGACTAAACTATTCTCTCTCTCTCTCTCTCTCTCTCTCTCTCTCTCTCTCTCTCTCTCTCTCTCTCTTCCTATTCTCCAGAGTAGTCCTGACAAGACTACAAAGGGGGTTTGGATTTGGATCCAGACGTCTAAGACGCGGGTTCTACTCAAGTGAAACTTTCTACCGCGTGTGATCGGCTCGGAGGCGAAAGTCGGTTCGGGCGGATCGGTTCGAGGGTGCGAGGTGGCTCAGGCGGATCGAGTCAAAGCGGCTCGACTACGAGGAGCATCAGAAGACGGTGTGGTACATCTTGCCTGCTCCAGGGCCAAGATTCTGGGTATGTGGTTAAGTAATTTAGTGTAGATTTAATTTTGTCGGTTTAGTATAGATCCCTCTGGGGGTGGTCAGATCCACCCCAAGTTGGCATAGATCGGGCTAGGTTCTGGCTCCCTCAGAGCTTAGCTAAATTGTTTAGCTAGCTTAAAAAGTTTTGTTTTTGATTTTCCGCTACATTTTTAAGCCCATGTGCTCCGTCCGACTTAGGACGGACACAGACCTGAGCTCTAAGGGTCCGCCAAAACCCCAACAGTTGCCCCCGGCCTCATGGTCGGATTAGGTCCGACCTGCTGGGGGGGTTGTCCCAGCCTTACGGTCGGACAAGGTCCGACTTACTGGGGGATTTACCCACAGCCTTATGGTTGGATCAGGTCCGGCTTGCTGGGAGAGTTGCCCGCAGCCAAACGGTCGATGCGATGTCGATTTGCTGGGGGAGTTGCCCCCAGTCTAACGGTCGATGCAATGTCGATCTGCTGGGAGAGTTTCCCCCAGCCTGACGGTCGATGGGTCGATTGGCGGGCTTGGGTGGCTACTCCCAGACTTATGGCCGATCGAAAGATTCGGCCTGCGGGGGGAGTTGCCCCAGCCTTATAGTCTGTGCAATGTCGATCTATTGGGGGAGTTGTCCCGGCCTGATGGTCAACGGGTCTGTCGACGGGCTGGGGGAGCTACCCCCAGACTTATAGCCGATCGAATGATCGGCCGGCTGGAGGAGTTGCCCCAGCCTTATGGTCGATGCAATGTCAATCTGCTGGGGGAGTTGCCCCCAGCCTAACGGTCGACGGGTCGGTCAGCTTGCTGGGGGAGCTACCCCCAGACTTATCGCCGATCGAATGATCGGCCTGCTGGAGGAGTTACCCCCAGCCTTATGGTCGATGCAATGTCGATCTGCTGGGGGAGTTGCCCCCAGCCTGACGGTCGATGAGTCGGTCGACTTGCTAGGGGAGCTACCCCTAGATTTACGGCCGACCAAATGATCAGCTTGCTGAGGGAGTCACCCCCAGCCTTACGGCTGATTTGAACGATCGGCCCCCTGCTGGGAGAGTTGGCTCCAGCCTTACGATCGATTTGAATGTTCGGCCCGCTGGGGGAGTGGCCCTCAACCTTACGGTTGATTTGAATGATCGGCACGCCGGGGGAGTTGCCCCCAGCCTTACGACCGATTTGAACGATCGGCCTGCTGGGGGAGTTGCCCCCAGCCTTATGGCTGATTTGAATGATCGGCTTGCTGGAGGAGTCTCCCCCAGCCTTACGACAGATTCAGGAGGTTTGACACAGCAGAGTGTTGTGTCAGATCTCGAGAGACATATAGTTGTTGGCATGAACTCGCACTTCATTCTGGAAAATAAAAACTGGGGATACATTCAGAAAGAAATACAGAAAAGCATGGAAGATAACGGTGGGCATGCGAAGCTTACCGGGGGGGAGGAGTCACGGTTGATTGACCTGCCTCCTCACTCGATTATGCGTCGGGGGGTTTGGACGACGTTCATTGTCACGCCCCGCTTCCCATTATACTTGGGAGCGAGGACGCGAGCGGGTCCGCTTGGCTGGAGCGGTGAAGCTTGAACCCAATAAGCGTATGTGAAAACACCTTTCGCAGGAACTTGCATGTAACTCAGAACAACAGAGATACTACAAAAATAAAAGGCAACATCCAGATAAAGTACACAATAATAAAAGGGCCCCAAGCATGGCCTACAACAAAAGCGATACAGATAAAGTGGGTACACACCCTACAAATATTAGCGGTGAAAATAAAAGGCTGCAGCGGTGATAATCATCAAGTAGTCCACTGTAGGGTGGACTTCAGGATCAGCATAATCCTGGTCTATTGGATCACTCTGATCCAGCAACTCGTTCTCCTGGTAACCTGTCTCGTAACCTGACATACATTCAAACAACATGAATGTATGTCAGCAAGGGTCTGCATATAGATGTTAGAACCCTTGGCAAGATATATAACAAGTTATATATGGCAGTTTAAAGCAGTTAAAAGAATTTACATTAGCATGGTAGTTAAAGCAATTATGAAAAGTTGCACTAGCATGGTAGTTCTGTTATAAGCATTAACATGGCAGTTAAATAATGTAACAAGAGTCTGTAGTTAACTTTCTTTTTCAATTATTTAACTGTGTGTGCAAGTCCGTGACTAAGGCCCCCGTCATTAGACGAATAATAAGTGAATCTACCTTCAAATGCCCCTGAAGGCGACCCGTTTACTATCAGCTAGTGCCCGGGAACCCAACCCCACCCACGTGTACTTCCTGGACCACGAGCCAGGATGCTAATCCGTCATATACTGGAACACGAGTCCAGACTAGTCACATGTGACATTACTGGAACACGAGCCAGGCTAGTCACATGTGACCGACGAGAATAGTCAACTAATAGCCAACGGCATGTAACAACTGGTAGCCAATGACATGTAACAACTGGTAGCCAACGACAACTGGTAGCCAACGGCATATAAAAACTGATAGCCAACGACAACTGGTAGCCACCAACATGTAACATTTTATGAGTTTTAACAGTTCTAAAATATTCATACATGTCCAGAAATGTTGCCATTCACAAAGTGTGTTCATTTTGATTACTAAGGGGTACACACACACGCATATGAGTTTAAGTCTAGCATTTCTAAAAAGTGTGTTTTTGTCAGCAATTCAGTGTACAACATCAGATAGCACAAAAACATAAATTTAAACTACACGCTTACCTGACTGGGACATTTTGGGTTGTCCGAGTAACGACAGAAAAGGACGCGACGTATCTGCATCATTAAATAATAACATTGATAATAATTAGTAAAAGTGCTGAAAATGAGAATTAACGAATTTGATACAGAAAGCTAATTATTCTAGTTATTGTCCTAAGCTAAGGTATATCAAATTATATGCCGTTGGATTACATTTTTAATCACGAATGTCGTAGTGGTAATTTCACATGTCATATTACGTGTAGATTTTTAGTTATACAAATTTACGTGTAAAAGGCTAAATGAACACCTAACTTCAAAAATTCACTATAAATCGTACACTAGCCAGATTTTAGTGATTTTGGTGTCGTTGGGTTCGTCTTGATGGGTACTACATTAAGGTGATATTGGTTCTCTGTTTTGGTTACACATATTAACGAATTAAACCTATTGCGAGTTAAGCACATAATTAAAATAACCCCTGAATTGAGTTTGTCTAATTTTATTGGGTTCACTAGCTAGGGTGGTGTTTACATTGTGTCATACAAACATGGTATACCTTATTTTATACTAATATTATTACCCTAACATTAGTTATAAAAATTTCTAGCATGCTGAAATCAATTTAACAATTAAATAACACTAACTACTATTAACAATTAACAGCTAACTAATATTAGGCTAATCACATGGTCAACATGATGTTGAATATTCACCTACTAACTTAGACTATGTGGGTAAAAGTAACATGTTAAAATATAATCGAAGGATCTGGTGAAGCAATTATATTTCTACCAAATAACACAAGACTTCAAATAAAGAATGCATTATTCTCTCCTAAATCAAATAGGAATCTCGTAAGTTTCAAGGACTTTCGTTTAAACGGATATCACTTAGAAACTAGGGATGAAAGTAAAGTTGAATATCTGTATGTAACTCGTAAAAAAGAAGGCCAGAAGACCATCTGTGAACGATTCAAGGGACTCCCGTCGGGTCTCTACCATACACACATTCAACCAATAGAAGCCAATATGACTGAGCACCAGACGTGCCCATCATTGCCAGAATTCCAACTCTGTCACAACAGACTTGGTCACCCTGGATCAGCTATGATGCGATGCATCATCAATGAATCCTGTGGACATAACTTGAAGAACCTGAAGATTCTTCATAAGGGTGAATTTTCTTGTCCCCATTGTTTCAAGGAAAAACTGATAATGAGACCCTCCCTCCTGAAAGTGGGATTGGAATCTCCTGGCTTCCTAGAGAGAATTCATGGTGACATTTGCGGGCCTATTCACCCCGCAAGTGGCCCATTTCGATACTTCATGGTACTGATTGCTGCATCCACTAAATGGTCTTATGTGTGCCTCTTGTCCACCTGCAACCTAGCTTTTCCAAAGCTATTGGCACAAATAATAAGGTTACGGGCTCATTTCCCCGATAACCATATTAAGAAACTATGTCTTGATAATGCGGACGAATTTACTTCACAGGTCTTTGAAGACTATTGCCGGGCAACGAGTATTAAAGTTGAACATCCAGTAGCACATGTTCTCACCCAGAACGGATTAGCTGAGTCCCTTATAAAGACACTACAATGGATTGCACGTCCATTGCTTACAATCACAGTGGCCGGTGGATGCTTGGGGGCATGCTATTTTACATGCCGCATCACTTATTAGGATAAGACCCTCTGGAGGTCATACATTATCCCCGATGCAACTTGCATATGGTGCACCTCTGGATATCTCTCATTTGAGAGTATTTGGTTATGCGGTATATGTCCCACTAGCACCACCTCAGAGGACCAAAATGGGTCCTCAGCGTCGTCTAGGTATCTATATTGGATTTGATTCGCCCTCTATTATTAGATACCTTGAACCCCTCACAGGGGACGCATTTAAGGCACGTCTTGCTGACTGTGAATTCGATGAGAAAATTTTTCCTAAACTAGGCAAACAGTCTAAGAAGCATGAAGCTACTGAGATCATTACTTGGGACCAGAAGTCTTTGTCCCTATATGATTTGCGTACTAATCTGTGTGAAGATGAAATCCTGAAGATCATTCATATTCAGAATACACTACATCTTTTGACGGATAAGTTCACGGACAACCAGAAAATTGTCCGTTCACACATCCCTGCTGCTAACACGCCAGCTAGGATTGACATCCCTATAGATGGATGCAATCCACCACCAGCAGAATTGGCTGTACCTCAATTAAAAAGATGACGCCCACCAGGTTCAAAAGATAAAGTTCCTCGAAAGAGGAAGATTCCTGGAGATAATAAGATTATCCCTCCACAGGATACTAAGCTCAGACCAGCTACTTCTCCCCTCCTTATTTCCCCGACAGAGGAAACAATAGGAGAAACATCATTAAATTTTGTACGTACTAGAGAGGTACTGGACAGATATAGCACAGTCGGCGACAATGATTTTGCGTTCGACATTGCCGTTCACGTCGCTGAATACGACGATGACGTCGAACCACGATCTCTAGCGGAATGTAAACGCAGAGATGATTGGCCAAAGTGGGACGAGGCAATAAGAGTAGAGCTGGACTCACTCTTGAAACGTAAAGTCTTTGGACCAATAGTCCAAACACCAGTTGGTGTAAAACCTGTGGGATATAAGTGGGTTTTCGTAAGAAAAAGAAATGAAGCTAATGTGATCGTTCACTACAAGGCACGCCTTGTAGCCCAGGGTTTTTCCCAAATACCGAGGATTGATTACGAAGATACATATTCCCTGATCATGGATACGAACACATTCCGATTTTTAATAAGCCTAACTTCTCTGGAAAGCTTAGAAATGCAGCTCATGGACGTTGTGACTGCACATCTATATGGTGATATAGATAAAAAGATTTATATGAGACTTCCTGATGGGTTTATTCTACCCCCAGAGATGAAAGAGATACATCGGGACGTATTCTCTGTAAGGCTGCATAGATCATTATATGGTCTAAAAAAATCGGGCAAAATGTGGTATAACAGACTTAGGGATTTCCTTGCACAGCAAGGATTCACAAATAATGAAGTCTGTCCGTGTATCTTTATCAAAAGAATGGGAACAGGATTCGTCATCATAGCAGTATATGTTGATGACTTAAATCTCATAGGATCTCCTGCAGAGATCAATGAGATATCTGAAAGCCTAAAGCATACTTTTGAAATGAAAGACCTAGGCAAAACAAAGTATTGTCTTGGCTTACAGATTGAACACCAATGAGGTGGAATCCTATTACACCAATCAAATTATACAAATAAACTTCTACATAAGTTTCATAAGGATAAATGTCATCCTTTAAGTACTCCTATGGTCGTAAGATCACTAGATGTACATAAGGACCCCTTCCGGCCACTGGAAGAAGGGAAGGAGATAATGGGTCCTGAAGTACCCTACCTCAGTGCCATTGGAGAACTTCTATATCTGCCTAACTGTACGTGTCCCGATATAGCGTTTGCAGTTAATCTCCTCGCCAGACACAGTGCATCGCCTATAAAGCGCCACTGGAATGGAGTAAAGAATCTTCTGCGATACCTCCAGGGTTCAATGGATCTGGGACTTTATTACCAGAGAGGTGCCTCCCCCCAATTACTTGGTTATGCCGATGCAGGTTATCTTTCAGATCCGCACACGGCAAAATCACAGACAGGTTTTGTGTTTACCTACGGAGGTACTGCTATCTCCTGGAGATCGGTAAAGAAAACCACAACAGCGACGTCATCCAATCATTCAGAGCTCATTGCAATTCATGAAGCAATCAGAGAGTGTTATTGGCTACGATCAGTCGTCCACCACATTCTTCACTCCACAGGCCTGAAGACTGGTGATTTGGAGCCTACTGTCCTATTTGAAGACAACGCCGCGTGCATTGCTCAACTTTAAAGGGGCTACATTAAGGGCGACAGGACGAAGCACATATCTCACAAGTTTTTCTGGACACACGAGATAAAAGAGGACAAGCAGATTGAAGTTCAGCAGATCCAGTCCTGCAACAACTTAGCTGATCTTTTTACCAAATCTTTACCGAAATGTATTTTTGTAAAACGTCTAAAAGGAATCAGTATAAGACAGCCGAAAGACCTACAAGCCTGAAGCTTGTACGGATGAGGGGGAGTAACTTGTGTGTTGCACTCTTTTCCTTTAAGCTGTTGGTTTTTCCCACAGGATTTTTCACAGCTAAGGTTTTAACGAGGCAAACACGATTACTCAGGATCCAGAAGTATCCACCCCTTTAGCCTTATGCGCTAAGACCAAAGTAATGGATGGATAAGGGGTAGTGTTGTGAGTGGGGGAGGCCTTTGGCCTCCCCACCACTTATTCCTCCATTATTCCCCCTCTTAAAGTTATGGGGACCTTTGGTATCAAGGTGTCTCTTGATATTCTCTATGATTTTTATAAATCTAGAACCTTGGCTATTTGCCATGGTTACTCTTCTCTCAACATTTCTTAACAATTATTTATATATTCAACTCTCTCTCTCTTTTCTAATAACTCTCCCATCTTTATTACTCTCTCTCCCTGTCTCTATGTCTCCCTCTTCCTCTGTCTTTCTCTCTTTCTTTCGGTTTTCAGTTTTCATTTTTTTGATTCAAAGCTTTGCAGGCTTACAAGGAGAGTTCACACGCAATGAAAAGAGAATGGGGTCTCTCACCTACGGCGACGGGAGGAGGGCAGTCAGGGCCGGCGGTGGCCTTGCTCTGGCGGCGGCACTGAGGGGGTCCAGCCGGCGGCCTGCTGCTGGAGGCGCGCGCGTGAGCTTCCGGCGACGGCGAGGGGTGGTGGTCGGCCTAAAGGAAGAATAAAGAAGTAGGAGAAGTATGGGAAGAAGATTTGTTTGGGATTTGAGGTTGTTTTGGTTGGGTTTGAAATCTGAACTTGAATCTGAGGTTTGATTGGGTTGTAAATCAGAAATTTGGTTTTTGTTTGTTCCCCCTCTTTATTTGAATCTGAAATGATTTTGGGTTTTGATTGTGGTTGATTGTTTGAGGGCTAATTTGTGTTGAGGGGAAATGGTTTTTGTGTATGGATAGTTTGCTGAAATTGAAGGAGGATTTGCAGAGTTGTTTGTAGGGATGAAGATGGGTTTTGCAGATGGTTTAGCAGGGGATGAAGATGGGTTAGCAGAGAGTTTTAACGGGGAAGAGACGTAGCTTAGCTTGCCTTAGAAGAATTATCAGGGAACAGTTTTAATGTGTTTAGGTGTTGGATTAGGATGTGTTTTAATGATGTTTGTTGACTTAAGGGGGCAGAATGCATCTGACTAAGAACGTGTTATACTTCTCCTCTTAAAAAAACTAAACGTGATTATTGAATGATGAGTAATTAATTAATTACTTAATTAAGTTTTAAAATGTAATTATTAAATTAACAAAAGTAATTAGTAACAATGACAAAAATAATTAACAAAATAATTAAATTAAAGTTCTCAATTAAACTGGGCGGTCAATTAACGATGATACGGTAAAAACGGAAAAACAGAGTCGCACATACGCGACAAAAAACGTACGGACGAAAAGTCAACCAGACGACTAAAAGAAAATACCGGTACACACAAACTAAAGCACGGCTAAAAATACAAGCCGTTGCATTCTACCCACCTTAAGAACATTCCGTCCTTGGAATTCTTCTCAACTAAGGAGCAGGAAACAAATATGGATCACGCTCGTGTATCTCATCTTCCCGCTCCCAGGTAGATTCTCCTGGCGAGTTGCGACACCACATCACTCTGACTAGATCAACAGTCTTGGTCCTGAAGACTTTATGACGTCGATCTAAGATTTACACTGGTTGCTGTTCGTACGTCAGATCTGGTCGAACTGTAATCTCAGAGTAGTCCACAGCATGAGAAGGGTCGCTGATATAATGACACAACTGGGACACATGAAAGACGTCATGAACTCCTTCTTAGGACGATGGTAGTGCTAAGCGATAAGCTACCTCTCCAACTCGCTCTAGCACATCGAAATGTCCAATATATCTTAGACTAAGCTTGCCTCTCTTCCCAAATCGGATCACTCCTTGATTCGGTGAGATCTTCAGGAATACATGATCTCCTGGCTGAAACTCCAGTGGACGCCGTTTAGCATCTGTCCAATGCTTGTAACAGTCCCGAGCGATCCTAAGCTTGCCTCTGATATCACGCACAACATCCACATCTCAACTATCATCTCTGGTCCCAACAGTTCTCTATCACCAACGTCATCCCAACTCATCGGAGATTGACATTTCCTTCCATAAAGTGCAGCAAATGGCGTTATGCCAATGCTCGCCTGGTAGCTGTTATTGTAGGAGAACTCTACCAGATGTAAATGATCCTCCCACGAACCCTTGAGATCCAACATGCAAGCTCTCAACATATCCTCCAAAATCTGGATAGTGCGCTCCGACTGTCCATCAGTTTTTGGGTGATACACAGTACTGAATTTCAGACTGGTACCCAGATTGGTCTGTAAACTCTTCCAGAATTGAGACGCGAATCTCGTGTCCCGGTCGGAGATGATACTCACGGGAACTCCATGTAATCGCACAATCTTCTCCATATACTTCTTCGCAAGTATCTCCGTAGCTTGTCTTACTCGGAAAGGTATGAAATGCGCAGACTTGGTTAATCGATTAATGATAAGCCAAATTGCATCATTTTGCTTGGTGCTCCAAGGTAGTCCAGTTACGAAGTCCATGGTGATGTGCTGCCACTTCCACTCCGGAATCGGCAGAGGTTGAAGTAATCCGACAATGCGATGGTGTTCAGCCTTCACCTGCTGACACACAAGACATTTGGTGACGCTACAAGCTACGCTCCTCTTCATACCATGCCATCAAAAATTCAGATGGAGATCCTTGTACATCTTGGTACCACCAGGATGAATGGAATAAGGAGTGTTATGAGCTTCATTCATCAGCTCATCTCTGATATCACCGGAAGGTACGCAGATCCTACTGTCGTATCTTAAGGAACCATCCTCATGAATGATAAAGTCCGTCCAAAGTCCAGCTTTAACTTGTTCTCGGATCTTCTGCAGTTTAGCATCTCCAGACTGTGCAGCTTTGATTCGATCTACAATCGTCGACTGAATCTGCATATTCATCAACGACGATGTGACTCTAGGTAGTACAATCTCTGTGCCCATCTCATGCAGATCCTGTTGTAAACTCCACTGAACTGCGAGAGTCATAACCACTGGAAGTCTGCTCAAAGCGTCTGGTACAACATTAACCTTCTCTGGATGATACTGAAGGTCGATGTCGTAATCAGCCATCAGCTCTAACCACCTGCACTGTCTCATATTCAACTCCTTCTGAGTGAAAATATATTTCAAACTTTTGTGATCAGTGAAAATCTTCACTTTCTCACTCAGTAAGAAATGTCTCAAACTCTTCAAAGCGAAGATGACATCGGCTAATTCCAAGTCGTGAGTCGGGTAATTCTTCTCGTGAATCTTCAACTGCCGAGAAGCATAATCGACTACATGACCATGCTGATGCAGGACACATCCAAGACCTTTGTCCGAGGCATCACAAAAGATCTCGAATCCTCCAGTCCTATCTGGAATAGCCAGAATTGGTGCAGATGTCAACCTTGCTTTCAAAGTCCCAAATGCCTGCTCGCAATTGTCTGACCAAACATACTTGACGTCCTTCCTTGTTAGTCGAGTCATTGACTCTGCTATCCTCGAGAAATCCTTAATGAATCGACGGTAGTAGCCCGCCATTCCTAGGAAACTCCAGATGTCTGATGCTGACCGAGGAGTAGGCCAATTTCTGACTGCTGTAACCTTCTCTGGATCAACTGAGATACCTTCGCCTGATACCACATGTCCAAGAAATGCAATCCTGTCCAACCAAAACTCGCACTTGCTGTACTTGGCATACAACTGATGACGGCGAAGTGTCTCCAAAACCATCCGCAGATGTTCAGCATGCTCCTTCTCGCTCCTCGAATAGACCAATATGTCATCAATGAATATCACTACAAATTTATCCAAAAAATCGTAGAATATGAGATTCATGAGATTCATGAAAACTGCCGGAGCGTTGGTCACACCGAATGACATGACAACGAACTCATAGTGTCCATACTTGGTCCGGAAAGCTATCTTGTAGACATCCTCATTCTTGACCTTCACCTGATGGTATCCACTCCTGAGGTCCAACTTCGAGAAAATTCGTGATCCACCGAGTTTATCGAAGATATCATCTATGCGAGGTAACAGGTACTTATTCTTCACAGTGACATTGTTCAGCTCCCGATAATCCATGCACATCCTTCTCGATCCGTCCTTCTTCTTGACTAGTAGTACAGGTGCACCCCAGGGAGACACGCTGGGATGAATGAATCCTTTCTGCAACAGATCATCCAACTGTTTCCGTAGCTCTTTAAGTTCTGATGGAGCCATACGTTAAGGCGCCTTCGAAATTGGTTGAGTATTTGTCATCAGATCAATACTGAACTCCAAAGCTCGGTCAGGTGGCAATCCAGAAATATCTTCGGGAAATACATCTTCGAAGTCTCGAACCACTGCAGGCTTCTCCGGTTCAATTTGCATAGATGCGAGGATCGCTTCGTTCGGTTGATCCCAAAATCTGATAGGCTCGAGCGAACGACTACCACTAATGAATTCGAACACCGGATGGTCGGGAATTTCAAATACTACTTTCTTCTTGTGACAGTCGATAGTAGCATAGAAGGTCCCTAACCAGTCCATGCCCAGAATAACATCAAAGTTAGGTGTGTCCAAGACCATGAAGTCTGCATAAAGTTCATGTCCGCAAATCACTAGGGGACAGGATTTGCATCCTAAGGTAACACTCACTACACCACTTCCGGTTGTGATATTCCATCTCTTGGAAAGTGGGTATGTAGGCATCGAGTGCTTAACCACAAACTTCTGGGGTATAACACACAGAGAAGCTCCGGAATCAAATAAAGTTAGAGCCGGGTGGGAGGCCACTAAGATAGCACCAAAGATACAATTAATAAACTTAGCAAGGAAACCTAACTAACAAGCATGAATAAATGAGAAATGAGAAATGAGAAATGCTAGATATAGATGTTACCTATGATCACGTCATCCTGACGTCCCCCGGTTTACGATCATGCCTCCCGGTTTGCGATAAATGCTAGATATAGATGTTAGCCCGAATCGATGGATGGGTTGTCACGAAATGTAGATACGAGATTAAACAATATAAAAGGAAACCCAGGAATTTGGTTTCCACCCGATCATGTGTTCTCGCTATTACGACCGGCGGATAAGATAATGATCGGGATTAGGGTTTAGTGGTGAGACGTTGCCTCTAAGAGTGATACCAGCGTCCCATGAGCCCGATATTCCGGTCGGTGCCCAGGATGATACGCCGGACTACCCGGATTCGGTCAGTGGGCATTCCCATGTCCATTAACACTGACCGACTCCGGGAGCACTAAGCTCGCAACGATAGCTCCCAACATCTCGTCCTGCCGCTCCCGCACGCAAGGATTCGATGTTTACGCTAAGGGCGTGAGCTATGGCTAGGGAGTCAACCGCCAAGTTTATTCCCCCTTGGCCCAACGGTCAAATGCGGTCTTTTTCCTGCCGATGACAATAAAACACACCAGCGTAACCAATAGATTCCTATTTCCTATCGATATCCTGGTCCTATGGATGCATTAGGGAGAACCCACGAAAGGGTTTCCACCAAAATCCCAGATTAGGGAACTACTCACACATTATAGCTAAAAAGCGATCTAAATGAAAATCGACCGTTAAAAACATAATCAGGCAATTGAAATGCGGTTGTAGTAATGCAATTAAGATAATATCAAAGTTTTATAAAGATCAGAACACTTACAAATAAAAAATAAATTCCAGCCGTCACAATAGAGAGAAAACAGGAAAAAATACACAGCTCTCGTTTCTGAAAACCTAGGGCTTCTATATATAGAAACCGACGTCACCCGATCGGTTGAAGAATCACCCGATCGGGTGAGCTGCTACGTGCTTCGGCTACGGTCTTCAGAAACTTCGTCCAGTCACGTGACACGATCGGTTGGCGCAAGCGGCTCGCTGTTTGGATCTTGCGGTCATCGGGTGAACCGATCGGTTGATAAATCAACCGATCGGTTGGAAACGTCGCCCAAAAGACAGAAACTTACGACGTTTTGGCACGGTCAGCTGGCTGTCAGATGAGCTCTCCAGGTCGTCTCTTGGGGAAATCGGCTACAGGTGAACCGATCGGGTGAAGGTCACCAGATCGGTTGGAATTCAGCTTCAATTTCCCGAGAAGTCTGTTGGGCTGAATCGGCCGTCAAACCGGTCGGTTGCCGCTCACATTGCTTCAGCTGCTGTCCGGGTCATGCACGCGTGCATCACCCGATCGGTTGGCTGTATCCAACCGATCGGGTGGGGGTTGAAAGATAGAAATCTTGGTTGTTTGACCCCCTGGATCACGCGTGACTCCTCCCGTTGCTCTGGGGACTTATGATATCTTCGTTATGTATCCCCTACGCGGGAAATCTTCTGCAAACACACAAAAACAAGGAGAAGTGAAAGAAAACTAGAAAATACGAGAAAACGGATACAGGACGGCGGAAAATAACGGAAAAACACAAAGAAGACGTGTGTGAATATATAAAATATACACACACGTCAAAATCCCCCAAGCTGAACCCTTCCTCGTCCTCGAGGAAGACGAGTGAGAGTAGGAGTTCGGAGGGAGAAAATAGAGAGAAAGATAGAAAAAGAGAAATCAAAATCCTAAATCGCCCGTCAGGGCCAACAAAATCAAAAACGCCACACCAAGCAAGCAAGCGACAAATCACACCACTAAACCAAAGAAAACGAGTCCAAACAAGTGTCGTGGGCCCATGCGGTGAAGCGCGAGTGAGTGTGGTCACGTGCTAGCAGACGGTGTTTCTATCTACAGTGCGTAATAAAGCTCCATATACACAAATCCAAGAAAAGACTCAAATATCGATTCGATTTGAAATAAGCGGCGAATATATAGCTCAAGCATGCATCAGAACAGAGTAAGAATCGAATCGTATCATGCGTCAGGAACTCCACAACTAGGGACTAGGAAATCACCTCACTATTGCCTAGATAATAGCTAGAGGGTCCCTACAACAAGTGTTTTCGAAAACGATAGGGTTGAGATGATGTGGAGAAGAACACTCGGTGCAAATTCTCGCCTTCCCTTTATTCTGGCAAAATATTCTCACAGGAATTTTTTTGGGTTTTGGATATATGTATTTTTTTGGGCTTTTGGCTATATATATATATATATTTCTTTTCTTTTCTTTTTTCTTCATTTTTTTGGGTTTTTCTTTTCTCTTTTTTTTGAATTTTTGGGACTTTCGGGTATATACATGTGTGTACTCTCCCAAGTGGGAGAACGGTACACGACGAGGGGATTTGCACCAAGTAAAATAAAAAAGAAATTGGATTCTAAACACTTGGGCAAAGGAGATTTTTTCGCTAATCAGAGCATAGGCTAAATGTGTTATCCTAGTCCTAATTGTGGAATCCCGTCACATGCAAAATGAAATATACGATATAAATATAGCATGCATATAGAGGCAGACAGGAGAAGCAGATACCACATATTGAAATCGAAACATGATAATCTAGGGGTCATTCCAGGATAGGTATATAAATCAAAATCACACAGTAGAAGCACACCATAAGCTAGGCATGACACACGACTCATACAAAAGCAAAATGGACCCACGATGCATGAAATGCAAGAGGACTCAGCTTCCTAGGGTTAGTGAATGTGATTATCGAAGCCATGCTAGGTGCGTGTGTGATTCTGTGGCAATTCATCATTTGGGGTCATCTCTAGGAGAGAGAGAGAGAGAGAGTGGAAAAAGGAAAGAAAGAAAAAGAAAAACACGGTGAAAACGACTCAAAAACGAAGAAAAAGACACAAAACGACGCACGAAGTGCGACTCCCCCAAGCTGAAACTTGCATTGCCCTCAATACAATAAAAGTGAATACGGGAGGACAATGAAAATGGGGGAGGAAATACACACCGACGCAAAAAGAAATGAAAAACAAGAAAAACAAACATACGAAAAAGGAAAATAAAGAAAATCACACCACACGACAAATATAAACAATCACACCATAAAAACATCAAAGAACAACACACAGAAAAAATGACTTCCCCCAAGCTAGACATGTCAATGCTAGTGAAATGATATGATCATGAAAATGCAGAAATATGCAAGGGGGAGGTCAATCGGAGTCGCTTTCGGTAGAATGGTAAGGAGATGGCGAGGAGGGTGGTGAATAATGGTAGAAGGAATCCTCTGAGGACGAAGGAGAGGGTGTGAGAATAGGAGAGGGAGGAGCAACAGGCTGGACCACCGGAGGATCGAGATTTATCGGTGGATCGTGGTGGATAATGGTGGCACTGGGTGAGCCGACACACGGGTGCCAATCGGGAGGATACAAGGGTGGAAAGTGAACGAGTGTGGCCTACCAAGGATCCGGGTAGAACTCCCAGGGTAGATGTGTAATGCGCAAGGGGAAGCACTCCGGAGATGAGGGCGGGAGGATGGCAAAAGGAGTGTTGGCAGGACTGTAGAGGTAGACTAGACGCTCCTCACCAAAGGGAGTTAGCATACCGATTTCGATCAAGTAATCACGATCGATATGGCTGCGTCCCGGTAGAATAGGGAGGTGGCACGGCAGCCTCAAAACGTAGCTGACAATAAGAGTAATCATCACGTCGCAGCAGATAGATCCAGAGGTAGCGCGGCTAACAGACAAGATCTCGTGGATGATCCAATGAGCGGTGTTTATGGGTAAGGGGATATTACCATGAATCCTGTCGTGGGACATGGTGTAAAGAAAGAGGAGCTCATCCTGGGACACTGTGGACACATCCACGCATGAGAAAATGGTGTTAGCGAGGAAGCAATGGGCGAAACGATAGCACGGATGTATGATGTATGAGGCGAGAGCTACTGAGGGAAAAGTGGCATACTGGGTGAACCGTTGCCAGACACCATCGTCATGAAAGTATGAAAAGATATCAGACCGATCGTGAGTTGAACATTCAACATGACGATCGGGGTGAGGGAAATTCAGGATATTATTAATCTCGTGAAAACTCATGGGAAAATCTCAATTGATGGTGCGGAAGGTGAAACCATGCTCAGACACTTCCAGAGAACTGAGGAACTCGAGTGTGAGATTCCTGTATTTGTGCGCATGGGTACGTAGAAGGTAATCACAACCTATGAAGCGAAAAAGTGCACTGACGCCCCTAAAGAGTCCAAGAGATTGTAGGGTGGGGGAGTCGGCGAAAAGAGTAGGTCGCATTGGGCGCTAAAGAAGGGCTTGCAAACGATCGGATTGCTCTTCAGAAGAAGGATTGATGCCAAGAAAGGAAGGGGAAAAAGGGCCGTATATGGGATGTCTGTGTGACGATGAGGCAATCTCCTTTCCCTTCTTAGACATCGTGACGGCGTGGGGGAAAAATGATAAAGTGGGTTATGGTGTCTATGTAGATGATGAAGCAGATGAAGTGTGTAGACACAAATTTCAGACTTTGCATATAATTGAAGGAAATGTGAATAGTGGAAGGAGGTTACCCATCAATGTTGTAAGACCAAGAATCCAAAAGACCCCACGCAGTGTAAGGAAGCGATTTGGGAAGCCGCCGCTCGTTGATAAGACAAGAATTGAAATTTTCAAAAATTTGGGGGCTAGGGTTAGGGTTTGGACGTTTGGTGAGTGAATGTTGTTAATGGGAAGGTTAGTGATGGTGGGGGAGTATGGGAATGAGTGAGGATGAGGATTTATGGGTAGTGGGGTAGATGGAGGAGATCGATTTGGCAGATGGAGAGAGAGAGAGAGAACGCGCGAACAGGAATCTGGGGGTCGGGTGGACGAAGTCGGGTGAGGGGGAGTATATGTAGGGATGAAAGCGAACCGATCGGGTGAGGGTTCACCCGATCGGTTGGGTAAGTTTCGAAAATTTTCAGTCGGTCAACAGCTACAGGTGAATCGATCGGATGAGTTTTCACTCGATCGGTTGCCCGCTTCCCAAATCATCCCGAGAGTACTGTGAGTTTTCACCCGGTCAGTCACACGACCGCAGCTTCTATCACCCGGTCGGTTGATGCAATCCCCAAATTTCCCGAAAATTCAGCCCTTCCCACACGATCAGCCACCCGGTCCCACTTTGCTTCACCCGACCGGTTCGTTGGAGAACAGATACAAGCCATTGTCTGATACGTCTCATCCGATCGGTTGAATGGTCACCCGATCGGGTGAGGGCTTGTTTCCTGCAAAAATTCACAAATGGCCTAAGTCTCTCAACGAAAGTTCCGGTGGCTGGATTTATTTATAAAAATAGGAAAAAAAAATAAAGCTAAAAATAAGCCTAAAACAAAGGTGAGAGTTTAGAACATGGGTTGTCTCCCATGAAGCGCTTTTGTTTAACGTTGTTTGCTCGACGCCTCTTTTGGTGGTCAATTAGGATCCGGAGGGTTTGAAGACAAGTCATCGGTCGTTGAGACTCCGACCGGAGAGAATCCTGGTTCTCCTACTGCATAGTGTTTTAGACGCTGCCCGTTGACCTTGAATGGCTCATCTCTTCCCATTATCTCGATAGCTCCATGCGGGAAGACCTTGGTGACGCGGTAGGGTCCCGACCACATTGACTTGAGCTTTCCGAGAAAAAGATTCAACCTCGAGTTGAATAGGAGAACCGAGTCTCCTTCCTTGAATTCCCTCTTCAGGATGCGCTTATCGTGCCACCGCTTCAGCTTCTCCTTGTAGATTCAGGCATTTTCATAAGCATTGAGCCTGATCTCGTCGAGCTCGTTAAGTTGTAGCTGTCGGTGGCCTCTAACCTCCTTGGCATCAAAGTTCGGGTTCTTGATTGCCCAAAATGCATTGTGTTCCAATTCCACGGGTGGATGGCATGCCTTCCCATAGACAAGCCGGTAGGGGGTCGTGCCGATCGGAGTTTTAAACGCCGTCCTGTAAGCCTAGAGCACGTCAGAAAGTTTTGATGACCAATCCTTCCTAGAGTTGGCCACCATCTTCTCTAGTATGCTCTTGATCTCCCGGTTAGAAACTTCCACTTGGCCGCTAGTCTGCGGGTGATAGGCGCGCCCTATTCGATGTTGCACCTCATACTTCTACAAGAGAGCTTCGAATTTCTTCTCTATAAAGTGGCTCCCTCCGTCACTGATTAAAACTCGAGGCACACCGAACCGCGGGAAGATGTTGTTTTTAAAGAACTTGGCGACCGCTCGGGAATCATTAGTAGGACTGGCTATCGCTTCTACCCACTTCGACACGTAGTCCACTGCTACCAAAATATACTGATTTCCAGAGGACGAGGGGAACGGTCCCATGAAGTCGACTCCCCACACATCGAAGATCTTGACCTCTAAAATGTAGTGCTGAGGCATCTTGTTCCTCTTGGATATGTTTCCCGTCCTTTGGCATTTGTCGCATGCCTGGACATAAGCGTGCGTGTCCTTAAAGAGGGTCGGCCAATAGAATCCACTCTGGAGGATTTTCGCCGTCGTCTTATAAGCGCTCGCATGTCCTCCACACTGCTGATCATGGCAATGGGAAATTATGGAGGTCGCCTCAGTTTTAGGAATGCACCTCCGTATCACCCCATCATTACAGGTCTTATACAAATGAGGGTCGTCCCAATAAAATTTACGGACCTCGTGAAAGAATTTCTTCTTCTGCTAGTAGCTCATGTTTGGGGGGACGATGGCACATGTCAGATAATTTGCGATTTCAGCATACCAAGGAGTCCAAGCGAAAGAGATGGAGAAGAGATGCTCGTCAGGGAGCAAGTCGTCAATCGGGGTAGCATTCAAATCGAGAGCAGGCATTCTGGACAAGTGATCGGCAACAACATTCTCCGCCCCCTTCTTGTCTTTGATCTCCAGGTCGAATTCCTGGAGGAGGAGAATCCACCTAATGAGCCGCGGCTTAGCCTCCTTGCTCAATAGGTATTTGAGAGCCGTGTGATCTATGTGCACGATCACCTTGGCACCAACGAGATACTACCGGAACTTGTCCATGGCATAGATGACTGCTAGCAATTCTTTCTCCATAGTCGTATAATTTCTTTGGGCAATGTCAAGGGTCTTGCTTGTATAGTATATAACATGTAGGTTTTTATCCGTCCTCTGCCCCAAGAATCTCCAACTACATAATCACTAGCATCGCACATTAATTCGAATGGTAGACTCTAGTCCGGTGGCTGAATCACAGGTACAGAAATCAAGGCTTGCTTCAGCAGGCGGAAGGCTTCCATGCACTCGTCGTTGAAGATGAAAGGTGCGTCCTTCACAAGGAGTTGAGTCAACAGCCTGGAAATCTTGGAGAAGTCCTTTATGAAGCAGCGGTAGAATCCCGCGTCCCCTAAAAAACCACGGACCCCTCGTAGATTAAGAGGAGGCGGAAGCTTTTCGATCACCTCTACTTTTGCTTTGTCCACCTTGATCCCCCTTGAAGAAATGACGTGTCCCAGTACAACTCCTTCTTGGACCATGAAGTGTCATTTCTCCCAGTTCAGAACTAGACCCTTATCTTGACACCTCTCCAAGACCTTAGTTAGATTACAGAGGCATAAGTCAAACTCTGTTCCATAGATGTAGAAATCGTCCATGAAGACATCCATTATATCCTGGGAGTAGTTGGAGAAGATTATAGACATTAATCTTTGAAATGTAGCCGGGGCGTTGCAAAGCCCAAACGGCATTCTCCTATAGGCATAAGTCCCAAAAGGACAAGTAAAAGTCATCTTCTCCTGGTCGTCATTATGGATGGGGATTTGGAGAAAGCCAGAGTACCCATCCATGAAGCAGAAGTAGTTGTGCTCCACAAGCCTCTCTAGCATCTGATCAATGAAAGGCAGAGGATAATGATCCTTCCTTGTAGCCTTGTTCAGTTTACGGTAGTCGATGCACATCCGATACCCCGTGACGGTCCTGGTGGATATGAGCTTGTTTTTCTCGTTGCGAATTACCGTCATTCCTCCTTTCTTGGGTACAACGTGCACCGGGCTAACCCAGCGATTGTCGGAGATTGGGTATATGATGCCGGCATGTAGAAGTCTAACAATCTCCTTCTTGACCACCTCCATCATGATGGGATTCAATCTTCGTTGCGGCTCAATTGAGGAGGCTTGGTCATCTTCAAGCAGTATCCTATGTGAGCAAAGCCCCAAGCTCACTCCTTTCAAATCTTCGATGACATACCCGAAAACATTCTTAAATCTCTTTAAAACACCAAATAGTTTGGTCATCTGGTCTTCAGGCAGCGAGGAGTTCACTATGATTGGCAGCGTCGAATTCTCCCCTAAATATTCATACTTCAGTCCCGGATGTAACTCTTTCATTTCAACCTCATGGGGTCCCGACGCGTATTTCTCAAGCTGAGTATCTTCCAGTGAAAGAACTTCTTCCCGGGTCTCCTGGGAGTCAATATCCGGAATTTCACTTCCACCCGAGGTTTCACAAGATGAAGGGGAGGTAGGTGAGGAGGGCCTTGGGTCATTCTCAGGTAAATGGTGATGATCGGGGTAGAAGGCTTCAACGCGAAAACAGGTCTCAACATTCGACGGTCCTTCACCGCTACCTTCAGCTTCTTCACTGCCCCAAGATCCGAGATGCTCTATAGAAGTTTACAAGGAATAGATCGATTCCTGTTCAACATACTCGACAGACTCTACCTGGTAGTTCTCCTGACAAAACTCCTCATAGGTGAAAAATTCTCCCCCACTGAATTCGGAACTAGGCACGTCAATATACGCCACTTCATCTGGAGGAAGGAGAGTTGTCATGACCGGGTGCTGCTGCGTATCATGATACCTCCTCTGATTTTCCACAGCATCTGACAAAAGGGATAGAATGTTCGAAGCACTTAGGGATTCTGTCAAACTCTGTGCCAAGCAGCGGACGTGGTGTGAATGATCCCAGATATTGCCCGAAACGGCACACAACATTCTTGTCGTGGAGCAGAAAACCTGTGAGAAAAGGAGGGAGAGAGAACTGCACGGATAGAAAATACGTCAAAAGCACCGGTTGCATGAATGGGAGGTGAGGAGTAGCGATGGCAGTATGGCGACTCAGTCAGCCAATTATGTACAACTAATATTTACAATATGTACAAGTAAAACCGAAAAGTGTAGAATGCGAAAATTATCGCGAGGTAGGGATATGAACTAGACTCAAGGGTTCGAAGGTCCTAAAATTAACAAGCACATTGCCTCCCCGACAACGACGCCATAAATCTTGACGTCCCCCCGGTTTGCGATCATACAAGTGTGCAATATGATGGAGGATACCAGATTTAAAATATTTATACCACAAGCGCACGGTGTTGTAGTGTGGCTTGGGGGTCGAACACAGGGAGGCGTGGTTGTGTTTGTGTCAGAAAGGAACCAATTCACCCTAGGGGTGTGCTAGCCCGAATCGATGGATGGGTTGTCACGAAATGTAGATACGAGATTAAACAATATAAAAGGAAACCCGGGACTTCGGTTTCCACCCTATCATGTGTTCTCTCTATTACGACCGGTGGATAAGATAACGATCGGGATTAGGGTTTAGTGGTGAGACGTTGCCTCTAAGAGTGATACCAGCGTCCCATGGGACCTATATTCCGGTCGGTGCCCATGATGATACGCCGGACTACCCGGATTTGGTCAGTGGGCATTCCCATGTCCATTAACACTGACCAACTCCGGGAGCACTAAGCTCACAACGATAACTCCCAACATCTCATCCTGCCGCTCCCACACACAAGGATTCGATGTCTACGCTAAGGGCGTGAGCTATGGCTAGAGAGTCAACCGCCAAGTTTATTCCCCCTTGGCCCAACGGTCAAAGGCGGTCTTTTTCCCGCCGATGACAATAAAACACCCCGTGTAACCAATAGATTCCTATTCCCTATCGATATCCTGGTCCTATGGACGCATTAGGGAGAACCCACGAAGGGGTTTCCACCAAAATCCTAGATTAGGGAACTACTCACACATTATAGCTAAAAAGCGATCTAAATGAAAATCGACCGTTAAAAATATAATCAGGCAATTGAAATGCGGTAGTAGTAATGCAATTAAGATAATATCAAAGTTTCATAAAGATCAGAACACTTACAAATAAAAAATAAATTCCAGCCGTCACAATAGAGAGAAAATAGGAAAAAATACACAGCTCTCGTTTCTGAAAACCTAGGGCTTCTATATATAGAAAACGACGTCACCCGATCGGTTGAAGAATCACCCGATCGGGTGAGCTGCTACGTGCTTCGGCTGCGGTCTTCAGAAACTTCGCCCGGTCACGTGACACGATCGGTTGGCGCAAGCGGCTCACCGTTTGGTTCTTGCGGTCATCGGGTGAACCGATCGGTTGATAAATCAACCGATCGGTTGGAAACGTCACCCAAAAGACAGAAACTTGCGACGTTTTGGCACGGTCAACTGGCCGTCGGGTGAGCTCTCCGCGTCATCTCTTAGGGGAATCGGTTACAGGTGAACCGATTGGGTGAAAGTCACCCGATCGGTTGGAATTCAGCTTCAATTTCCCGAGAAGTCTGTTGGGCTGAACTGGTCGTCGAACCGGTCGGTTGACACTCACATTGCTTCAGCTGCTGTCCGGGTCGTGCACGCGTGCATCACCCGACCTGTTGGCCGTATCCAACTGATCGGGTGGGGGCTGAAAGATATCAATCTTGGTCGTTTGACCCCCTGGATCACGCGTGACTCCTCCTGTTGCTCTGGGGACTTATGATATCTTCGTTATATGTCCCCTACATGGGCAATCTCCTGCAAACACACAAAAACAAGGAGAAGTGAAAGAAAACTAGAAAATACGAGAAAACGGATACGAGACGGTGGAAAATAACGGAAAAAAAAAAGGAAGACATGCATGAATATATAAAATATACACACACACGTCACATCCTTAGTCTCAGCTTCCGCAGCTATCATCGTGAATGCCTGGCACTTCAGCTGATGGGCCTGCTGATAGGCTCGATCCTGAGCGATCAGAGGTGGTCCACGCTGAGCTGGTCCGGGTGCTCCTCGCTGAACCGGTGCAGGCACTGCATGCTGAACAGGTGCAGGTACTCCAGTAGGTACTCGACGGTCCTTGCCATGGGGGCAGTCTCTTGCAGCATGTGCGGGTGATCCGCAAATCAGACACTGGTTCAGCATCCTCCTGCAATCTTTCTTCTGGTGTCCAGTCCTGCCACAGAAGTAGCAAGTCAGATGCGATCGATCGGTAGGAGCAGATGGCCTTTTGAATGGTGTGGTCTGCGGAGGTCGAAAGTTTCCTCTGGGCACCATCCTCGGTGGCTCTATGGGATGCTTGCCTCCTCCAGCTGAAGGTCCCTCGGGAAGTCTTAACACAATCTCATGCTCACGTGCACAATCCAGAACGTCCTGAAGTGTCGTCGGTTTCGTCGAGGTCATCGAGGCTTGGACCTTGGGATTCAGGCCTTTGCGAAACTGAAACGCACAGTCTCCAGGGTCTTCAACCATGTGAGATGCAAAATGGCTAAGCATGGCAAACTCAGCCTCATACTCGTCCACGGTCCTATCTACTTGGACCAGGTTAGCGAAACGCTGCTGAAGCTCTCTTTTGGCTGCCTTGGGAAAGTATTTAGCATCGAACCTTTCCCTAAACATTCCCCAAGAGATCGGCCTGACCAAACGTTTCTCTTCCAGTTGCCACTAGCTCCTGGCATTGTCGGTCAGATATAGTTTTGCTACATCAACCCATCCAGCCTGTGGGATACATGCAGCACTCAGGTTATCTTCAGTCGCTTGGACCCATTCATTTGCTCATAGAGGCCCTTCTTTTCCAGAGAAGCTCCTGGGTTACAAATCATGGAACTGTCTGACTCCATGTTCAGCCTTAGGGGGCGGCGGTGGTGCAATCTGAGCATATTGCTGTCACTGCTGAATCTGCTGATATTAGACTTTCAGCATCCCCCTTATGACTCCGAGGATTTCATTAACATCGGCACCTCTGCTAGCTGTGTTACCATTACCATACCCATTCCTTGTGTGGTGTCCTCCTGCCATGCTGAGAAAAGAAACTTGGTTAATTTGTGTACGAGATAAAACTAGACGGTTTTGGCCATTGATAGTATTTACATTGTCCTGAAGTTTCGCTAATGCATGACCTGCATGGGCCATCACAAAAACCTGTCATACCCCGCTTCCCAATATACTTGGGAGCGAGGACGTGGTGGGTCTTCTTGGGCTGGAGCGGTGAAGCTCGAACCCAATAAGCGTCTGTGAAAACACCTTTCGCAGGAACTTGCATACAACTCAGAACAACAGAGATACTACAAAAATAAAAGCCAACATCCAGATAAAGTACACAATAATAAAAGGGCCCCAAGCATGGCCTACAACGATAGCGATACAGATAAAGTGGGTACACACCTTACAAATAATAGCGGTGAAAATAAAAGGCTGCAGCAGTGATAATCAGCAACTAGTCCACGGTAGGGTGGACTTCAGGATCAGCAGAATATTGGTCTATTGGATCACTCTGATCCAGTAACTCGTCCTCCTGGTAACCTGTCTTGTAACCTGACATACATTCAAACAACATGATTGTATGTCAGCAAGGGTCTGCAAGTTGATGTTAGAACCATTGGCAAGATATATAACAAGTTATATATGGCAGATTAAAGCAGTTAAAAGAATTTACACTAGCATGATAATTGAAGCAATTATGAAAAGTTACACTAGCATGGTAGTTCTATTATAAGCATTAACATCGCAGTTAAATAATGTAACAACAGTCTGTAGTTAACTTTCTTTATCAATTATTTTACTGTGTGTGCAAGTCCGTGACTAAGGCCTCAGTCGTTAGACGAATAGTAAGTGAATCCACCTTCAAGTGCCCCTGAAGGAGACCCGTTTACTACCTGCTAGTGCCCGGAAACCCAACCCCACCCACGTGTACTTCCTGCACCACGAGCCATGATGCTAATCCGTCATATACTAGAACACGAGTCCAGACTAGTCACATGTGACATTACTGGAACACGAGCCAGGCTAGTCAAATGTGACCGACAAGAATAGTCAACTAATAGCCAACGGCATGTAACAACTGGTAGCCAACGACAACTGGTAGCCAATGGCATGTACCAACTGATAGCTAACGACAACTAGTAGCCATGACATGTAACATTTTATGAGTTTTAACAGTTCTAAAATATTCATACATGTCCAGAAATGTTGCCATTCACAAAGTGTGTTCATTTTGATTACTAAGGGGTCCACATAAACACACACGAGTTCAAGTCTAGCATTTATAAAAAGTGTGTTTTTGTCAGCAATTCAGTGTACAACATCAGATAGCACAAAAACATAAATTTAAACTGCACGCTTGCCTGACTGGGCGAGTAACGACAGAAAAGGACGCGACGTATCTGCGTCATTAAATAATAACATTTATAATAATTAGTAAAAGTGCTGAAAATGAGAATTAACGAATTTGATACAGAAAGCTAATTATTCTAATTATTGTCCTAAGCTAAGGTATATCAAATTATATGCAGTTGGATTACATTTTTAATCACGAATGTCGTGGTGGTAATTTCAAACGTCATTTCACGTGTAGTTTTTAGTTATACAACTTTACGTGTAAAAGGCTAAATGAACACATAACTTCGAAAATTCACTATAAATCGTACACTAGCCCGATTTTAGTGATTTTGATGTCGTTGGTTTCGTCTTGATGGGTACTATATTAAGGTGATATTGGTTCTCTGTTTTGGTTACACCTATTAACGAATTAAACCTATTGCAAGTTAAACACATAATTAAAATAACCACTGAATTGAGTTTGCCTAATTTTATTGGGTTCACTGGCTAGGGTGGTGTTTACATTGTGTCATACAAACATGGTATACCTTATTTTATACTAATATTATTACCCTAACATTAGTTACAAAAATTGCTAGCTTGCTGAAATCAATTTAACAATTAAATAACACTAACTATTATTAACAATTAACACCTAACTAATATTAGGCTAACCACATGGTCAACATGATGTTGAATATTCACCTACTAACTTAGACTATGTCGGTAAAAGTAACATGTTAAAATATAATTATATATATATATTCAACTCATATTCAACTCTCTCTCTCTCTCTCTATCTCTCTCTCTCTCTCTCTCTCTTCTCTAATAACTCTCCCATCTTTATTACTCTCTCTCTCTCTCCCTGTCTCTATGTCTCCCTCTTCCTCTGTCTTCCTCTCTTTCTTTCGGTCCTCAGTTTTCATTTTTTTGGGGTTTTTAGATAGAGGTCCCCTAAAAATGGGTAATTTTAAAAAAGTTTCCCATTTAATGGCTTTTACCATTTGATCCCCTAATTTAACTAAATCACTACAAAAGAGTCCCTAATTTTTAAAATCCCCTATTTTGCCCCTCCATCTCTCCTTCCTCCTCCGATGGGCTGCGTGCACGGCGTGCTTCGCCGGAGAAGGGGGCTCGTCGGACAAGGGGGCGGCAACACCCTCTTTTCACGGCAGGGGGGCGGCGGACCCCTCTTCTCCGGTAAAGGGGACGGCTGCCCCCTCTTCTCCGGTGAAGGGGGAAGCAGCCCCCTCTTCGCCCGTGAAAAGAGGGGGCGGCTGCCCCCCTCGCCGGAGAAGAGGGGGATGCCCCCCTCTTCTCCGGCGAGGGGGGCGGCTGCCCCCCTCTTCTCCGGCGAAGGGGCACGGCCGCCCCCTCTTTTCACTGGTGAAGAGGGGGCAGCCCCCCTTCTCAGGCGAATGGGGCGGTTGCCCCCTTCTCCGGCGAGCCCCCCTCTTCTCCGGTGAAGCCTGCCGTGCGCGCAACCCTTCGGAGGAGGAAGGCGAGGTGGAGGGGCAAAATGGGGTTTTTTTGTAAAAAATTAGGGACTCTTTTGTAGTAATTTAGTTAAATTAGGGGACCAAATGGTAAAAGAGATTAAATGAGGGACTCTTTTAAAATAACCCATTTTTTGGGGGACATATATCTAAAAACCCCTTTTTTTATTCAAAGCTTTGCAGGCTTACAAGGAGTGTTCACACGCAATGAAAAGAGAAGGGGGTCTCTCACCTACGGCGACGGGAGGAGGGCAGTCAGGACCGGCGGTGGCCTTGCTCCGGCGACGGCGCTGAGGGGGTCCGGCCGGCGGCCTGCTGCTGGAGGCGGGCGTGTGAGCTTCCGGCGACGTCGAGGGGTGGTGGTCGGCCTAAGGGAAGGAGGAGAAAGAAGGAGAAGTGTGGGAAGAAGATTTGTTTGGGATTTGAGGTTGTTTTGGTTGGGTTTGAAATCTGAACTTGAATCTGAGGTTAGATTGGGTTGTAAATCAGAAATTTGGTTTTTGTTTGTTTCCCCTCTTTGTTTGAATCTGAAATGGTTTTGGGTTTTGATTGTGGTTGATTGTTTGAGGGCTAATTTGTGTTGAGGGGAAATGGTTTTTGTGTATGGATAGTTTGCTGAAATTGAAGGAGGATTTGCAGAGTTATTTGCAGGGATGAAGATGGGCTTTTCAGATGATTTAGCAGGGGATGAAGATGGGTTAGCAGAGAGTTTTAACGGGGAAGAGACGTAGCTTAGCTTGCCTTAGAAGAATTATCAGGGAAAAGTTTTACTGTGTTTAGGTGTTGGATTAGGATGGGTTTTAATGATGTTTGTTGACTTAAGGGGGAGAATGCATCTGGCTAAGAACGTGATATACTTCTCCTCTTAAAAAAACTAAACGTGATTGTTGAATGATGAGTAATTAATTAATTAATTAAGTTTTAAAATGTAATTATTAAATTAACAAAAGTAATTAGTAACAATAACAAAATAATTAACAAAATAATTAAATTAAAGTTCTCAGTTAAACTGGGCGGTCAATTAACGACGATACAGTAAAAACAGAAAAACAGAGTCGTACATACGTGACAAGAAACGTATGGACGAAAACTCAACCAGACGACTGAAAGAAAATACCGGTACTCACGAACTAAAGCACGGCTAAAAATACAGGCCGTTACAGTCATCCTCTTCCCATTGTCCATTTGCTTGGATGTGCCCTCCCCGGGGTCGCCTTTGAGGCATCGACAAAATTCTTCAGTATCCTCGACTGATCAGTTGGTCGATGTCATTCTTTAGGTACCATCAGTTGTCGGTGTTATGGCCGTTGTCCTTGTGGTACTTGCAGTATTTTCCTCGTCCCTTCGGCCGCCCTTCATCTTGGGGGAAACTTGTTGATGTGGCCCTCCTTTTGAGCCTTTGTTAGAACATCATCCTGAGTCGCGTTCAGCTTGGTGGGTGATGCTTCCCCTCTAGGCTTCTTCCCCCTTGGCTTTTTCTCCTGCCTGTGATCCTCCGGCTCACGACGCTCGCCTTTGTTGCGCTTGGAGTTCCGCTTGGTTCCCGCCGGGGGACCCCCTTCTGCCGTAGCTAAGGCTTCTTCGGTCAGCATGAACCGTTCCGCCTGAACAATGACCTCGGCAATGTTCTTCGGGGAGTCATTGTGTAGGTTCTTCTTCATGCCCCTATGTCGAAGCCCCTTCTTTAGGGCCTTTGTCACGACCAATTCAGGGCAGATCTCGACGTTCAGCTTCTAGGCATTGAAGCGCTTCATGTAGGCCCTCAGAGTATCGCCTGGCCTCTGTATCATGTTGAACAGGAGGTCCGAGCCTGGCTTCCTCTGCCGTCCGGCCATAAATTGTTGGCAGAACATCTGGGACATGTCCTGTAAGTTGTTGATGGACTGGTCAGGGAGGCTGTTGTACCAGTCCCGGGTAGACTTCTTGAGGGCGGTATAGAAGCTGTCAGCCTCCTAGAACCTCATGATCCCTTTGTAGTCCAGAACATGTTCCTCAGGGTCCCCCGATCCGTCGTATTTTTCCAGGGCTGTCATTTTGAACCTGGAGGGCACCTGTGCTTCGGTGATGCTTCTTGCTAACGGGCAGTGGTCGATCGCTAGGGGCCCCAGGTTAGCCTGGCCGGTTGGTACCTCGCCCTGGTGCTCAGGTTGTCTAGGCAGGTCGGTGGAGACGCGGGGAGGATTCCTTCGGTGGCCATCCCGGCCAGGGATCGGTGTAGGTTGTCGAGTGCATTCTCGACGGCGGCATTCCTCGCAGCTTCTCAGCCTCTTCTGGCATGGGCACCTGCTTCGTTCTCGGTGCCCTTCTGTGGCCGTGCAGCTGGACGACTGATGCCCGGCCGGGCAGGACCGTTTGGAAGAAGCTGCCGTCGATTCGCCCCCGGTCCACCTGGTTCCCACTTCTCCACTTGTTCGAAAGGAAGTGGGGGTCGGTGAATGCTCCCGGTTCTGGCCTCCACCCTCGTGGTCCGTGACTACGGCTGAGCGTAGTGGGGGGCGCTGCCCCGAGTGGTCAGTGAACCCCGCCAGGTTCACCCCTAAGGGGTGTTGTGGGCCCGCAAGTTATTGGATAGCCGCTGCTAGAGTCTAGAAGTTGGTGTTCATCTCCTGATCGAGATGGTCGAGTAGTTCACAGGTTACCGAGCGTGAGTCGTAAGTTCCCTCGGTGGAATGGTTGTGTCCCGTTCCGTTCGGGACATAGCTGCTGTTCTCGGGGATGGTCGGCAGGCGTGTGGATCCGTTGTCGTGCTGCTCTATGTTGCTTGTATTGGATGACATGGGCAAATATTTTGATTCATACAGACGGCGTCATATGTTTCGGGGGTGGTTTCTCACAACAGTTTGGTAGTCTGAATGGTCGGAGGTCGAGTGGTCGCGTGAGACATGTGCGTCCTCCGAGATGGGATAGCGACATGTTCTCTCGGTCGGGCATGCGCGGATCCGTGCGTTGGTATTCCGAAGGGTAGCTTTGGAGGAACGTCAGCCTCCTCGAGTGGAAAGGCAAACGAGCTCGGGATCGAGATCGCTCGGCTTCGGTGGATGAGGCGCCGAAGGGTAGTTTCGGCGGAGTGAAGTCTCCTTGACCTACACAGACGAGAAAGCTCATCAGGGGGGGTCGGACATTGGTTCCGACCAAGTCCCCTCCGATGCCTAAGTCAGATCTGATCTGAAGGATGTTCGGTGGGATCGGGTACGGTTCACGGAGAGACCGATACACGAACTCTTAGGCGGAGCTATGGAGGAGAATTGTGACGTGGAAGACAAGGTCGTAGGAGGAAGAATACCTGAGTGTAGAGTATTAAGAATTCGGTCACATGGTGTATATTTCTTCAGGTTTCTTATAAGAGTCTCTCTGGCCACGTCCTATTGACGTCCCCCTATCTTGCCCCAAGTACCCGCCGCTTTTATCGACCCTTGATGGGCCATGAAGGTGTTCGTAATGGGGCTCTTGAAAGGTGATGAAGGTGTGCGCAATTCGGGGGAGCAATTACCTCAACCTACAAAAGTCAGCGGTTTCCTTCGGGTCAGTCCGGTGCCGACATGACTCGAGGCATTTGCGGGACTTTTAGGCTGATACTTAATTCCTTCGAGGCCCATGAGCTCGGATCATGGACTCGGCCCGTTCCGCCTTGACCCGTTTTAAGAGAATTGTAACATACGCTTAAGATACTATTCCTTTTATGACGGGCGAAATCTTAGGATGTGGCTCCAGTTGGATCAGTAAAGAATGAAGAGTTTGAGAATTCGAGCTTTTTCCCCCTAATTTTAACCACGCCCGATCAATCACAGCACAAGGACAAAACACCTAGAATTCATACCGTGTCAATGTTCTTCGTTCATGATGTCGTTCATTCCGTGATTAATATATGGCTAACAAAAGGACAAACATTTCGACTCAACCCCGAAGCTCCATTCGCCTTCAATAATCCAGGGGTCTCTAGAGCTCTCGGAATCGTGCCGCCATGAAAGCTCAGCGAGGCTCTTCCGTCCTCTTTCATACCGACAAATTTGCGGTCCCAGCTGGAGTCCTGGAACTCGATCAGAAGGCATCCTGCTGTGTCCTTCTCTTGCTACCATCAACATTTAAATCTAGAATTCCAGACGAATGTAGGAACTGAGACTCAGAGGATAGAATTATGGAGTGAAAATTGTAGAAAGAGTTGTTCACTTGTTATATTACTCCTGTTTATATTTGATCTTAATTATACACATGCATTCATCATGTATGCTCTGGCAACATATCATAATTAAGAAAGATTTTTTCAACAATCTTCGGTTCTACATCACTGATTGATCCAAAGTTTTTCTCCAATCGACTTTGCATATCTTGAGGATAAATTTTAAGCAACTTCCTTAACTTTGCTTTATTTTTAAAATATCTCATTTGAACTTTTCTATTTTCAAGAAACCATATTTAACTTTAGAAACCATATTTTTAAGGCTGAAGTTTACCTACTTTTTAAAGAAACTATGTTGAACTTCTGGGAAAATAGATTTTTTTTTTTGAAAAATGGTGTAAAGTTAAAATGGGTTTCTTGAAAATAAAATAATTCAATGAGAATTTTTTTTTTGAAAATGAAGCAAAATTGAGAGAAGTTTCTTAGAATTACCTTTTTTCATTTGTCACTTTTATTTTTTTTAATCCAACAATAAAATTATTGGCACAAGAATTTCCATGATGGATCCGAAAAAAAATTATGATCGAACCACAACATATCACAGAAGAAGTGAATTAAGTGACATTCTTCTAGGTGTATCAAAAGCAGCTCTGAATCTCTTGTTTGATGGAGAGCGTTCACAAGTAGAAAGCCAATCTTATCACAATATAAAGCTACAGTGAATTTCTTTGCAGCCTAATGATATCTTCTTTGTTGTGCCTATGAAGATCTTTTTCTATTGTATATTTGATTATTCACAGAAGGTGAAGAAGGTTGTGAACCTTGTCTCACTGCGGTTGGAATCTAATGCCTTGTAAGTTTCATAATCGATGATACTAGGGTATCATAGACAATCCCTAATTTCATTATCAAGCCGCAGCTTGTTTCGGGGTGTTTCCCTATCGTAGATATTGATGATGGGAAGCTTAAAGGATGTGGCTAACGTGGCATACAAAGCCGACCTTGGGGGTGCCGACTGAACGACTCTGGGAAGAGTGTGCTATATATGAGCCAAGCAAAGTATGTTGGGCTAAGCTTTGGCCGAGCTATCTCCTGAGCAATCTGTAAAACAGAAATCTCGTCAGGAGGGTTGAATATGGGTTCCGACCAGATCCACTCTGATGCTTAATTAAGTCAGGTCATGACTAAAAGATGCTTGATGTGACT
>JAULAV010007848.1:0-14848 GCA_030789695.1 Scilla litardierei
AGACATTTTTTCTGATTTTTCGGAGCCAGTGCTATTTTCTACATTTTCTGAAAGATATAAATCTTTTTATTAAATGGTATAATTTTTTTTGCCTAATTTTGTCTTCTCTTCTTTTTCAGTTGAAGATGGCGATCGGCCGGTTCCAACGGACTTTTTTGTAAGTTTTGTATCTTTATATTAAATGAAATGATTTTATACCCTAATTATTTCTTCTCATATTTTTCAAGTTGAATATGGCGATCCCCCAATTCCAACTGAAATTTTTGTGGGCTTTTCAGATCTCCGGTCCATTTTCTAGATTTTCTGGAAGATATGGATCTTTTTATTAAATGATTAGATTTTTAGCTTAATTTTGTATTCTCATATTTTTCAGTTGAAGATGCTGATCTCCCAGTTCCAAGGGAATTTTTAGCAGAGTTTTCTAAGCTCGAGGCTATTTTCTAAATTTTCTATAAGATATGAATTTTTTAATAAATGATAAGATTTTTTGGCCCATTTTTCTCTTCTTTTATATTTCAGTTGAGTATGGCAATCTCCCGATTCCAACTAACATTTTTGCAGATTTTTCTAAGCTATGGGCTATTGTCTACATTTTCTAAAAGATATGAAGCATTTTATTAAATGATATGATTTTTCGCCTAATTTTATCTTCTCTTATTTTTAAGTTGAAGATAACGATCTCCTGGTACCAATGAACATTTTTGCAGATTTTTCTAAGCATTGTCTAAATTTTATTGAAGATATGAATCTTTTTATTAAATGATATGATTTTTTGGTACATCGAAAAGTAACAATACTGGGAATCGAACCCAGTTCTTCATCTTATGTACCTGTTCCCAGTTCCTACAGTGTCTCCATTATTGAACAAAGGGAGGGCTGATGCTCTTTATGTACTTTCAGTATGAGGTTCCATCGCTATCATATCCATTGTGTATGTCATCTGATGTATTGTTTTGGAAGTTGGGAATCCATCCCATAATCCTGAAGGGAGATGGAACTTATGATACAGTAGGGGACATGGTGATACCACTCTGCCACTGGCCGATGGTAATGATATGATTTTTATAGTCTACGTTTGTCTTCTCTTATTTTTTTTACGTTGCAGAAGCAATATTCCAGATCCAATAGACATTTTGTAGAGTTTTCTGAGCTTGGAAATATTTCTACATTTTTTGGAAGAAATGTATCTTCTTATTAAATGATATGATTTTGGCCTAAATTTTTCTTCTCTTTTTTAGTTGAATATATGGCGATCTCCCGGTTTTAACAGACATTTTTGCGGATTTTTCTGAGCTCGGGGCTACTTTCTACATTTTTTGGAAGATATGGATCTTCATATTAAATGATATTATTTTATGGCCTAATTTTGTCTTCCCAAATATTAAATGATATGATTTTTATAACTAAATTTTGTTCTCTTATTTTCCAGTTAAAGATGGCGACCTTTTGGTTCCAAAGAACATTTCTGTGGATTTGTCTGAGCTCGGAGCTATTTTCTGTATTGTCTGAATGATATTGATCGTATGATATTATTTTTTGGCCTAACTTTGTCTTCGCTTATTTTTTCGTTGAAGATGCTGCTTTTCCGGTTCAAACAGACATTTTTGTGGATTTTTGTGCTCTGTGCTATTTTCTACATTTTCTGTAAGATATGAATCTTTTTATTGAATGATATGATTTTTATAGCCTAATTTTGTCATCTCATATTTTTTAAGTTGAAGACGGCGATCTCCAAGTTCCAAAGGATATTTTTGCGAATTTCCGGAGCTCAGGGTTATTTTCAATATTTTCTGAAAGATATCAATCTCTTTACTGAATGATATGATTTTTTGGCTTAATTTTGTCTTCTCTTCTTTTTCAGTTGAAGATGACGAGCTTCTGTTCCAAAGGACTTTTTTGCAGATTTTCTGGGCTCGGGGCTATTTGCTATATTTTCTGGAAGATATGGAACTATTTATTAAATGATAGAATTTTTGGCCTAATTTTGTCTTCTCTTATTTTTCAGGTTAAGATCATGATCTCCCGGTTCTAACTGACATTTTTGCGGATTTTTCTGAGCTATGGGCTATTTCTACATTTTCTTAAGATTTGGATATTGGTATTAAATAATATGATTTGTATAGTTACTTTTTTCTTCTCTTATTTTTAAGCTGAAGATGGTGTGATATCTCGATTCCAACGGACATTTTTACGGATTTTTATGATCTTAGCCTTATTTTGTTCATTTTCTAGAAGATATGGATCTATATATTAAATGATATGATTCTTAGGGCATTCTTCGCGTATTTTTTTCGTTGAAGATGCTGATCTCCCGGTTCCAATAGACTTTTTTGCTTATTTTTTGAGCTCTATGCTATTTTCTACATTTTTGTAAGATATGAACCTTTTTATTAAATGATATAATTTTTATAGCCTAATTTTGTCATCTCATATTTTTTAAGTTGAAGAAGGCAATCTCCATGTTCCAAAGGATATTTTTGCGAATTTTCCGGAGCTCAAGGCTTTTTTTCAATATTTTCTGAAAGATATGAATCTCTTTATTAAATGATATGATTTTTTGGCCTAATTTTGTCTTCTCTTCTTTTTTAGTTGAATATGACGATCTCCTGTTCCAAATGACTATTTTTCCGACTTTTCTGTGCTCGGGGCTATTTTTTATATTTTCTGGAAGATATGGAACTATTTAATAGATGATAGAATTTTGGCCTAAATTTGTCTTCTCTTATTTTTCGTGTTAAGATCGTGATCTCTCGATTCCAACGGACATTTTTGCGGATTTTTCTGAGCTACGGGCTATTTTCTACATTTTCATTAAGATTTGGATCTTTATATTAAATAATATGAGTTGTATAGCTACTTTTTTCTTCTCTTACTTTTTTAGCTAAAGATGGTGATCTTCCGATTTCAACGTACATTTTTGCGGATTTTTATGAGCTTGGTCCTATTTTCTACATTTTCTGGAAAATATGTATCTAAATATTTAATGATATGATTCTTAGGGCATAATTTGTCTTCTCTTATTTTTAAGCTGAAGATGGGGATCTCCCGGTTCTAACGGAGATTTTTTCGGTTTTTTCTGAGCTCGGTGCTATTTTCTTCATTTTATGGAAGATATATTTTTGTTTTTATTAAATGATATTATTTTATGGCCTAACTTTATCTTTTCTTATTTTTTTCAGTTGAAGGTGCCAGTATCCCTGTTCAAACAGACATTTTTGCGGATTTTACCAAGCTTGTAGCTATTTTCTGTATTTTTTTGGAGGAAATGGATCTTTTTATTAAATGATACGATTTTTGGCATAATTTTGTCTTCTCTTATTTTCAGTTGAAGATTGGGATCTCTCTGTTCCATCGGACTTTTTTGCGAATTTTTTCAAGCTCGGGCCTATTTTTTGCATTTTCAGGAAGATGTCGATCGTTCTATTAAATGATATGATTTTTTGGCCTAATTTTATCTTCCCTTATTGTTTTCGTTGAAGATGGCGATCTTTCGGTTTCAACGGACATTTTTACGGACTTTTCTGAGCTCCAGACTCTTTTCTACATTTTCTCGAATGTAAGGATCTTTTTATTAAATGATATGATTTTTTGGCCTTATTTTGTGCTATCTTATTTTTCACTTGAAGATGATGATCTCTCCCTCTTCAACTGGACATTTTTCGGATATTTCTTAGCTCGGGTTTTATTTTCTGCATTTCTGGAAGAGCTCCGGGTTATTTTCTTCTTTTTCTAAAAGATATGGATCTAGTCGTAGAATGATATGATTTTTTACCTAATTTTGTCATCTCTTATTTTTCTATTGAAGATAGAGATCTCCCGGTTTCAACCTACATTTTTACGAAATTTTCTGAGATCAGGGCTATTTTCGACGTTTTTTAAAAGATATGTATCTTTTATTAATGATATGATTTTTTGGTTTAATTTTGTTTTTTCTTATTTTTCTGTTGAAGGTGGTGATCTATTGGTTTTAACTGACATTTTTGCAAACTTTTATGAGCTTGGGGCTATTTTCTATATTTTCAGTAAGATATAAATATTTAGATTAAATGATATGATTTGTTCACCCTAACTTTTTCTTCTATTATTTTTCAGTTGAAGTTGGCGATCTCCCGGTTCCAACGGACATTTTCGCAGACTTTTCAGAGCTCGGGGTCATTTTCTACATTTTCTTGAAGATATGATATTTTTATTAAATGATATGATTCTTTGGCCTATTTTGTCTTCTCTTATTTTTCAGTTGAAGATGGTGATTTCTGTTTCCAACGCACATTTTTGCGTATTTTTCTGGGCTCGGGCCTATTTCTCCATTTTCTGAAAGATATGCATCTTTTTATTAAATGATATGATTTTTTGGCTTAATTTTGTCTACTCTTATTTTTCAGTTGAATATGGCGATCTTTCAGTTTCAACGGACATTTTTGCGGATTTTTCTAAGTTTACGGCTATTTTCTACATTTTCTAGAAAATATGGATCTTTTTATTAAATGAAATTATTTTTCTAACCTAATTTTGGTTTCTCTTTTTTTCACTTGAAGATGGCGGTCTCCCAGTTCCAACAGACATTTTTATGGATTTTTCTGACCTCGAGATTATTTTCTGTATTTTTTGAAAGATATCGATGATTTTATTAAATGATATGATTTTGGGGCCTAATTTTGTATTCTCTTATTTTTTTTCGTTGATGATGGCGATCTCCTGGTTCCAACGGATATTTTTGCGCAATTTTTCTGAGCTCTTGGCTATTTCTGTATTATCTGCAAGATATCGATCATCTTATTAAATGATATGGTTTTTTGGCCGAATTTGTCATTTCTTTTTTCGTTAAATTTGGCGATCTCCTGGTTCTGACAGATATTTTTGCAGAATTTTTTAGATCAGGAATATTTTCAACATTTTATGGAAAATAAGAATATTTTTATTAAATGATATAATTTATATTGACAATTTTTTCTTCTCTTATTTTTCAATTGAACTTAGCGATCTCCCTGTTCCAACTGACATTTTTGGGGATTTTCTGAGCTCGGTGCTATTTTCATTGTTTTATGGAAAATATGAATCATTTTTATAAATGATATGAATTTTGTAGCTTTAGTTTGTCTTCTATTATTTTTAAGTTGAAGATGGCGATCTCCCAGATCCACGGACATTTTTGCGGATTTTTCTGAGCTCCGGGCTATTTTCTACATTTTATGGAAGAGATGGATCTTTTTATTAAATGATATGATTTTTATAACCTAAGTTTTTCTTCTCTTATTTTCCAGTTGAAGTTGGCGATCTCCCGGTTCCAATCGAAATTTTTGCAGATATTTCTGAGCTTCGGGCTATGTTCCAGATTTTCTGGATGCTGTTTTATGTTTTCTTAAATGATATCAGAGAAGAAAAAATTAGGCCAAAAATGTCTGTTAGAACCAGGAAATCGCCATCTTCAATTGAAATATAAGAGAAGACAAAATTCAGATCCAGAAAATCGTCATCTTCATCTATGAAAAGTCTGTTGTAACCGAAATATCGCCATCTTCAACAGAAAGTATTTTTATCTATCATTTTCTGAGCTTAGTGCTATTTTTCATATTTTATGAATGATATGGATCTTTTTATTAATTGATATAATTTTTCAAGACCAAAATTTTCCTCTCTTATTTTCCAGTTGAAGATGTCGATGTTTTTATTGAATGAGATGAATTTTGGCCTAATTTTGTCTTCTTTTATTTCTAGTTGATGATGGCGATCTCTCGGTTCCAACGGACATTTTTGCAGATTTTTTTGAGCTCGGGGCTGTTTTCTACATTTTTGAGAGATATGGATCTTTTATTACATTATTTGATTTTGGTTGTCTAATTTGTTTTCTCTTATTTTTCAGTTGAAGATGGCGATATCCCGATTCTGACAGACATTTTTGCCTATATTACTGAGCTTCGAACTACTTTCTACCTTTTATTAAATGATTTGTTTTTTAGCCTAATTTTGTCTTCTCTTATTTTTCCAATTGAAGATTGCGATCTCCCTGTTTCAACGAAAAATTTTGTGGATTTTTCTGACTTCAAGCTATTTTCTACAATTTCTTGCAGATATGGATCTTTTTATTAAATGAAATGATTTTTATAGATTACGTTTGTCTTCTCTTATTTTTTTTTCATTTGAAGATGGCGGTCTCCCGGTTCCAACGGATATTTTTACAGATATTTCTGACCTCGACGCTATTTTCTGTATTTTTGGAACATATCGATGTTTTATTAAATGATATGATTTTTGGCCTAATTTTTTCTTTTCTTATTTTTTTTCGTTGATGATGGCGATCTCTCGGTTCCAATCGATATGTCTGCAGATATTTCTGAGCTTGGATTTATTTTCGTATTGTCTGGAAGATATTGATCGTTTTATTAAATGATATGATTTTTGGCCTAATTTTGTCTTCTCTCCTTTTTGTTAAATTTGGCTATCTCCCGGTTCCGATGGATATTTTTACGTATTTTTCTGAGCTTGGGGATATTTTCTAAATTTTATGGAAAGTATGAATCTTTATATAGAATGTGATTTTTATTGCCCAATTTTGTCATCTTTTATTTTTAATTATAACGTAGCGACATCTTGGTTCTAACGGACATTTTTTCGGATTTTCTAAGCTCGATACTTTTTTCTTTATTTTATGGAACATATGGATCTGTTTATTAAATGATATGATTTTTATAGCTTAGGGTTTTCTTATATTATTTTTAAGTTGAAAATGGCAATCTTCTGGTTCCAACGAACATTTTTGCAGATTTTCTGAGCTCAGGGCTATTTTCTGCTTGTTATGCAAGATATGGATCTTTTGATTAAATGATATGATTTTTATAACCAAAGTTTGTATTCTCTTATTTTCCAGTTGAATACAAAGATATGGATCCTTTATTTCCTTAGCATTTAACCCTACCAAAATGCAAAGAAAGATAAAACTGTAGCCCCTCTACAAATCAAACCCAAATCACAAAGGGAAGCCTGCAAACTATTTTTCCCTTCTGCAAAGTACTGCCACCTCCATATTTTTCTTTCTAACGGTTACAAACCCACCCCATCACGTTACTTTTTTCTTCCTCCTCCTTCCAATGAAACCCAACCCCAAGGCTCCTTCCCCAGCTGCACTTTCTCCATCACCGAACCCCGCTCTCCCCCTCAACTCGCCGCTAACCTCCCCAACTTCTGGCAACACCACCATGACCCCGCCCACCTTTCTTCCTCCGTCCACCGACAGCCGCAACTTCATAACCCTCCTCCGACCACAACTCAGGCGCTGTCACCCCATCCGAGCCTCCTCCCGTGACTTCCACTACCCTCAAGACCGACTCCCTTAACCACCGACCACCACCTTCCCACCGACGAACTCAACCACCCCCGGCAGATCCTAAGCTCCGCCGGCCACCGCCCTGCACACCTCCAGTTCGATGACTCATCCCACCTCCGACCACAACCCACTCCAACGAGCCCACCTCCCCAGCAAAGGCTGCCCCTCTTCGACTCCGACAGGCATCAACTCCTTCCCAAGCGGCGCCCTCCCATGTTCTGACACTTTCCGCCACATCTGAGCCTCCGCCAACCCCCCTCAGCCCGCCTGTTGTTGCCTCCGTTTGGAGCCAACACCCATTGCCCCGACTTCGTCCCGACGTCGACGGCCGTTCTCCCATCGCCGGCGGATAACCCAAACCCCCTGGCAACCCCAGTTCCAACACCTGATCTGACATCGCCGCAGGCCGCAACACCCAATCCCTGGCCTCGACCTCCGCTCCAAACCCAAATCCCGACGGCACGAGCCATCGCCAAAGCCCTGCCGTGTCGCCCTGGCCGCCCTCTAGCCATCACCGCCCTCTCCCTTTTCCCCCACACTTCTGCGCCCTACCGACGACCACCAGAGACCCGCCCATCTCCTCTTCGTTCACCCCAGCTCGCCAAGACCCTCAGACTCCCTTCCCCCGAAGCTCAGCACACTCCGATCACCTCTAGGCAGCCGCCACACCTTCCTGCCAAGCCCCTTACCGGCGACCTCAAACCTAGCCACCGTACGAATTCCGACACCTCGAATCCTCTGCCCTGCCCCTCATCCTCCCCACTCTGTTCGAAACAAGGGCCCCCCCAGCCCGACACCCTCTGCCCTTAACTCCGATTGACACGCGCGCCTCCAGCTCACCATGGAACGACCTTAGCCTTCCTTCACAGCCCGCAAAGCTACCCCCAGCGCCCTGCCGCTGCATCCCTCTCCCTGCTGCCCCGGTGCCACGACCCGCTACGCTCCAATGACCCACACAGCCACGCCCTCCGACTCGCCATGTTTTCCCTTCCTAGCCTCCACCGGACCAGCCTCCGTCCTTCACCTCCTAACTCCGACAAACCCCTCTAACGGTGCCGCCGCACCAAACACCCCTTCTCCCAACTCACAGCGCCCACACACTGCTGTGCCGTCACCACAATGGTCGATCGCCTGACCCCGATTCATCATCGTCGCAGCCCTTCGTCGTTCGCCCCGACCACATCGTCCGACCACCGAACGCTGCTCTGACCTCCCATTGCTCCCAGCCTCCGACCCAACACCAAGTAGAGCGATCGAAAACAAACGTACGTTATTGAACTAATGCTATACATTATATAGGTTATGCAATGAATGGACAATATTTATATTAAATTTATATTATATATGTTATATAGAGTACTGTTAGTTGTGATATATTATAATTTAGTTAGATGTGAATCTATGATATGTTATAAGATTTATGTTACTTTATATGTTACTTTATAAGTACTGTAGGCATGTTAGCTCTTATATTATCATTTAGTTAGAATTAATATAAGTACACTTATATCTATTGAATCTGTATGCGTAAAGTAGGATGGTATGTAGATTTAGGATTATGATAGGTTCCTTGGCTTGATATCACGGATCTAACCTCGCGGATAAATTACGTATGCCAAATTGCTACCGCCTGGACATCTGAAATCGACTATAACAGGCAAGTGCACATTTTTACTGCTGATTTTAATTTTTTTGAGATATTTCGATATGCAAGTGTACATATTTTGTAACCGTTGCATTTAATTGTTTGGACCGAGATATTCTGATATGCAAGTTGTGCCTTTTTCCACGTCTTAACTACCGTTTCATCTCTAATTGCATATGTTTACTTCTGGTGCATCGCAAGATTAGATATATGTGTGTGCGTGTTGACATGTTTATAGTAATTGAAGAATGCATTGTAATGTGGCAAAATGCAAATTATTGAACATGTGGCCTGTTTGGCAAATTATTGAACATGCGACCTGCTTGGCAAATTATTGAACTTGCGGCCTGTTTGGCAAATCATAGAACTAAATGGCCTGTTTGGCTACTCTAGTTTGTGCCAGCACTATAACTCCTGATGGCTCAGTTGGCCGTATCTGGCTCGTGGTCCAGACAATAAAGAACACTTAGATGGGGTTGGGTTCGCGGGCACTAGCCGGTAGTAAACGGACTACCTCTCGGGGGCACCTGAAGGAAGATCCACTTACTAGCCGTCTAACGACGTGAACTTTAGTCACGAACTTGCACACACTATTGAATTGATTGAAATGGATATACGAACATGTTAGAACTGCTACAGCTTTCCTTTAATCAGTCTGCCAACTATTTAACATTTAAAACTGATATTGTTTCCCTTTTAATAGCAATGCCATGTTATCGCCTTAAATAAAATTGCCATGCTTGCTGCTGTACACACTACACTTACCATGCTCATTGTTGTACACACTACACTGGCCATACTCATTGTTGTACACACTACACTTGCCATGTTTGTTACTTTGTACACTACTTTGCCATGCCACTGCTTTGCACACCACACATTCCATGTTTGTTACTTTGCACACTACTTTTGCCATGCCACTGCTTTGCATACTACACTTGCCATGTTTGTTACTTTGTACACCACACTTGTCATGCTTATTGCTTTCTTACACTACTATGTTTTAATTATTCGAATCATGAAATGATTTTGAAAACCTTGCCGAGGGTCTTTTCTACCTAATGCTTTAAATCTTGCCGAGCGACACTCTTGACGTATATTTCCTTGTCTTATGAAATATACGTCAGGCATTAGACAGATTTGCAGAGGAGCGAGCCTAGAGACCGAGCAGGTTGATCAGGAGTGCCTTGCCGCTAAGTTCCCTCGCTGAGGAGCAATGTGCCTTCACAGCATCTTTGTACTTGTTGTTTCTTCCATAATTTGTATGGGCTTTATGACCCTGTCTCTTTTCATTCTTTCACTGTTGTACAGCTTCTTCTGAGACTTGGGAATTTAAATAAATAAAATTATCTGTGTTGTTTGCATTGCATGCAAGAACCTGCCATGTAGTCATACACAGACGCTTATTGTGCTTAAGTCAAAGAAGGAAGAAAACGAAAAAGTACTTCTTCTTTGCTTTAAACACATGCGGACCCGCTCGTGTCCTCGCTCCCAATTATAATGGAAAGTGGGGTATGACAGGTAGAATCTGAACGACCCGAGCGATGGAGGCAATTGATACGGCAATCTTGGGATGGCCCAAGAGCGAGCATTCCAAGCCCACATTGGAAGCAGGAGGCCCCCAAAAGGAGTTTGGGCCGACAGACGAGGCCCTCACGAGGACATGATACCGGGTCGGCCACGATTGGGACGTGTGCTTCGTCAGCCCATGATAGCGGGAGTTAACCGCTCCCTAGAACACTCCCCCTTAATGACCATTAATGGACCCCATTAACCCACCTTCATGGCGCATGAAGGCACCTTAAAGGAGGCAGATCATGGGGACGGAAAATGGGGGACGTGGACAGGGAAACGATCGTGGGAGGACCCCTATAAAGGAAGTCAGGAGGAAACGAAGAAAGGGAGCTGGCCCGGATATCAATAGACGGAGGTATTCTACACAAAGACCTTGTTTTCCACTTTATATTCCCTCCCCTAGCTCGGTCTGAGGACACGCGTGTTGGCCACCCTGTGAGCCGTACCAGTCCCTCCGTGCGTCATGCAGATCCGTTCTGACTTAGGCATCAGAGGGGACTTGGCTGGAACCAAGGTCCAGCCCCCCTGACGAGCTTCTTTGTCTGTCCAGGCCAAGCGAATCCCACAGCACCGAAGCTACTCCTCAGCGCCACATCGACTGAGGCGAAGTGCGTCCAACAACGAGCCTACTCGCCCCTGACGAGCTACATCGTCAACCAAGGCCGAGCAGATCCAGCGGTACCAAGGCTATCCCTCTTCACGTCGCTAACCAAGGCCGATCGCTCCCATCAACGAGCCCGCTCGCCCCGACACGCCGAGGACACTCTTTGAAGAGCCATCGTAAGGATCAAAGCTACCCGTCAGGCAATCACACACTTGACGGAACCAAGGGGTCTCATCCGACTCCTTGACCACGTTGACCGCCCATCCTACGGCCAACGATTCAGTGGTGAGAAAACACCCGTAAACATCAATTGAAGATGGAGACCTCCGGTTCCAACGGCCATTTTTGCGGATTTTCTAAGTCCAGAGTATTTTATACATTTTCTAGATAATATTAATCGTAATATTAGATGATATGATTTTTATAACCAAATTTTGTCTTCTCCTATTTTTTAGTTGAATATGGCGATCTCCCAGTTCTATCAGACATTTTTACGGATTTTTCTAAGCTCAGGGCTATTTCTACAGTTTATTGAATATATAGATATTTTTATTAAATGATATGATTTTATAGCCTAAGTATGTCTTCTAAATTTTTAGTTGAAGATGGTGATCGCCCGGTTCCAACAAACATTTTTCGGATTTTTCTGACCTTGAGGCTATTTTCTATAATTTATGGAAGATATGGATCTTTTTATTAAATGGTATGATTTTTGGCCTAATTTTCCCTTCTGTTATTTTTTTCTATGAAAATGGCGATCTCCCGGTTCCAGTGGATGTTTTTACGGATTTTACTGAGCTATGGACTACTTTCAAAATTTTCTGCGTGATATTAATCGTTGTATTAAATGAAATGATTTTTACGGATATTTCTGCTGATTTTTATGACCTCACGGGTATTATCTACATTTTTGGAGGATATGGATCTTTTTATTAAATGATATGATTTTTTTGGATTAATTTTGTCTTCTCTTATTTTCCAGTTCAAGTTGGCGATCTCCCGGTTCCAAAGGATATATTTGCGGATTTTCTCTAAGCTCACGACTATGTTTTACATATTCTGGAAGATATGTATCGTTTTATTAAATGATTTGATTTTTTGGCCTGGTTTTTTCATATCTTATTTTTAAGTTGAAGATGGCGATCTTCAAGTTCAAATGGACATTTTTGCAGATTTTTCTATGCTCGGGACTATTTTTTACATTTTCTGAAAGATATGGTTGTTTTACTAAATTATATGATTTTTATAACCTAAGTTTCTCTTCTCCCATTTTTCAATTGAACACGACGATCTCCCGGTTCCATCGGACATTTTTGCGGATTTTTCTGAGCTCGGGGCTATTTTCTAAATTTTCTGGAATATATGGATGTTTTATTAAATGATTGAATTTTTTGCCTAATATTGCATTCTCTTATTTTTCAGTTGAAGATGGCGATCTCCCGGTTCCAACAGACATTTTTGCGTATTTTTCAAGTGCTCGGGACTATTTTCTGTAGTTTTAGGAAGATATGGATCATTTCTATTGAAATAGATTATATTTATAGCCTAATCTTGTCTTCTCTTATTTTTCAGTTGAAGATGGTAACCTCCCGGTTCCAACAGATAGTTTTACAGATTTTTCTGAGATTGATTGTATTTTTACATTTTCTATATGAAATAGATCTTTTATTAAATGATATGATTTCTATAGACAAATTTTGTCTTCTCTTATTCTTCAGTTGAAGGTGGCGATCTCTCGGTACCAACAAACATTTATGCGGATTTTTCTGAGCTCGGGCCTATTTCTACATTTTCTGGAAGATATGTATCTTTTATTAAATGATATGATTTTTGGCTTAATTTTGTCTACTTTTATTTTTTAGTTGAATATAGTGATCTTTCGGTTCCAACAGACATATTAGCGGATTTTTCTGAGTTGGGGCTATTTTCTGTATTTTCTAGAAGATATGGATTTTCTTATTAAATGATATGATGTTTATAGCCTAATTTTGTCTTCTCTTATTTTTTTAGTTGAAGATGGCGATCTCCCGGTACCAACAGACATTTTTGCAGATTTTTCTGAGCTCGGACCTACTACTAAATTTTCTGGAAGATATGTATCTTTTTATTAAATGATATGATTTTTTGGCTTAATTTTGTCTACTCTTATCTTTCATTTGAATATGGCGATTTTTCGGTTCCAACGGACATTTTTTGCGGATTTTTCATTGTTTGAGGCTATTTTCTACATTTTCTCGAAAATTTGGATCTTTTTATTAAATGATAAGATTTTTCTAGCCTAATTTTAGCTTCTATATTTTTCACTTGATGATGGCAGTCTACCAGTTCCAACAGACATTTTTACGGATTTTTCTAACCGCGAGACTATTTTCTGTATTTTCTGTAAGATATCGATCGTTTTATTAAAAGATAAAAAAATTTTGGCCTAATTTTGTCTTCTCTTATTTTTTTTGATGAGGGCGATCTCCCGATTCCAACGGATATTTTTGCGCATTTTCTTGAGCTCTGGGCAATTTTCTGGATTATATGTAAGATATCGATCGTCTTATTAAGTGATACTCTTTTGGCCTAATTTTGTCTTCTCTTTTTTCGTTACATTTGACAATCTTCCGGTTCCGACAGATATTTTTGCGGATTGTTCTGAGCTCCGAGATATTTTCTACATTCATGGAAAATAAGAATCTTTATATTAAATGATATGATTTTTATTGCCAAATTTTTCTTCACTTATTTTTTAGTTGAACTTAGCGAACTCCCGGTTCCAATGGACATTTTTGCGGATTTTCGGAGCTCGGTGCTATTTTCTTTAATTTTTGGAAAATATGAATCATTTTAATGAATGATATGATATTTGTAGCTTAAGTTTGTCTTCTATTATTTTTAAGAGAAGATGGTGATCTCCCGGTTCCAAAGGACATTTTTGCAGAATTTTCTGAGCTCCGGGCTATTTTCTACATTTTATGGAAGATTTGAATCTTTTTATTAAATGATATGATTTTTATAATCTAAGTTTTTCTTCTCTTATTTTCCAGTTGAAGTTGGCGATCTCCCGGTTCCAATAGAAATTTTTGCAGATATATTTGAGCTTCGGGCTATTTTCCACATTTTCTGGAAGACATGGAATATTTTATTAAATGATATCAGAGTAGACAAAATTAGGCCAAAAATGTCCCTTGGAACCGGAAAATCGTAATCTTCAAATGAAATATAAGATATGACAAAATTTGGAACCGGAAAATCATCATCTTCATCAATAAAAATGTCCATTGTAACCGGGATATCGCCATCTCCTACCGAAAAGATTTGTATATATCATTTTCTGAGCTTGGTGCTATTTTCCACATTTTATAAAAGATACGGATCTTTTTATTTATTGATTAGATTTTTCTAGCCTAAATTTGTCTTATCTTATTTTCCAGTTGAAGATGTTGATCTTTTTGTTAAATGATATGGTATTTTGGCCTAACTTTGTCTTGTCTTATATTCCAGTTGATGTTGGCGATCGCCCGATTCCAAAGGACATTTTTGCAGATTTTTCTGAGATCAAGGCTATTTACTACATTTTCTCGAAGATATGAATCTTTTTATTACATTATTTGATTTTTGTTGCCTAATTTTGTTTTCTCTTATTTTTTTAGTTGAAGATGGCGATATCCCAGTTCCAACGGACATTTTTACCGATATTTATGAACTCAAGACTATT
>JAULAV010007849.1:0-22958 GCA_030789695.1 Scilla litardierei
CCAACGGACATTTTTGCAGATTTTTTTGAGCTTGGTTTTATTTTTAACATTTTCTGGAAGATATGGATCTACATATTAAATGATATGATTTTATGGCCGAATTTTGTCTTCTCTTATTTTTTAGTTGAAGATGGCGATCTCCCGGATACAACAGACATTTTTTCTGATTTTTCGAAGCTCAGTGCAACTTTCTACATTTTCTGAAAGATAGAATCTTTTTATTAAATGATATAATTTTTGGCTTAATTTTGTCTTCTCTTCTTTTTCAGTTGAAGATGGCAATCTGCCGGTTCCAACGGACTTTTTTGTAAGTTTTGTATCTTTTATATTAAATGATATGATTTTATTCATGAATTAGTTAATAACCTTGGGAGCTGATGTTCTTGACAGGTGAGCTCCATTGAATGGTGACAAAATAACTTGAGAGAGAAGCGTGTCTCTCACTAGTGTCACAAACATGTAAAGCATTATTATTATTTACACCAGTAGATTCTAAGGCATGCAACTTACTCATAGCATTTTTAAATTTTGCTTTCAATTTATCATATGAGACGATGCACCTACTTTCCACATTGGAGGCCACATTTAAGCGATACTCAAGCTCCTCATATGGTAGCTTTGGCTCCTCCTTTTGTTCACCATATAGAAAAATTATCTATATTTAAGCGATACTCAATCTCCTCATATAGAAAAATTATCTATAGGCAATCGTGCAAGATAACGTGTTAGAAGTGGACAGTTCCAAGATTACGCAGAGTGTAGACTCCAAGTTGACTCCCAGGATATTGAATTATTTATCATGAGCTGAATAATTGCCCAAATAAAAAGTAACTGGATATTTGGTTCATATGCACGAATTCTGATCTACTCCTAGGACCGGGAAAGTATGAGTAATTCATGTGTACATCTATATAGCTATCCCACGTTAATGAGATATAAGTATTTGGAAATGAAGAGTACCAGCTGCACATGAATGAGTATAACTGTAATCCCTGGTATATTTATAGTTAAAATAAATACCACTGTATTAAATTAATATCCCTTTATGTCAATATTCATTAATATCATCTATTGATACTTTATAATCGGGTTACCTATATAAATGATGTTTATATGGAGTTAATGTATGAATAAGTAATAGTGCATATATGAAATATTATGGTGACCATAATAATGACATAATCCTACAATCCTCCTGATTATACCCACGTACACGGATATGTCCAACTCTTGTATAGATTAATACTATTGTTTGTAACCTGAAAAGGGACACGTGCGGGATACTTGTGATACATTTACATATCAAGGTATATATCACATAGGGTACCTTTTAATCATGATTAGATATATTCAGTACTTGAATTGATATAACTTGGATGATACGCATATTTGATAACTATGTTAGTATTATTTACATTTAGTAGTCCATATAGTTATACTATCCATATATAGTTAATAACCTCATCATATTAACTGGATAACCATATTAATGGACAAATATATTTTTACTGATTAACTAGCAAGTAATAGGATATACCAAAATATAGTATGTACCTGTCAAAGATACATGTTGTGAATGCATATAATTACCCGGGAGATCGCAAAGATAAATAATTATGATATATGGTATTACTAATTATTAAACTATATAATTATATATAACATGTAAGGACATACCTGATATATACAACTGGGTAATACCATAAAATCACTACATGTAATTGATATCACAACATAAGTAATACCAATGCATATGGTAATAGATTAAATACATGTATACTGTGATGATTATACACGATAATAGGATTACTATTATATTCGCATACAGTATATAGACATGTTACTTATCATATATATGCCACTAACTCCTCGCAAATACATATTGATTATAATTTGTATGTTATGTATAAGTTATGTTATTATATGCCTAACATAACATTATTGGGAAGTGATAATTGGCGTATATAAGTAGATATTGATTTCTAAGATATAATAAATTATGCAATAAACGGCATGTATAGTATAATCATCCATAATGTAGAATACCCATATATAAAGGAATGGGATATCTTGCTATGATGTAAATTTATAGGCATTACAAATGTGATATATCCGTATAACTTAATGGTATAAGTTAATATAGTAATTTATGTTACGTATACCAGATAGTATATATAATTTATATTATGGTTATGTATGTTATCTACTAGGATATATTATTTATATATACATAATATGGGAGTATATACAATATAAGATATCTCTTATAGATATATTTATAGTCTTAGGCATAATATTACCATAAAATATACAGTATATGGATATATGATATATAACATATCCGTAATATAGTGTCCCATATTAATACTATAGTACATATACCTATTCTTAATTCATATTATATCCCATAATATCATATCCGTAATACAGTGTTATACGCTATATCCAAAGGTATTGTTAATCGCGTGCGTGGATATCCCCGACACCCTATCCTTAATATAGTATAATCCATGCACATATACGTAATTGGTCCTCATATTACAGATAGATTATATACGTTAATATTATATAAGTCATGATATATATTAAGGTTTCTATGATACTAATAGCTACTGTTATCTTATTAATTGGATATAAGCATGATATTTTATAACACGGATATGATATACATTCAATCGGTATACTTATAGTTATATTATACCACATATTGTCCAATATATGCCTGGTATACTATATATAGATTGTACACTAATTTGATAATATTATTAATAAATTGGGTGTATTAACATATAATTATTCACCTCTACGTGCACAAATGATGGTATACTTATGCATATGTATAAAATACGAATATATTAGCTAATATGATACATAAGGTGTATGATAAATATCCATATATAGCGTATATTAATGGTATATGTATCATGCTATATTAGAGTATCAGATATGTAATGCATATCTATATAGGAATATTATCGTACTATTATATGCCTATAATATGGTTGTTTTATATCTACGAATAACCTATTATCGTATAAGGTACATATATCCATACGGATAATGGATACTATTGATTACTATAAAACTATGGCTTACTATATAAATTTATTGTTATACCAGATTTGCAATGATTAAATATAATATATCGGTACTATTATGATATTTCAATATCAGCTATAAGTATATTAGTTAATATCATAGGTGTATTCATATACTAGTTATCATGTTGTTTAATTTAGTACTATCTAATATAACATTATCAAATTATTTCCCCAAATTAGACAACATGTTATATTACGTAATCATATGCGTACATAGGTATACTTGTCAAAAGTATATTATCCGTTATAGACTTTAAAATTATAGTTATGTCATATATGTATTATATGTGGATATATTTCATGCACTATTGCCATATTATTTAGGTAATAATTATATAGCATCGTATTTATCAATTAGTCCTTACCCACTAATATACGGTTATATTAACTGATCGTACTCATACTATATCGTATACCCATAAATTATAACTAAGTACATATGTCCTCATATAATGTTTGGGATGCAAATATAATTAACAAATAACTTTTGTGGGATAAATTGTAAATACAATTAGATGATAATATATATACATGTGCATGTCTATCATAATTATGAAAGATGTACCATGCTAATTGTGTGTAAGGTAAGCCAATTATTCATTATAATACAAAATTTATTTGTTAACTTTACAAATTATTCGAAATAACTAACAAGTTTTTAATTTATAAATAAATATTTACTTGTTATAATGCTAAATGGATATCATCTACACATTTTTCTTAAAAAATAAAACCAAGCATGCCGCGAATGCTCGCGATATATAAAAATCATTATTCTGGAGTGATAATACCTACTATTTACACTTATTTTTCACATATAACTATGATAGTTAGTATTATATATATTACCTATATAATATGGTGCAATTCTATAATACCGACGATAATTTACCATTCTATATTTCTATACCATATATTACTGATTATTTTAGTATAGACATATTTTTGCATGTCGTAACCATTATTCATCAATATGTGTTTGTACCTAATTAGATATCCCAAACATATGCGTTCACTTACATCAAATAACATATCAAGCTATCCAATTACAGATCATCCATGAATTGTACATAATGTTCAGCTATACCTAATATTATAATGCCATATTTATAATTGTACATGTGCTATACGTTATTAAGTACCTAAAATATAAGAGTTATTTTATAATGTGTATGTCGAGAGCATTCAGCGGTATTATAAAGTCGAATATGGCAACCTCTGAGTAAATGAAGATATGGATTTTGTGACTGAGTATAGTTGCGTATACTGGTATACTCATATATTTGTAGATGGTAACTATAATCCCAAATGAACTATGTAATGTAATAGATAACTATTATCTAAGTTATGGTATACATACTGGATATTTTATATATTAATACTATAGACATACCAATCATTATACCATTAGATAAAATATAATTTTATCTTATAACTAATAATATAATGTAATGTCCTAGGATACCCTTGTTAACATTTGATATCGACAAGTAAATATATAATGTCACGTTATTCCTAGTATTATGTGTACTATTAAACACGACTGACAAGTACTGATATATTTGTATGGTATACTAGAATTATATCAATACAGGTATAATGGACTTAGGAGATATGTAAATTATAGATATCGTATAATATAAATACTATATGGTATTACAATTATCAAGTATGACCAAATTATTTATAATCCTATACTTTACATATTATTATAACTGTAACTCTTGATATATGTAGTACATATAAGTAAATTTGAATATTATAGGTATAATATTACATTTATATAACTATATTATACTGTTCATACATAAAATAATATATAATACATGATATAGATAATAATAATGCATATAGTGACTGGATATACAGTATATAGAGAATATGTGTACTATATTGTATATAGGTATCATAACCAATATAGTTATATATCGAATACCAGATCTATTAGGTATACATGGTATAATTTATGGGTCAAATTATATCATCCAACATTACTGTATATCCTATAGATATATTTATAGACCTTGAATGATGATAACCATAATATAAATTATTGTATTATAATGATATATAGTATAATCCATTAATTAGATATGTATATCGACAAATATAAGTAGTCCACAATAAGATACCTATACTTGGTTACTGTATACTAGATAATTAACAATAATTAGATACTGTTGGAAAGTGATAGGACTCAAGAGAGAGAGAGAGAGAATTTCATTACAAAGAATAAGTCACCATAGCTAAGAGCCATGGTGCTCTATTTATATATCTCATAGTGGGGAGGCCAAAAGCCTCTAGGAGACCAAGGGTCCCCATTACTCTAAGTAATGGGGGCCTAATGAATGGGTAATGAAGGAGGGGAGGCCAAAGGCCTCCCTCATTCATAACACTCCCCCTTACACATTCATCACTTCGGTCTCAGCTACTGAGGTAAGGGGTGGATACTTCTGGATCCAGAGTAAGTGTGTTTGCCTCGTTAAAACCTTAGCTGTGGAAAACCCAGTGGGAAAACCCAACAGCTTAAGGAAAAAGAGTGCAACCCACATGTTACTCCCCCTGATCCGTACAAGCTTCAGGCTTGCAGGTCTTTCAACTGTCGCATACCAATGTTCTTTACAAGCTTTACAAAAGTACATTTAGGCAATGCCTTAGTAAAAAGATCAGCTAAGTTGTTGCATGACTGGATCTGTCGAACTTCAATCTGCTTGTCGTTCTTCTGCTCGTGCGTCCAGAAAAACTTGGGAGAAATGTGTTTTGTCATGTCGCCTTTGATGTAGCCCTTCTGAAGCTGAGCAATGCATGCGGCGTTGTCTTCGAATAGGGCAGTAGGCTCCAGATCACTGGTCTTCAGGCCAGTGGATTGGAGGATGTGTTGGACGACGGAGCGTAGCCAAAAACATTCTCTGCTCGCCTCATGGATCGCGATGAGCTCTGCATGGTTGGAAGATGTAGCAGTAGTGGTTTGTTTTACCGATCTCCAAGAGATAGCAGTACCTCCGTAGGTAAATACAAAACCTGTTTGAGATTTTGCCGTGTGCGGATCAGAGAGATAACCTGCATCAGCATACCCAAACAATTTGGGGGAGGCACCTCTCTGGTAGTAAAGTCCAAGATCAATGGAACCCTGAAGGTATCGCAGAAGATGCTTTACTCCGTTCCAGTGGCGCTTTGTGGGCGCAGCACTGTGTCTGGCTAGTAGATTAACTGTAAACGCTATATCGGGACGCGTACAGTTAGCCAGATATAGAAGTGCTCCAATGGCACTGAGGTAGGGTACTTCAGGACCCAGTATCTCCTCCCCCTCTTCCAGTGGCCGGAAGGGGTCCTTATGTACATCTAGTGATCTTACGACCATAGGAGTACCTAAAGGATGACATTTATCCATATGAAACTTGCGTAGAAGTTTCTTTGTATAATTAGATTGGTGTAATAGGATTCCACCTCTTAGGTGTTCTATCTGTAAGCCAAGACAATACTTTGTTTTGCCTAGGTCTTTCATTTCAAAAGTATGTTTAAGGCTTTCAGATATCTCTTTGATCTCTGCAGGAGATCCTATGAGATTTAAGTCATCTACATATACAGCTATGATGACAAATCCTGTTCCCGTTCTTTTGATAAAGATACACGAGCAGACTTCGTTATTCGTGAATCCTTGCTGTGCAAGAAAATCACTTAGTCTGTTATACCACATCTTGCCCGATTGTTTTAGACCATATAATGATCTATGTAGCCTTACAGAGAATACGTCCCGAGGTATCTCTTTCATCTCTGGGGGTAGATTAAACCCATCAGGAAGTCTCATATAGATATTTTTATCTATATCGCCATATAGATATGCAGTCACAACGTCCATGAGCTGCATTTCTAGGCTTTCCAGAGAAGTTAGGCTGATTAAAAATCGGAAGGTGATCGAATCCATGACCGGGGAATACGTTTCTTCGTAATCAATCCCCGGTCTTTGGGAAAATCCCTGGGCTACAAGGCGTGCCTTATAGTGAACGATCACATTATTTTCATCTCTTTTTCTTATGAAAACCGACTTATATCCCACAGGTTTTACACCTACTGGTGTTTGGACTACTGGTCCAAAGACTTTGCGTTTCAAGAGTGAGTCCAGCTCTACTCTTATTGCCTCGTCCCACTTTGGCCAATCATCTCTGCGTTTACATTCCGCTAGAGATCGTGGTTCGACGTCATTGTCATATTCAGTGACGTGAACGGCAATATCGAACGCAAAATCGTCGTCGACGTCTATGCATTTTCTGTCCAGTACTTCTCCAGTACGTACAAAATTTAATGATGTTTCTCCTATTGTTTCCTCTGCTGGGGAAATCAGGAGGGGAGAAGTAGCTGGTCTGAGCTCAGCATCCTGTGGAGGGATAATCTTAGTATCGCCAGGAGTCTTCCTCTTTCGAGGAACTTTATCTTTTGAACCTGGTGGGCGTCCTCTTTTCATTTGAGGTACAGCCAATTCTGCTGCAGGTGGGCTGCATCCATCTATGGGGATGTCAATCCTAGCTGGCGTATTGGCAGCAGGGACGTGTGAACGGACAATCTTCTGGTTGTCCGTGAATTTATCCGGTAAAAGATGTACTGTATTCTGGATGTGAAGGATCTTCAGGATCTCATCGGATCATATAGGGACAAAGACTTCTGGTCCCAACTAATGATCTCTGAAGCTTCTGGCTTCTTAGACTGTGTGCCCAGTTTTGGAAAAAATTTCTCATTAAATTCACAGTCTGCAAAACGTGCCTTGAATGCGTCACCCCGTCAGGGGTTCAAGGTATCTGATAATAGAGGGCGAATCAAACCCAATATATATACCTAGACGACGCTGAGGACCCATTTTGGTCCTCTACGGTGGTGCTATTGGGACATATACCGCACAACCAAACACTCTCAAATGAGAGATATCCGGAGGTGCGCCGTATGCTAGTTGCATCGGGGATAAAGTGTGACCTCCAGAGGGTCTTATCCTAATAAGTGATGCAGCATGTAAAATAGCATGCCCCCAAGCATCCACAAGCAACTGGGATTGCATAAGCAATGGACGTGCAATCCATTGGAGTCTCTTTATAAGAGCCTCAGCTAATCCGTTTTGGGTGTGAACATGTGCTACCGGATGTTCAACTTCAATACCCGTTGCCCGGCAATAGTCTTCGAAGACTTGTGAAGTAAATTCTCCCGCATTATCAAGATGTAGTTTCTTGATATGGTTATCGGGGAAATGAGCACGCAACCTTATTATTTGTGCCAATAGCTTTGGAAAAGCTAGGTTGCGGGTGGACAAGAGGCACACATAAGACCATTTGGTTGATGCATCAATCAGTACCATGAAGTACCGAAATGGGCCACTTGCGGGGTGAATAGGCCCGCAAATGTCACCATGAATTCTCTCAAGGAAGCCAGGAGACTCTAATACCACTTTCAGGAGGGATGGTCTCGTTATTAGTTTTCCCTTAAAACAAGGGAGACATGGAAATTCACCCTTTTGAAGAATCTTCAGGTTCTTCAATTTGTGTCCACGGGATTCAGTGATGATGCGGCGCATCATTGCTGTTCCAGGGTGACCAAGTCTATTGTGCCAGAGTTGGAATTCTGGTAGTGATTGGCACGTCTGGTGTTCAATCATATTGGCTTCTACTGGTTGAATGTATGTTTGGTATAGACCCGACGGGAGTGCCTTGAATCGCTCGCAGATGATCTTCCGGTCATCTTTTTGACGAGTTACAATTAGATATTCAACCTTATTTTTATTCCTGGTCTCTAAGTGATATCCGTTTAAACGGAAATCCTTGAAACTTACGAGATTTCTGTTTGATATAGGAGAGAATAATGCATTATTAATTTGAAGTCTTGTGTTATTTGGGAGCAATATAATTGCTTCACCAGTTCCTTCGATTATTTGGGACAGTCCTGAAATTGTGATAACAGGACCGTCATATTTGTTTAAGCTATTAAAATAGCAATGATCGCGAAGGATTGTGTGCGTCGAGGCACTGTCCACTAGGCACTCAGACATCATCTATATAAGCCAAAAAAAGAAATTTTATTTGAGGGAAAATGTAGAAAACATTCATAAATAAAACTCCCCACTAAAGCAAATAACAGATGAAGATACATCGAATTCTAAATGCATAGATAAATGATGATGCTCAATCTAGCAGATCGTCGTTCTATAAGTCTTTAGCAGTAAAGACTGTTGGCGGCTGTACACCTGCCAAGTTTGTTTCAGGTCGAGACTTCTGGCTCGCCTGGTATAGATCCTGTAGGTGGCGAGGAGTGCGACAGTTTCTGGACCAATGGCCAGTCATGCCGCATCTATGGCATTTGTCCTCCCAGGTCTTCTTTGGAAGTGACACGTGCTTGGTGTCCTTTCGCTTCCAAGTGAAGTTTCTTTTCCCTTTATTGTTTTTGTTTGTCTGGGGAGCTGCACCTCTTGGTTGTTTCATTACCGCCTTCCCTTTAGTATTTTTAGTCTTCCTCTTGTTTTTCCACTTCTGGGGAGAAACGTGGTGGGCTTCAGGGATAGGGGCAGTGCCAGCTGGACGTAAGTTATGAGTTGCTAGCAGTAAATCTCGATTCTGCTCTGCTCTAAGTAGGCATGAGATCAGATCGGAGAATCTCGTGAAGTTGCGTTCACGATACTGCTGCATGAGGATTGCATCTTTCTCGTGAAACGAGGTAAATGTTTTTTCCAACATGCGCTGTTCTGTCACTTCTTCACCGCACAACTTCAGGCGTGAGGTGATGTTATGAAGTGCAGAATTATACTCAGCGACGGACTTATAGTCCTGAAGTCTGAGGTTTTCCCACTCATAACTGGCACGGGGTAATATAACATCAATTTGATGTTTATACCGTGCTTCCAGTGCTGTCCACAGGTCCTTCGGGTCCTCAACCGTTAAGTATTCGGCCTTTAAGGTCCGATCTATATGCTTCCTAATGTAGATTATGGCTTTCTCCTTATCTACATCGGATACAGTGGTTGTGGGGATGCTGCTAGCTGTAGCAGAAGCTTCGGCCGCTGCTGGGGCCGAGGAAGGAGCCAAAATGGACCCAAGGAGGGCCATTGAACGCAAGTGGAACTTCAGGTCCACTCGCCAACTCAGGTAATTTGTCCCTGCAGAATCGAGGACCTCGAAATCGACGCTTGCCAATTTTGCCATTTATCTACGTATTTTAAAATGAGCATGAATTAATTAAAATTCAAAAATTCATGCATAAAGAAATAAACAAGTAAAAATGCGGGGATCGGCCAGATACCCAAAATAGTACACAGTCCAAAGTTTGTTTAAAGTCCATAAAAAAATAATACAACTTTGGAAACCCAAACTGAACTGGGTCCCTATATCTCCGTCTTCATATGCTGTTGCATCGAGCTTTGGCTTACACAGTCATGAATCGACTCCTTGCGGTCCAGCGGACGCGGCCAGGGAATTGACTAAGCCAGGACCACTTGTTACCCAGTCAAGCTAGGTTGGTCCAGCAAACTTAGCCAAGCACATTGACCGACATCATGATCCATTGAAGGAGTTTTCATCAATTCTATGTGCTGTTGCATCGAGCTTTGTCTTTAAAATACAAATTTCCTCACTTACAAATTCTCTCAAAAGAAAATAAAAGTGCAAGGAAAGTAAATAGGTATACAATGGCCGATCCCGAAAAACACATTTTTACTGATTTAAACATCCACGCAGTTCTAAATATGCTACGAGCATAAAAGTAAACAACCACGCATATATCTCAAGCAAAACATATGGTAAGGGAAACTAGAAAATATAAATATCTTGTAGACCACGTGGAAACGTCATACACCGTTAGGTTAGTTGACTAACGGTAGAGCGGTCTCAGGATCTTTAAGATAATTATATTTTGAAAAATAGAGTCCTAGTAAACCATAGATTATAATATGCAAGAGAGATGTTTACAACAATTTTTCAACATGGACTATATAAATTAATTGTAATTTTACAAAGTTTTCTCCGAGTTTAAATATGCCAATTTGTTATAAGATTTTGGAGAAGAGTATATAACATGTATCCAAGCAAACAATTCAATCCACGTTTTGCATAATAAAGTCCATGTCATGAAGCATGCGTTATAAAAGTAACAAACTAGGTTTAGAATGGGAAGAGCTATGATCATTAAGATGAACATAAACAAATTCCAGCACTCATTAGTCATTCCATAAGGATCAACAGTAACAAAATATTTCAATTTTTACTCTAAAAAAATTCACCAACACTGTTTACTACTCATCTCACCAACCTGTCACTGTAAATGACGAGAAGATGAACTAGCAACAGCCTCATGAATTTTCCATAATAACCCGCAAAATTTTGTTCTTTGTTTTTCACATGAAACAAGATTCGATTTTTATGGACTAGATGTTGACGGTCCACAACAATCAACTCCATTAAATTTACACAGTAACTCCTCATCTCTTCCGTCGATTGAGAGAAATGAGAAAATAAAGCAATTAAATGAAATGCCGATTGAAAAACGCTAATTAAAGCTTCGAATTCCAAGCTAATAAGCAATTAAGGTTTCATATGAAATGCCACGGTCTTCTTTGGGGTGAAAAAGGGAGTGTTAAAACTCAAGAATCAATTAAGGTATTAAGCCGCTGATCTTATAGGACTGCCAAAGAGTCCGAGTTGAGTTTTAATTACGACTTCATGTCGGGATCACTAAATTTCATGGCAATATGAAGAAATTACTATGTAAAAACAAATTTTTCTTTGTATTGTTTTAATTTTTACTTCTATGCAAACATGGTAAAAAATTTTTTTATGTATAGTCCAATGTAATCTACGGGAATAAGAAGTATACCTCTAGATCGATGATCTAGGGACGACCGTAGAAAAGATCCGTAGAAATAAAAATCCGAGCTCCCGAAAACTTCGAGAATGCCGCAACGCTCCAACGAATCGTCGCAGCAACCAAAGATTCCTTGCGCGTAGGGTATCAATTTGGTGGGGATTTTAGGCTTGGATTCTTGCTCAAGGAAGAACACATGCTGATAACGTGTTGGAAAGTGATAGGACTCAAGAGAGAGAGAGAGAGAGAGAATTTCATTACAAAGAATAAGTCACCATGCTAAGAGCCATGGTGCTCTATTTATATATCTCATAGTGGGGAGGCCAAAAGCCTCTAGGAGACCAAGGGTCCCCATTACTCTAAGTAATGGGGGCCTAATGAATGGGTAATGAAGGAGGGGAGGCCAAAGGCCTCCCTCATTCATAACAGATACCATTATTATATATGTATTAAAATTACTATATGATATACCGATAATTTTAAGCTATATCTAGTAACAAAGATATAATCCACTAGCTAATTACTTATATATAATTACTCTATTATACGTAATACACAATGTAGTATTATAATTACTATCATATATATCACTATAATTACTATTCAACTATATATATGAATATTTATGTATCATTGATAGAGGATATGCTAGCATAGTAATTATATCTGGTATGGATTACATAATAACATGTACATAGTTATATTCTAAAGGGACTCTATCACCACCGAGCATTGGTACAATGTAAGTATACACTATAATAGGTATTGGATATTGGGCACAATAGTTTGTCTCGAGAGTTATAAATGATACTGATTTATAACAAGTATAATGTATACACCATAATAGCAATTGTTATAGCAGGTATTATTGATAATGTGTACCAATAATTGCATATATTACATTGCGGATGTGACCTTTGCTAAAACTACTATCATTTAGTATGATATATCTTGCCATATATACTGCTCAAAGAGAATATTGATCCCTCATCCACGACTATATCCAATATATTTATAGTACTTACCTGTGAATAATTGGGATAATAACTGGCATGCAATTATGTAATATGCAAATATTATTATTAACTGAAGAAAATTATTTAATGGTTGAGGATTTCATATATACCCTATGCACTGGATAATAGGAACAATAATAACGTACATACTATATTTACTATACATATGTGTAGTTCTATGGGTATCATAGCTAAACATATTGTATTGTATTGGAATATAAGTACAATGGTATAATTTGTACATATTATTCCATATCATAGTATATTGTATATCATGTAACCAATAGTTATAATGTAGACAGTGATACTCAGATATTATAGTATATAATAATAGTAAATTAGAATTACTATAGACTTATTTATTAACCTGTATGGATGTATAAACAAATTATGATACCTTAGTCTCATTTACTAATGTACCATATATACTTGATTACATAATCCAATACATACCTATAACATTGGTTATCAGTGCCTATAATTAACATTACATAATACTATAGTCCTTAATTCTTTGTATAGTAATCCATATACATTTATAATATGATATCTTATAAGACAATATATCCCTGTCCTATCAATATATTATAGTAAATCATATACATATGTAATTGATCTTTAGTAATGATATATTACCATATACGCTATATTACATCTGTATGGCAAATTCAAACTGAAGTGATGTATATATTAATATACATAATGCAAATATTGATAGGATATATAAGTTAATGGCACGTATAATATAGCTAAGTTACATGGACGCGGAGATTCTATATTAGTATTATTAATATACTCATATGGATTATGTTATATCTTAACTTATAGTACTATATCCATATAATACTATTATATTTTTGCATATTACACTAAATTATTACTATACATATGATATAGTGATAATGCCAGGTATATATTTTAATTGGTATCAGATATCACTTATATATTATCTGATATATACTGCTAATGATATCAATATAAGTCCTAAATCAAACATCTATGATATATATCCTACAACTAGTATATAATAAGTGCAATTTTGAGCTTACTATTGGTATACATATATAATCATAGATGCTAAATTTAGTAATATTACAATATCGTGTAATACAGCCCAAATCTGGTACGAATTATACACATACTATAATCTTAGTATAGTTAAGAAATAAGTGATATTATTGTATATATACCATTGGATATTTATATCATCTGTATATTGTATATGTACTGTAATTACACATAATGTATAGAGATACCATATATATATGATGGATAATACCATAGTTGGATCTAATATGTCCAAACATTATGTGTATATATATGACAATATGCCCAAGTATTTATATCATGAATTAATGTATTGGATATCACTTGTATAACACACACACACACACACACACACACACACACACACACACACACACACACACATAATGTTATAACATATAATATGGTATTAATATGTAAGTTTCATATCTCCATAACTATATTAATATTACAAATAAATATATCGTGAATACGTAATTACTGGATTATAACATATACATATGGGACATATAATCTAGTTACTATTTGTGGAAATCGTCTCGTACTGGGCGGTAATATGTATTTATATTAGGTATAGGTTATTGTATACCACAATATATTAGTATAATGGTATAAATATATAATATGTACAAGTATAGCCATATACATACCCTAATTTCATATTCCGGATACTGATTATATAATTTGTGGATATGCTATACATAAATGAGTATATATATATATATACCTTATTTGCATATAACATATCCGATAACCTATCAATGAATATTAGACTATATGTATACTAATTAGATTTGCAGGATATGGGATATAAATAATTGATAAGATATATTAATACGATAAGTAACATATATAATGGCTATAATATCTAAAAATTTACTAACAATTATTATTGACATATTATTATGTTATTAAATTGAGTATATATTAATATGTATATAAATATCAGTGGTAGAAAAGAATGACACACAACTTTATTGGGCCAGCAATGCTTCTACTTGGGCCCCAATTGCATCTAGCATTCTTTTTAGCCTTCCTTTTGTCATTGGGCCTTCACTTAAAATTAGGTCTTCAGTTTGTAATTTGATGGGCTGATTCACATCATCCTCCTCCTCTTGAAGAGGAGTCATCCTCGACTCTTCAACATCTGGTAATTGAAGCTTGTAAGCATTATCATTAATTCTCTCAAGGACTCGAAAAAGTCAATCTCCTCTAGGCATGAGTTTGGACTTCCTTTTATCAGGAAACCTTTCTTTCCTAAGATGTAACCACACCAAATCTCCAGGCTCATAAATCACCTGCTTTCTTCGTTTGTTAGCATGATCTGTATACTTTTGAGTCATTCTTTCGATATTTTGATGTGCCTTTTCATGGATCTGTTTGAAAAATTCAGCACGATTCTTTCCATCCATATTAGCTCTTTTTGAGTAGTGGAATGAATAGCCCTATTATAAGCAAACTCCATATGTGGCAGATACTCCTCCCAGTTCTTCAAGTTCTGCTTGATGATTATTCTTAACAAAGAGGATAATGTCCTATTCATCATAACTTCAGTTTGCCCATTGGTTTGTGGATGACAAGTAGTTGAAACCAATAATTTTGTCCCAAGCTTGCCCCACAAAGTCTTCCAAAAATAGCTTAAGAATTTGGCATCTCGATCTGGCACAATGGTTCTTGGCATTCCATGCATCCTCACAACTTTCCTGAGGAACAAATTAGGAATGTCAGAAGCATCATCAACTTTATATGACATACACTGCAGTGTGCCACTTTAGAAAATCTGTTCACCACAACAAAAATAGAGTCACGTCCTCCTTTGGACCTAGGTAATCCTACAACAAAGTCCATTGAGACATATTCCCAGGGGGTACTAAGAATAGGCAAGGGGTGTATAATCCTTGTGGATTTACTTTAGATTTTGCCTTATGACATACAATGCATCTTTCCATAAATTTCTAAACATCTCTATGCATTCTAGGCCAATAAAAATGTTCATTCAGAATGCCTAAAGTTTTAGCAATGCCAAAATATCACATGAGACCACTAGAATGTGATTTTTTCATTAATAGCACACATAATGAGCAATTCGAAATGCAAAGTTTATCAATTTGAAATAAGAAGCCATCATGTAAATAAATTTTGTCCCAGCCCATACCTGATTTGCAGTGACTAAAAGCTTCCCCAAAATCAACATCATCATCATACAATTCTTTAATTAGCTCAAAACCAAGAATCTTAGCATCTAACTTGGAAACAAGAACATACCTACGTGATAAAGCATCAACAACAACCTTTTCTTTACATTTCTTGTGCTTAATCACGTATGTAAATGATTCAATGAATTCAATACACTTAGCATGCCTCCTATTCAGTTTACTTTGACTCTTACTATGCTTTAATGCCTCATGATCAGAATGAATGACAAATTCCTTAGGCCATAAGTAGTGTTGCCAAGTTTCTGTTGAATATTGGACTCCCCGGATTTGGTTTTGGATGATGAGCAAACATAAATAATTCATGAACTAACAATTTGTGAGCGCAGTATTGGAGATCGTCGCCAATTTCACGAGAATATTCAAAGCGACATCTCAACACTTCCAAAAGCTCGTATTCAAGCCTAAAGCTTCGTTGAAGCTCCTGCAACGCTTTGGAAGTTATGAAGATTCAATCGAAGCTCTCAAAGACCGTTTATTAAGGTTTTATTTATAGTCTTTTAGTTTCGATTGATAGAATGTTAAGCCTTGAGTATATCTTACGTTTCTATCTTCATTACGCTCATTTCGTAGCTCTAGGATCCTTGCACAAGTTCATTCTAACTTCCTCGAAGCGTCGCGCTTCGATTCGGACTTTGTTGTGCATGTTAGTTGGTACAAGAACAAGTACTGACCGACTAGATGGTGATCTAGTCGGTCGGCAACTGTTCTTGGACCGACTAGTTTGATTCCTTAATTTCTTGGACTTTACTGTTTACAGTTAGTCGGTCTACGTTGACTCACCGACCGACTAGTTTGTGAACTAGTTAGTCAGTAATGCTTCTGTGACCGACTAGTTGTGACTTACTGTTCATGCTATATTTCTCCTAAGCTACTGTTTACCGTTAGTCGGTCTAAGAACGTTTGATGACCGACTAGTTGACAATCTAGTCGGTCAACGTTTGTTCTTGGACCGACTAAGTCAACTTGCCTTCAGACTAAGTTATTTTGCCTCTTAGTCGGTCTACGTTCATTGGATGACCGACTAGTTGTGAAACTAGTCGGTCAGACATTGTTCTTGGACCGACTAGATTTCTAGGTCTGAAATTCTCTTTGTTCTCAGATCTACTCTTAGTCGGTCCACGTTGTTTGGCTGACCGACTAGTTGATGAACTAGTCGGTCAGTGATTGTTCTTTGACCGACTAATTCTCACAGATTTCTTTCCGTTGGAGAATGACCTAACTTGTTTTTATGGGACCCTATAAATACGATCCTAGGTCATTTCTATCAAAGATAGAGCTGCCATTAAGAGATTCATTGAGTTCTAAAGAGATAGCTATTCTCCCTCAAATCTAAAGCTCTCTTCCTCACAAGAAACCCATTCTCTCTCATTTCTAGATCTAGAGAGAAGCTTGTTCTTGGTGAGCTCTTCAAGCTATTGTTTGATCCAAGTCTCCAACTCTTCCCTAGGCACCCATTGCTGCTCATTTCCTTGGTGCTAGGGCTTGGTGACTTCATCTTCCTCAAATCCTTCATTCCACCATTTGGGTAAGAAAAACTCAAGGTATAGGATTTTGTGGTAAGAGTATTTATTTCATCTAAACTCTTTTATATTGCTTATTGGCTCTCTCGGTTGTGAGAGAAGTTTGTGATCCCGGGTTGTGGGATTCACTTTGCCTTTGCATGTATGATTTGATCTTGTGAAGGTTTTTCACAAGATATTCATAGTGGAAATCTTGAGTTAGGGTCTCTAACTCAAGTATCCGGAGGGGATCCGGGTGGTTGGGCGTAGGATCACCGGGAACAAGTCGGGGAGACTTGGGTGGATCCGAACCCATTAACATCGTTTGTTAGCATTGTTAATTTCGTTGTCGTCATTCAATTTAAGCTTCCGCAAATTGATTTGGTAGTTGATTGCAATTTAATTTGGAATTATACTCCTTATTATTTTAAAGTACTATTCACCCCCCTCTAGTACTTGTGCAGTAGCTGGTAGGGCATTACATTTGGTATCAGAGCCAGATACACAGCTATGTCTGCCAACGACAACAAGACCGTGCCTCCACCTTCCAACTATGACACCTTCAGGAACCGTGAAGGAGCGTCATCGGTGATGGAAGGACATTCCTCTACAAGGCCTCCATTCTTCAACGGTACCAACTACGGTTACTGGAAATGTCGGATGGAAACCTTCCTCCGAAGTGCATCTTTATGGAGGACTACAATGAAGGAGTACATCGAGCCCGAAGAAGAAGATTTTGAGAAATGGACTACCGCGGAGGTCGCCGCGGAGGTAAGCAATGCCAAGGCAATGAACGCCTTGCAATGCGCATTGGAGCCCGAGGACTTCAATAAGATATGCACATGTAAGAGTGCATATCAAATTTGGAACTCTCTCCTCATACTACATGAAGGGACGAGTCGGGTAAGAGACTCTAAACTCGTAGTCGTAACCAAAGATTACGAAATGTTTCATATGCAACAGGGCGAGAAGATGAAAGAATATTACGCTCGCTTCGTTGACATAATAAACGAGTTAGAGGCCCTCGGCAAGATCTACACTCAAAAGGAGAAGTGCTTAAAGCTTATTGAAGGACTTCCCTCTTCTTGGGAAAAACGTACCTTCGCCATCGAGGAAGGTAATGACATGAACAAATATACCGTAGTTCAACTAATGGGTACTTTGATGTCATACGAGGTATGCAAAGATAGCAAGGTGAAGCTACAAGAAAAGATGAAGTCATATTTGAACCTAGATGCGCCTAAGAAAAAGGCGATTGCATTCAAGGCGGCTTCATCCACATCTTCCGATGATGAAGACTCGGAAAACGAGTTGGACTTGGAGTCCATGGCACTCATGGCCAAGAAGTTCAACCGTTTCTTCCGGAAAGGTAACTTCAAGACCAAAGGTAAATTTGGTTCTTCTAACGCCTCTTCCTCTCCTTTGTGTTTCAAGTGCAATAAGCCAGGACACATGAAAGCGGAGTGTCCTCTCAACAAACAAAAGGAGAAGTGGAAGGCGCCAAAATTCGATAAGTCCAAGAAATACAAAAAGGGGTACAAGAAAGGACTTGTCGGAGCAACATTCACCGACTCCGAGGATTCCTCAAGCGGAGAGTCGGATGATGAGAAAGTGGAGCAAGCACATATGTGCTTCATGGCAAGAGAGGAGAACGATCAAGGATCCTCCTCTTCCGATGATCGTAATGACGAAAGCGATGAGGTAACGATGGATGATCTTAGAAATGCTAACTCTCAACTTTGGTCAAAATACACTAAGTTAGTAAATAGATATACTAAGGTAAAAGATGACCTAGCTAGCATTCAAACATCGCCTAAGACTATCATCACCAACAACGACACTGTTGTTGAAGAGTTAAGAAATGAGATTGTTAATCTCAAATCTAAACTTGAACATGTTAGCATCAAGGATCCGGAAGAACATAGGATAGCGGATTTAACTTCTCAAAACTCGACTTTGAGTATTGAGAACGAGAATCTTAAATCTTGTGTTTTTGTGCTCACATCGCAAGTGTCCAATTTGGATACTTCTATGCGTTCTCTCAAAGAGAAATATGAGAACACATTAGGCCGAATCACTAGATTCAACAAAGGTAAGGACCATTTGGATAAAATCCTAAGTGACTTACTTCCGGCCAATCACCACATTGGTTTGGGGTACACGATGGGATGTCCATCCAAAGCGGCCACTACTTTTGTTAGGCCAACTTCCGGTGACTCTACGAGTGGGAGCAAACACTCTATTGGTAGTTCATCTACCAATGGTGCTTCCACCTCGTCCACGCCCTCTTTTGGAAAGAAAGCCACTTCGGGTGGACCTCCAAAGAAGGGGCATGCCTACATGTACACCAATAACATGCCACGTAGGAACACACGTTCTACTCCACCGGCTCACACATATGATGATTTTTATGCAACACATTCTCGGGCACGTGCACACCATGTGAGACATCCTCACGCACGTGTTCCCACACATGCATATGTTCACCCACCGCATCATATGAATAATTCTTGTCGTGCACCATTCCATCATGTCCCGTATGCCTTTCCACAACATGCATCACGTAGAAATCAATGTCGCATGCATGCACCCAATAGGATGATGGCTCCCAAAATATTCACTATTTGGAGCCCAAAGGACACAAGCATGGACGAAAAACAAATGTACATGAATGCTTATTTTTCGGATGTTGTACATAGTAAGAATTATGTGGGGAAGTCTAAGTCCACTTGGACTTGGCTTCCAAAGGTCTAATCCCTTGGACCCAATGACCTTGGGTACCATGATATGAAAGTCTCTATCTTTAGGTACTCAAGGAAAAGAAAAAGAAAAGGAGCAACAAATTTAAATTTAGCTCCAAAGGGAATTGGATACTCGATAGCGGGTGTTCAAAACACATGACGGGTGACGCTCGATTGCTCTCCGGAGTGGTTCCCATTGCGAATGGAAACCGCGTTGTATTTGGAGGCAACGAGAGCAGAACCATCATAGGTGTTGGTAAAGTCGGTAACCCTTCTAAACCATTAATTAGTGATGTTTATCTTGTTAGTGGTTTAAATCATAATCTTATTTCAATAAGTCAACTTTGTGACAAAGGTTACAAAGTTAGCTTTGCGAAAGGATTGTGTCATATTTTAAGAAAGGATAATGAAAAATTATTATTTTCCGGAACTCGTCGTAAAGACATTTATATTTTGGATCTTCCTAAGTCATATGAACAATGTCTCGTTGCCAACACAAGTGAAAAACACTTATGGCATCGACGCTTTGGACATGTGAACTTTGGAACACTATATAAGCTTTCAAAATTGAATTCTATTAAAGGTTTTCCGAAGCTTGTTTTTGAAAAGAAAAGTTTTTGTGATTGTTGTCAACGCGGCAAGCTTCCTAAATCTTCATTTAAACCTAAGAAAAGCATCTCTACTAAAAGGCCACTAGAGCTATTACATCTAGATTTATTTGGGCCAACTAGAGTAGCTTCCTTAGGAAATGCAAGGTATGGACTTGTCATCGTAGATGACTATTCAAGATTTACTTGGGTATTTTCATTGTGTAATAAAAATGAAGCTTTTGAAAACTTCACAATTTTTGTTAAGAAAGTACAAAATCTCTTAGGAACCACCATTGTCACTATTCGTAGTGATCATGGAGGTGAATTTGAGAATGAGTCTTTTGAGACATTTTGTGATGAAGTTGGTATTACTCACACCTTCTCTTTCCCTCGTGCACCTCCTCAAAATGGTGTAGTTGAGAGAAAGAATAGGACGCTAGTGGAGTGTGCTCGCACTATGCTTGATGATAGCCAACTTGGCCATCAATTTTGGGCGGAAGCGGTACACACCGCTTGCTATGTGTTTAATAGAATACTTTTGAGGCCCGGCACTAAACAAACTTGTTATGAATTGTTGTTTGGTAGGTTGCCTCAAGTTAAACATTTTCGTGTTTTCGGTTCGAAATGTTTTATTAAGAACACATATGGTAGTTTGGACAAATTCGATCCAAGATCCGATGAGGGGATTTTTGTTGGATACTCTACGCGTAGCAAAGCCTACCGGATATTCAACAAACGAACCTCAACGATCGAGGAGTCGCTTCATGTCTCATTTAATGAAGGATTTGTTCCAACTAGAATTTCAAATGATAATGATTCTATGGATGTTTTATGTGATTCGTTTGATAATTCTAAGTCTAATGATTCTATTGATTCTATTGAGACTAACCCAACTAATGAAGTTGTTGAGAATGTTCCTAGTGATCAAGGTATTCCCAAACGGCTTCATTCGGTTCGTGACCATCCCCATGAGCAAGTCCTTGGCAATATCTATGATAGTGTCAAGACGAGATCGCAAGTTCACCACTTCGCAAATTGTGCCATTGCCTCATCGATAGAGCCAAAGAATATTAATGAAGCATGCGAAGATAGCGCTTGGATCTTAGCCATGGAAGAGGAGCTCATTCAATTCGAGAGGAATGAAGTTTGGGAGCTTGTTCCATTGCCATCGAAGAACCACACCGTCATAGGGACAAAGTGGATCTTCAAGAACAAAACCGACGAAAACCAAGTCGTCGTCCGGAACAAAGCTCGGTTAGTAGCTCAAGGCTATCGTCAAGAGGAAGGTATCGATTTCGAAGAATCTTTCGCTCCGGTAGCTAGATTAGAATCAATTAGATTACTTTTGTCTTTTGCATGCCATAAGAATTTTAAATTATTTCAAATGGATGTTAAAAGTGCATTTTTAAACGGAGATGTCGTTGAGGAAGTTTACGTTTCTCAACCTCCGGGCTTCATAAATGAAAAATTTCCAAATCACGTTTTTAAACTAAAGAAAGCTCTTTATGGTTTGAGACAAGCTCCTCGAGCTTGGTATGATCGCCTAAAGAATTTTCTTTTGGATTTGAATTTTAAAATGGGCGAAGCCGATTCAACACTTTTTATTAAGCATGCGAATAATGATATTTTATTAGTTCAAATTTATGTTGATGATATCATTTTCGGTGCCACTAACTTCGCTCTTTGCGAAGAGTTTTCTAATGTTATGAAGGAACAATTTGAGATGAGCCACATGGGCGAACTCAAGTATTTCTTAGGTCTCCAAATTCGCCAAATGAACGATGCAATCTTCATCCACCAAACGAAGTACACGGTGGAGTTGCTAAAGCGATTTGGAATGGAGAATGCCTCCGGGAAAAAGACTCCGATGAGCACGACTACGCATCTTGACAAGGATACGGCCGGTAAGGATGTAGACA
>JAULAV010007850.1:0-29099 GCA_030789695.1 Scilla litardierei
CATACAAATATCTAATTACTTAAAATTACCTATATATTAAATTTTATAATAACATGATATATATGGATAACCTAGTTGGTTACCCTAATTTATACATCAATTACTGTTAATAGTCATCTACACACATTAATTATTATAATATGTTATTTATGTTATTATAGTGTAAATAACTATATCATATAATATCCATATATGATAATGTAGGTCATAATAATAGGGTCCTCACATTGTATATAATATGGAAAATTACAAAATTAATGTCATGGATATTGAGACTGCGATGTTGGTCCACCATTACTTACACATTGGCTTCTCATATGTTTATCTTAATGATTATGTCAAGCAAATAGATATCAATATAATAAAAGCGTCTATGGATAGGAAATCCCCATTACGGACCATATGATTATATTAGTATGATATAGGTAGCTATCCAAAATATTATATATAATGTTATTATTATACCATATATATAGTATGAATTAGGGATAAAGGTATATACCTATATATTAGTCACCAATATCATAATACCGGAGAATATGCATGTGTTATAAATACCTTACTATGATAGACATACTCGATTTTTGAGAGCACAATGCAAGATAGATGGCTGATTCATGTAATATACACGTAAGACTAAGTGATCCACGTATACTCCATGTATTCATTTACATGTACAACGCCATTGCATTTGATATTTAACCAACATATTTGATATATGCAAAGTTATGTTAATCATATCATAAGTAATATGAACCATTAGTATGTATGCTACTACAAATTGTCATAGCCATTAAATAAATTAAGGTATCTATGGTAAACATAGATGGATATGATTTATTCAACATGCTGTCCAAATTCCATGATAGTTAAATTATATACATTTATGATACATTATACTGTTACTATCCATTATATCTTAATATATCTATAATTAAGTATTGGATGGATTAAAATTGACCGAGGATATATCCAAAGATTATACGTAATGTCCATATATATTCACCAAATAATAGGATATGTGGTAAGCATATATTAGACTATTATTGTTATATGTATAGTATTATTTGATTATATGAGTGAGTATATAATACATTATGTGCATATTGTTAACTCATAGATTCAATATTAGTATTTTTGTATAACCAATATCCGATAATTCATGTATATCCATATATTCAATACTTATAAATATTATATGATAAATAATATTCCATTGGATTATACAGACACATAATATATATACAAATACGGGATAATAACTTGTATTTGTCTAAAAATTAACATATGTATACCACAAGCATGTGCAATATGATAATTCATGTATAGATATCCATATCAATAATATAAATATATGCAAATTCACTATACATATCCATATTATCCTATCTATAATCTCATACCCAAAATGACGTATAATATTTAGTCACTATTACTATGCATAACTTACAATCAAATTATACCATTGATAATACGGTTAATCTGACATTAATAACATGCTCGCTGTGATGGTTATACTCCAGACCTATCTGCACATCCTGTGAGATAGTTATTTGATATACCATTTACTGATCACTATTCATATATACAATATATATGTCCTTTTATACGCAAACAATATCCATGAATTAGTTGATATTCATATATATAACATAATTAATCATTTAACATATTACAACATAGAACCCAAACATATATATCGTGATGATAATAGGTTAATGATTTGGCACTATAATTGTACAGTTGTTATACATATATATTTAGAAATAACTTTGCATAGGTTATTATATGCTATGAATAATTTTGTCCTTAATTATGTCATAGGAATTATTTCAAAAAGAGTACTCAAATGTAGCAAGTTACCGTTAATCTTATATGGATAGATATTACATCTGTACTCAACCAAAATTCTTGTACCGATAATTTACATAACAATTTCATGTATGGATATGAATATTTACAAATATAGTGTATATATACTATATATATCACTTATATTTTAGATACAGATACATAAAATTGGTCCTCATACTAGTGTCATAGATAATGGTAATGTTATGAATAGTATAACAATTTCATGATTGTCATAAAACAATAGCTGGATATAATATATACTAAATCTCAACTATCCACTATCTTAATAAATGCTAGGATTATTATATATTCCATAGGTATACCAAGGTTTTGAAGCCTTTACATTAATACAAATTCAAGAGCACGATGGTTACAATTGGCGCCGTCTATGGGAACTTAGGGTCACACACATGTCAAATCACATCCAGCTATGTTTGTAGTATGATAGTAATAGGATATTATATGAATTAACATATAAAATAAAATAATATCATACAACATTATATATAGCTATGATATATAAGGGTATGTTATCGATATATTATGGATATGGGTATATAATCTAGTTATCATAAATGTGGGTTTGGACATAATCATAAGGTAATATAGTCTAAATTATGCATAATTATTAGTCTCCAGAACAATACACGATAATGGGATACATAATTAATCGGTATGACCATTATCCAGTAAATATTTAAACGGTATTACAATATACCAGTCATATACCACATATCTATAAATTACTCAATATCAGATATGTGATATCGGCATATTACTATATCCACAAACACACATTGATTACTGGATATGTTAATATACAATATGATTATAGTTATAATATAGATATATAGTGTATATGCACATATGAATTACTGGATATTCCGTAGAGTTAATGGTTGGTTTGCATATGACATGTTCTTAATAAGTACAATTAGATCATATGTATAGATGAATATAGCTTACAGTTATCATCCTCATATTAAAAGGGGTATATAACCAATATCGTAATCAGCTATTATACAGAGATTACTTTCAATTTGTTAACATACCACAATTGTAAAATCAATCAATAATAACCAGCACAATCTGAGGTATTGATAAAGGAGGCGATCTACCAGCTTCAACGGATATTTTTGCGGACTTTTCATAGTATGGGACTATTTTTCTTCATTTTCTATAAGATATATATCTTTTTATGAAATGATATGATTTTTGGCCTTATTTTGTCTTCTTTTTTTCTGTTAAAGATGACAATCTGCCGGTTCCAACGGGCATTTTTGCAGATTAAGAAGTCTAGCTTAACTACAGAAAATTAAGAGAGGCATATGACGTAACAAATCACTAAACATGTGAGATAGCTATGATATTACATATTGTATGTCCAGTTTTAAAATAGCTATAAATTGTAATATTGATTGTCCTCTTTATACTATATTGCCTAAGAATGATATCTGTATTTCCATCTCTGTTGATATTCCACATCATCCAGTTTGTTCACACAGATCAGGGCGTGACTTCTCCGATATCCTCTCTTCGACGGCGACTCGATGGAAATACTCCTTGGATGATGCAGACGACGAAGTGATGTTTCGACGGTATAGTTGATTATCATCATATAATAATTAAAATCTAAGTAAAATTATCAAATGATTTTAAAATTAAATATAATTTCCAAAAAAATCACTGAGATGATTGTATACTCTTATATGGGATAATGATATAGGATTCAAAGCATATATCTTGTTAATAACGGAGATATCTCATAATACTTATCATGGTTTATAATCTAATGCATATGTATACTTAATCATACTTTGGGTTAAATAATATCGTCATATGTGATATATACCTTTAACCAATTGTAATAGTCATAATGATAAGATAACCCATACCACGATATATTTACGTATATTGAGTTATACTATATTGAGTATAACTATGTAACTTGATTTGCCCGGTTAAAGTGTATGAATTAGCTATACACAAGTCTATATACGTAACCCTTAATATATCTCCTACCGGTCGTACATGTATATCATTAAGTTTGTTTTAAGGGAAAAACGCACAGAACCATCGAATTAAAATTAATTATAAAAAAATGTTTTTAATAATAAAAATTGTGTTATGCAGAATAAGCCTACAGACATCCAAAAATAAAAAGGAAAATACTGGGGTGATCGCGCCTCCAAGAGGATTGTGAATACGGGGTTTGGTCACGCGTTTGAACTACGGACAACAGTAATAAAAAAATCAAATACACAAAATGCACACGAAACACAGCTATACGCTAAAATACGTACGGTCGGAAGTGACCGTTACAGCTAATAGTCCGATATCTTTGGGGTTTTCCCATGAAATTAAAAAAAAACTCGATTTGAATTATCTCTCCCTTGAAGTGAATACAAAAGAAAAATATTGATTTCCATATAATTATTTCTATTGATGTGAAGAATCTCGCATGGCCCAGATCGAGCCTTGGAGGCGAGTATTCATGCAACAATTGAGTCCAGACAGTCTGGTTTCATCGGGCTAAGGGGAGAGATCTTTCGCAGCAGTTTAAAACAGATAGAGCACGTGTCAGAGGAACCAGATATGGTGGCCCTACGATTTGCCTCTGATGCTTAAGTTAGCATCAAGCGGAGCAAGGAGTGCGTGTGCCTGAGATAGGCACCGCTAGGGTTTGAGATATGTGGAATATCTGTGTTTTGAGATAAAGATTTAGGGTATGAGATTAGGCATACCTGATAGGGATAGTTTCTGCTAGATTTATAGGGTTAATGGATGGATGTCAGTAGACCCCCCACATCCATTCATAACAAACCTGTCAGGGGATTTGTCAGGACGTGGAGTGCCCGCTATAACTGCCCCCCCCCCCCCGATGAGCGCTACTCCCAAGTGTAGGAGATCGAACAAGTAATAATCCTATTGAGTCCAGGTATCGTATCCATGGGACAACTGACCTGCAAGACCATGAACTTCAGTTTATAAATAGAACTAAAACGATGATAACCAACCACCTAAGGATAAGGTATCGATGATTTTAAATAATAAAAGAGAACCCTACGATAATTACGGTGAGTTCGATATAGGGTACTAATATGGAGAGTATGCGTTGGTTGTGATTTCGTTAGGGTATATGCAATCAATGATTATTAATATCTTTTCTATAACTCAACGTTTTGTCTGACTAGGGCACGAGAACGTCAGAAAATATGGCGATAAAGCGCATAAAAACGTGCCAAAGAGTAATCACGTATAATGACGATTTCATGAAGAAAATACGCACAAGTGCCCTATCGGATCACGATACATCCTCTCGGATCGCATCACGGATAAGTATTACTCAGATCATATTCAAGTAAAGCATGCCCACATCTCCGCATAACATACCCAAACACGATATACGTAGAAATTGACAAAATACGTGATTATAACATGAAGTTAGGGCGAAAAGATATTGAAATCAAAGAATACGACACCCTAACTACATCACATCCAACACATATGAAGATTAACCACACATGAAGAGGAAAGTTTCAGTATTCATTGACAAATACATCACCAATCACTCAATATATATGAATAATACTTCAAATACAAGCCAATACATGACATACAAGGCTAAAGTTAGGGAATTTATCACCAATTCTCTCCAAATAGACCCAAATCTCCTTCAGATGATAGCTCTGGCCTCTGTCTCCAGTGCCTCCAAAATTTTACGTAAAAATACAGCTCCTAGAGCCCCCAATACGCAAGAATACCCCCAACACCCCTAAAATACGTATATAAATAGGAGCATTGCGGGTTTAAGTTGTCTAACGGGTTTGAAACCCGCATCTTATTCGTTTAAAAATCCAAATCCAAAACCGCTGAAAGATGTCGACCGTCGATCCGAGCGGGATTTAACGTACGTGCGCCACGTGTCCCTCCTAAACGGATCCACGCCTCATGCCCGCTCTGTTTGCTTCGATCTGAACTCGATTCCGAGTTAATTTGTACCGTTCGATCATACATCAATGGTGCAAAAGGAGCAACGTCACCCATATACTGGATGAGTCCGATGCAAACTCGAGTTGTGCCTGGTCCGTCGGATGAATGATGAAGGGCAGAGATTACGCCTCGTCGCTGCTTTCTGCGTCCGTTAGATGAAGATCAGTCAGTACTGAGCTTGCCACGTGTGTCGTGAACGCTGCTTTCGCCCGCTCCGCATTCGACGAGAGCACAGCTCCACGCCGTTGGATCACAGATGGGTGGCCAGTATTCGGCAGCGTCGCTCCACGTCTGAGCCGCTTGATTGAGAGGGCTTTCTCCAGGATTACGCCACGTGGCAAGCCGGTTGGGCGATGCTGTATATACAGCCGTATATGAGGCGTATTTCGACTGTATTTCTCCATAAAATAGTATTCTGCATTCAAAAATTCACAGTAATTAGTACAGATCTCATAAAAATACAAATAAATAGTCGTTGAAATCGTGAGATCGATATCTAGCCATGAAAAATATAAAAAAGCAGAAATACTCAATAAAATTCATATTTTGTGCACAAATCAATGGTTTGCTCTAATAAATGATGTTATACAAAATACGAATGTATTAGAGACCAATTTAGTATCATATACACCCAAAATAGTGCTAGATAATGGGTTAATTATGCAATATTCACACCGAATCATACCCCCAAGTAGCGATTTGCTAGTCCCTAGCAAAAAGAGCGATTAAATCGAATGATTAATAAAACAATAAATTCTATCAATCGCTTATGGCATGACTCAATAATACGCTTTCCAACATGATTTAGACTATCAATATACACAATCCATGAATAAGATCAACACATGATATTTTCTCTAATTTAATTTGAATAAATAACATGCGAGCATCGTTTTGCGCAAGCGAAAGTATAACTCGTCGATATATTCTAGTTTTCTCATTTCCAAGGAATTGGCATCTCAAAAAGATCGTTCAAATCATAGGTATTGAAGTTGCTTAATTTATTCACCATTTCTTTTTTGGTTTTTTTCTTTTCTTTTGACGACTTAGAATGATCCATGTTGGAGCTTTCAGTTAATGATTCCTAGGCCAGACGACATTCGGACATTAGGCTTAGAAGAGCCCCTCGAACTTAATATTCGGATCATCTAAGTTTTATTTTCTCTTTTTTTGAATGCACTCCCCATTCATCCATCTTTTGACGCGAACTCCAATACTTCCTGAGGCACGAAGACCTGGCTAATCAATGAACTCAAGGGAACGATGCATTTTTTCTTTTTCACTTTTTTTTTCGTAAGCAACTCAACACCCATAAATCAAACAGAAACATCAATAACAAAGTCCAAATTCCTCTTCAACTTGAAGACTATTCTAATAAATCGTGTATACTTAAGCTTTTGCATCACAGTAGCATGTATGAAATAAATTCACACTATTTCGAGATATTAATCATGGAAATTGAAAATTTTCATAAATAGCATATTAATAGTAATTCTATGAAGAGAAAAATAATTAATTCAGGCCATAAACGATTTTTAGAATTCGATCAATGCATAATCATCCACATTTGTGGAATGTGAAGGAGTTTTAAATGATGAGAATTGGTGATTTATTCTTTTCTCTCGCTTTATTTAAAAAAAATCCTAAGGCCTTATACACTCCCCCAACTAAATATGGACATTGTCCTCAAAGTCGAAAGGGTTATGAGTTTATTCAAAAGCAAGCATCTTAAAAAGCATAAAAAGTCTACGCTAATGAAAAGAACACACCGTGGTCAAATGGCGGATCACAGATCTTTAATGGTTGAGGAAGTTGTTCTATCTGCTCCTTGCGCTCCTCGGCGAGTAGTCTTTCTTCACTAACTAAACTGGATCCCAGCAACGTAACTCCCAGCATCTCTATAAAGTAGTTAACTAGATCCTGCAAGAGATGGTCACGTCAATCCAATTTAGTATTAAATTCTTTTCAATAAAAGTATTCCAAATGTAGTCATCAAAGTAAGTAAAATAAAGTAAAGCATGTTGATGACTATGCCTTGAAAACTGTGCATTGCTCTATGTATGATGCTCAGTCATTGGGAAGAGGGATAAATGATTTTGTGAAAAAAAAATTGGGGGAAAGAGTGGTTCGGGCTCCATAGAGATAATCTCTAAACACATGTCACCAGCTGTCTCCTCCTGTTCATCCAAAATTGCTAGATTGTCCTCTCCTTTGCACCCACTTCCTACCATGTTGATATTTTTATTCGTAACTTCATCGTGACATGGCTCGCTCGATATACCTGTAATAGAAGATGAACTAATATTAGATTCTTGAAATTGAATTTCAAAAGAATTATTTTCTTCTAAGCAAGTGGCAATCAGAATAATATTTTCAATGGATTGCTGAATTTGCCGACTTCGAGCAAGGAAGTTTTCTTGGAATTGATGGGATGTAGTCTCCTATGTCTGAATGAGCAAATAAACTCATCTTTCAAGGGTTGCAATGGTACGTCTACGTTTTGCTTTCCTTGATCAAGGCATGAATGCTCCGTTGAATCACGCTCTGAAGTCTCGTTAATGGCCTGATCATTCTCGTCTAAAGACTCCATGTATTTCCACGCCTCTGTCGGTGCATGACTCCCAAAAATTCCTGCAGCTGTGGTTGCAGTCCAAATAGGAAGGACTCCATAAGCCCTTTCTTTGTGTACCCATGCTGCGGATAGCTCGATACTATATCTGTGAACTTGCTCCAAGCCTGAAAGAAAGTTTCACAATCTGTCTGATTAAAATTAACGATATTGAGCTTCTCCATCCTATGCTTGTATGCAACATCGTACTCTACGTCATACCAATTTTTTGTGCAATAGAAATTCATGTATTCCATTTTTTAAGCTTTTAAAGAGAAAACAAAACAAAAAACTTATAAAAATCCTAAACTATAAGATGGAAGGATCTCACCAAATGTTCCTCTATACGAACTGAAATCATAGATTACAAGTACCGTTGCCCCCGACAACGGTGCCAAAAAATTGACTCGTCTCAAAATGTGTGAGCGCCACTCCCAAGTGTAGGAGATCGAACAAGTGATAACCCTGATGAGTCCAGGTATCGTATCCACAGGACAACTGACCTGCAAGACCATGAACTTCAGTTTATAAAGAGTACTAAAACAATAATAACCAACCACCTAAGGATAAGGTATCGATGATTTTAAATAATAAAAGAGAATCCTACGATAATTACGGTGAGTTCGATATATGGTATTAATATGGAGAGTATGTGTTGGTTGTGATTTCGTTAGGGTATATGCAATCAATGATTATTAATATCTTTTCTATAACTCAACGTTTCGTCGGCTAGGGCACGAGAACGTCGAAAAATATGGCGATAAAGCGCATAAAAACGTGCCAAAGAGTAATCATGTATAATGATGATTTCATGAAGAAAATACGCACAAGTGCCCTCTCGAGTCACGATATATCCTCTCAGATCGCATCACGAATAAGTCTTACTCTGATCATATTCAATTCAAACATGCCCACGTCTCCGTATAATATACCCAAACACGATATATGTAGAAATCGACAAAATACGTGATTATAACATGAAGTTAGGGCGAAAAGATATTGAAATCAAAGAATACTACACCTTAACTACATCAGAACCAACATATATGAAGATTAACCACGTATGGAGAGGAAAGTTTCAGTACTCATAGACAAATACATCAACAATCACTCAAAATACATGAATAATACTTCAAAACAAGCCAAATACGTGAAATACAATGCTAAAATTAGGGAATTTATCACCAATTCTCTCCAAATAGACCCAAATCTCCTTCAGACGATAGCTCTGGCCTCTGTCTCCAGGGCCTCTAAATTTCGCGTCAAAATACGGCTCCTAGGGCCCCCAATACGCAAGAATACCCCCAAAACCCTAAAATACGTATATATAGAAGCATTGCGGGTTTAAGTTGTCTAACGGGTTCGAAACCTGCATCCTATTCATTTAAAAATCCAAATCCAAAACCGCCGAAAGTTGTCGATCATCGATCCGAGCGGGATTTAACGTATGTGTGCCACGTGTCCCCACGTGTCCCCCTTAAACGGATCACGCCTCACGCCCGCTCTGTTTGCTTCGATCTGAACTCGATTCAGAGTTAATTTGTATGGTTTGATCACACATCAATGGTGCAAAAGGATCCACGTCGCCCATATGCTGGATGAGTCCGATGCAAACTCGGGTTGCGCCTGGTCTGTCAGATGAATGATAAAAGGCGGAGATTACGCCGCGTCGTTGCTTTCTGCGTCCGTTTTATGAAGATCGGTCGGCACTGAGCTTGCCCCGTGTCCCGTGAACACTGCTTTCACCCTCTCCGCATTCAACGAGAGCACAGGTCCACGCCGTTGGATCGCAGATGGGTGGCCAGTATTCGGCCGTGTCGCTCCGCGTCTGAGCCGTTTGATTGAGCGGGCTTCCTCCAGGATTGCGCCACATGGCGAGGCGGTTGGGCGGTGCTGTATTTACGACCGTATATGAGGCGTATTTCGACCGTATTTCTCCATTAAAATAGTATTTTGCATTCAAAAATTCACAGTAATTAGCACAGATCTCAAAAAATTACAAATAAATAGTCGTTGGAATCGTGAGATCGAGATCTAGCAATGAAAAATATAAAAAAGGCAGAAATACTCAATAAAATTCATATTTTGTGCACAAATCAATGGTTTTCTCTAATAAATGATGTTATAAAAAAGAATGTATTAGAGACCAATTAAGCATCATATACACACAAAATGGTGCTAGATAAGGGTTAATTATGCAATATTCACCCCGAATCACCCGACAAAGTGGGTACACATCTTCCTTGATAAAGTTGACCGCATGATGTCTGACGAGACAAGCAGTGTGGTTCCCCTGGTAAATCTGGCCGTTATGTACATGGGGCGAACCCAATGGTAATGATTTGGAGAGGAAAAGGTGTTTCATTCGTCTACGATCCTGCTGGTATGATTGCATGGGCTGATCTTTGTTAGGCAGGCAAGTGACTCGAACCGTGGAGTTGAACAGAGAAACCTCAGGGGGGTCATTTCATAGAAGCCACCATTGAGGGGCTACCCTGATGGAGGTCGTCCCAGAGGAGTCGAGCTGCTGAAGGATTTGAACTCGTGGGGCCAACATTTGCTATGCTACGATGTTAAGGGAACATGCAGACTCCCATCTAGGTCTGGTCATACTCGTCTCGGAAGATTGAGTGATCTACAAAGGATGCATGTGGTACCTGGCAGGGCCCATCTGTCTAGCTCAACCAAGCTCATCTGTTGGTGGGCCCCTGCTGGAATATCATCTACAATGACCCCTCGTCTTTGGCCTTGACTGGACCAACCGAAGCTGCATCCTGAGGTCACGCATGGGAGGCGAGGAGACAAATCTATAGAGGAGACTGGAAAGACACGAGACTTTGTTCAACCTCGCTTGAGCATTACACCCGAGTCGACGAGATGACACATAAGAATGCTACCCGAATCATTCTCTGTCGATGCATAACACCTCCACTGGGGGCTGAAGTGATTGGCTTGACATGACTGTTTCTCTTCCTAGAACTCGAAGAGATGAAGCCAGTTCCTTGGGAAAATGCATTTGCCATGTGTCAGGGTCTGGTTCGTGAGGATTTATGACGAACATGTGTCGTTCAATTATTGGATCTGAACGGTTGTGATCGATTCTCGTTTGGAGAGATCAGACGGATGTGCTCTCCCTCTGCCTTTTCATACACATGTAGGTAAAAAGGAGAGGAGAGGCCATTAATCTCCACACCTTCATTTGGAAAGTCATTGTTTGTCTTCATTGCTACATTCTCGAATCTTTTGATTTCTAATGTGTTTGCCATCTTAGCCAGAGAAATCAGTTTCCTTTTGGATCCCTCTCCTTTTTGTCCTTGCTTCTTCATCGAAGTCATGGCAGAGACCGTCGATCCCGATCAAGAAACAATCGTCACCGTTGGAATCGTTAACCTTCCGGATATATGATGGACGATAGCCAACGTGGAGCTAATGTGCTTAGGCGAAGAAGGGTTCCTGTCTTAGGCAGGGTGGTAGACTTGTAGCAAATCCGAAAGAAATATGCAATCCATTCCTTGGGGTACTGTAGTTTCCTAGCGAATTGAAGGGGACCCCTGACTGACCTCCTCTTGGGGTAATTGAACTGAGTAGTGTGCATCCAGAGGCGAGAGTCTGCCTTTTATTCAACCGTCTATTACAGAGGTTCTTGTACATTTCCAATCGGGCGATATGTCAAGTAGTGCCTAATATATCCATGGCCCTAATCAATTCTGCCACCATGTTTGCCATCAATGATAATGGCTGGCTGGATGTGGAGCTCACATACGACATGTTTGAGATATAGAAGAACTCAGCTACCCAATATTACCTCAGATGCTGCTTCTTAGGATCTTCGAGGAGACAACTTCGTCCCACAAACACTAGAAGGAGAGGTGGTTTTGGGTCACTGGACATTAGTAATGTGACAGAGGGTGACCAATGTGAAGGGTTTTCTGGGACCCTTAGGGCACAAAAACTCTAGTCCCGTCCTAAGTCGGACGGAACATAGACAGAAATGCAGCGGAGAAATTTTATGTTAATCTAATTAACATGCAACCCTAAGGAACCGAACCCTATTAGTCAGGAACTCTGCCAACTTGGGGTGGATCGACCACCCCAAGAGGGATCTAACTACTGCGAATAATTAAATGAAAAGCTTAAACACATACCCGGAATCTCAGCCCTGGGGCAGGCGAGATGTTCCGCACCGTCTTCCGAGCTGCTCCCGTCCCACGCCGAGCCGCTCCTTGAACTGCTCCCTGAACTGCTCCTCGAACCGCTCCGCATCCCGAGGCGATCAATCCCATGTCGCCGAGCCAACCACGCGCCGAAGAAAGTTTCACGCGAGTGAAACCTCCGCCTAGATTTCGGATCTGAATCCGAACTCCTTTGCGGCTTTGCTAGAGCCCTCAGGAGCAAGGCAGAAATTTATAGGGAGAGGAGAAATATTAATTTAGCTTAGATCCGAGCGTGCTCCAACATTTACGAGAGCCGCTCAGATCTAGAGCTTGGGACAAGTTTAGAGGAAGGGGGCAGACCCCTATTTATATAGGCGGCTGACCCCTCCCCTCTACTCAATTTCCGATGTGGGACTAAAAATTAGAGTTAATTAAATCAAGTTAGTTTGCACTTCACAAAGTACAAACTTCCGTGAATTTTAACTCACTCATCGTTGAGCTTCAAGATTAATACAACCTATCAATACGACGAGCGTTCAACGGTGAACGCATAGGAAAAAACCGTTCGTCAATCGGAGTTCGTTTGACCCTCCAATTGAGTGTCCAAAGATCAGCCCAAGGCTTGATTTTCGACTAAAATCAGCCGTCAAATCTGCCCAATAGATCTAGGGTTCTGCACCCATTAATGGGGCCCAGCAAGTGGGCCCCACAGCCTCCAAAACCTGACTGGGCGCCCAAACCTAGACCTGGGCACGGGCGCCCAAGTCTGGGCGCGGGCGCCCAGGCGCCCAGGCGCCAGGCGCCGGGCGCCAGGCGCCCAGGCGGGCGCCTGGGCCGGGCCAGGCGCCCGGCCCAGAACGCCTGGGCGCCCAGCGCCCAGGCGTCCTCGGCCGCCTGGGCCCAGGCCCAGGCGCACAGCGCCTGAGCCTGCGCCTAGGCGCCCGGGGCCAGGGCCTGGGCCGGGCGCCCAGGCCCAGGCGGGTCTGGCTGCCCAGGCCCAGGCCGGTTTGGCCTTACTGGGTCTGGCCAGCAGGCCAGACCAGGTCCAGACTTAGCTGGTCTGCCTGGTCTGACCTGATCTGACCCTTTGGGCTGTTTTGGGCATAACTTGATCATCTGGCGTCTGATTTGGACGTCGTTCGAACCTGGGTCTAGACCGGGACATTCCCGTCTTACACGTGTACTTTTCCTTGCGTTTATATTATTAAATATTGTTTTAAACAATTTAAAACACATTTAATCTCTTTTGCATCAAATGAAAATTAGTCCCTATCTAAGCTTAAATTATCATTTGCATCAAATACAAATGATCTGAGGGCATATATCCCTACATCTCCCACTTGCACTCAGGATCATTTATTCTGAATGCTGGAGATTATTGCAAACATCTTTTGCAATATTTTATCCCTTGCTTCAAATGCAAATTATTCTCCATAACTCATTTCTACCTATTACTAGACGAAAAATCGCACTCTGTGTGAGACCCTACAGTCTGACCCTTACAACAAGTTGGGCTCGAAGCCCTATACGGCAGTGACCACGAGCAGTGGTTGCCGTCCCTGCTTCAGGAATCATCATTATGTGGTTAACTCATTGACATGAGTATTGTCGGGACCACCCTGACTGTTTCCGTGATGAATTCCGCAGTTACAGTCTCTTCGTCTAAACTATGTCGTGTAGATCAAGTCTAGGGTACGGTCAACCTGTCAACCCCAATAACTTGACTCCGGTTAGTTTCTATCGATCTTTTAGTCAAAAATGTTGGACTTCTTCCAACATACTCTGGCCAGAGTTTTTACTAAAGACCGAACTAACCCTACGACACTAACTCCCATTGACCGGGAGAGACGAATCCTCTCTTGGTCATTACTCTCCTCATACGCTTCAAGTGTCACCCAATCAAAGACCTTTCGACAGGCCTGGCCTCGAAGCTAGGTCATTTGATCTAAGTGGCACCGTTCACGCACAGGTTCGTCAAAATGACCTCAAGTCAAAAGACCAACTAGCCTATCATCACTCAGAGTCATCATTGACAGATTGGTCAATATAACCATATGATAACTCTTGTGGATCGTTCAGTGAACTCATTCTCTAATGAGCACCTGTGTCTCATCTATGACTTCGCCAAGTCAAGCGATCATGAGATCATCGCCACCGCTAAACGGTGAAGACTAAGACACAATGGTCTATCCGATGTTTTGATATCCTTGTCTCGAAACATCTACGACCACGAACCTTTTTTAGACTTATGCTACAGACGGTCAAACATTTCTCCATGATCGAGATACTCAACTCGATACCTGTTTGACCTTGCATAAAGTCTCAGGACTTTACCTAAGTTAATGTCTAATGTTAACTACATTATAAAATAACTTAGATAAATTATTACCAAACAGCTTACTGTTATTTCAAACAAGATGTTTGTGCCATTCACACATGAAGATAGATAACCTCGAGGGTATCATCTCTCAACATCTCCCACTTGCACTCAGGCCCATTTATCCCTGTATCTTATACCGTTTTTACACATAAGTTTTCTCGACTTCATGTGGTAGAGCCTTCGTGAGTGGATCTGCTAAAACCATCTACACTATAGACTCAAGGGGTTTTTATGTTCATGTTAGACCAACCATTTGAATCTCATTCAAATAATTTACTTGGTCTATCGGAATCTGTAATATACATGGATCTTATCCAGCTCATCGTACATTACGATAATAATTTAAATTTGTTAATGGTCATTTCAAATGGCTCATATCTATTTCTGATAAAGTATCAAACTCTTTGATTACTTAATCAAAATATATGCTCCATCTCTTTGATGCCTTGCATGTAATTTATACGCTCCCACTGACCTTGAAAACTCTCTGGCTAATTCATATAAGTTGGTCCGTCTAAATCATATTTAGAAAAACAAACTTATAAGTGAATGCTCCAATTTTCATGGTCAACATGAGCGTTTTACATCGGATTTGGTCCGAGTAGATCTGTACACATCTGGTGGCGAGACGATTTCAACTAATCCGTTTTAAAGAAATTAGGGTGAAAACCGTTTTCGATCAACCGTGTTCTAAAAATCGGCCTGGGCGGCCGCCTAGGCGGCGCCTAGGCGTTAGGCGGCCAGTAAACGCCCCGATTATGGCCTGGGCGGTCAATCTGGGCGTTTTTGGGATTAATCGGCCGCCTAAGCGTTCTGGGCGGTGTCTGGGCGCTCTGGGCGGTTCCTAGGCGGTTCCTGGGCGGTTCCTAGGCGGTTTCTGGGCGGTTTCTAGGCGTTTTTGGTAAATGGCTTAATTGCACAAGAGTATATTTTAAATTTTATTTTGTTGCACACAAATACTCTAAAGTAGGTAAACTTGATTTTATTTAGTATGTATTAAATATTTGATGTATTTTAAATAATATATATATTTATATTTATATATAAACATAAATATATTATATAAAAATAATTAAAATAATTAAAAACTGCAAATCCGCCTAGGCCGATTAATCCCCGATTAATGCTCTGGGCGCTGGGCGCTAGCAATCCGAACGCCTAGCGCCTAGCGTTTTTTACAACATTGTCTGGAATATATGTATCGTTTTATTAAATGTTTTGATTTTTGGCCTAGTTTTGTCATATCGTATTTTTCAGTTGAAGATGTCGATCTCCCAGTTCAAACGGACATTTTCACGGATTTTTCTATGCTTAGGGCTATTTTCTACATTTTCTAAAAGATATGGTCGTTTTACTAAATTATATGATTTTTATAACCTAAGTTACTCTTCTCTTATTTTTCAATTGAACATGGCGATCTCCCGGTTCCATCGAACATTTTTGCGGATTTTTCTGAGCTCGGGGCTATTTTCTGGAAGATATGGATGTTTTATTAAATGATAGGATTTTTGCCTAATTTTGCATTCTCTTATTTTTTTTCAGTTGAAGATGGCGATCTCCCGGTTCCAACAGACATTTTTGCGTATTTTTCCTGAGCTCGGGACTATTTTCTGTATTTTCAGGAAGATATGGATCATTTCTAATGAAATAGATTATATTTATAGCCTAATTTCATCTTATCTTATTTTTCAGTTGAAGATGGCGACCTCCCGGTTCCAACAGAAATTTTTGCAGATTTTTTTGAGATCGATTGTATTTTTACATTTTCTATGAATAGATCTTTTATTAAATGTTATGATTTTCTATAGCCAAATTTTGTCTTCTCTTATTTTTCAGTTGAAGGTGACGATCTCCCGGTACCAAACGACATTTTTGAGTTGAAGGTGGCGATCTCCCGGTACCAACAGACATTTTTGCATATTTTTCAGAGCTCGGACCTACTACTAATTTTTCTGGAAGATATGTATCTTATTATTAAATGATATGATTTTTTGGCTTAATTTTGTCTACTCTTATCTTTCATTTGAATATGGTGATTTTTCGGTTCCAATGGACATTTTTGCGGTTTTTTCATAGTTTGTGGCTATTTTCTACATTTTCAAGAAAAATTGGATATTTTATTAAATGATATGATTTTTCTAGCCTAATTTTGGCTTCTATATTTTTCACTTGATGATGGCAGTCTACAAGCTCCAAAAGACATTTTTACGGATTTTCTGACCTCGGGACAATTTTCTGTATTTTTTGTAAGATATCTATCGTTTTATTAAAAGATAAGATTTTTGGCCTAATTTTGTATCCTCTTATTTTTTTGTTGATGATGGCGATCTCCCAACTCCAAAGGATAATTTTGCGCATTTTTATGAGCTCGGGGAATTTTCTGTATTATCTGTAAGATATCGATCGCCTTATTATGTGATACATTTTTTGGCCTAATTTTGTCTTCTCTTTTATCGTTACGTTTGACAATCTTCCGGTTCCGACGGATATTTTTGCTGATTGTTCTGAGCTCCGAGATGTTTTCTACAATCTATGGAAAATAAGGATATTTATATTAAATGATATGATTTTTATTGCCAAATTTTTCTTCCCTTATTTTTCAGTTGAACTTAGCGAACTCCCGGTTCCAATGGGCATTTTTGCGGATTTTCTGAGCTCGGTGCTATTTTCTTTATTTTTTTGGAAAATATGAATCATTTTAATAAATGATATGATTTTTGTAGCTTACGTTTGTCTTCTATTATTTTTAAGTGAAGATGGCGATCTTCCGGTTCCAGTTGAAGTTGGCAATCTCCCGATTCCAATAGAATTTTTTGCGGATATCTTTGAGCTTCGGGCTATTTTCCACATTTTCTGGAAGATATGGAATGTTTTATTAAAAGATATCAGAGAAGACAAAGTTAGGCCAAAAATGTCCGTTGGAACCGGGAAATCGTAATCTTCAACTGAAATATAAGAGAGGACAAAATTTGCAACCGAGAAATCATCATCATCATTTTCTGAGCTTGGTGCTATTTTCCACATTTTATGAAAGATACAGATCTTTTTATTTATTGATATGGTTTTTCTAGCCTACATTTGTCTTCTCTTATATTCCAGTTGATGATGGCGATCGCCCGATTCCAAAGGACATTTTTGCGGATTTTTCTGATATCAGGGCTATTTACTGCATTTTTGGAAGATATGAATCTTTTTATTACATTATTTGATTTTTGTAGCCTAATTTTTTTCTCTTATTTTTAGTTGAAGATGGCGATATCCCGATTCCAACGGACATTTTTATCGATATTTCTGAGCTCAGGACTATTTTCTACATTTTATGTAAAATATGAATCTTTTTATTAAATGATATGTTTTTCTAGCCCAATTTTGCCTTCTCTTATTTTTCAATTGAAGATGGCGATCTCCTGGTTCCAAAGGAAATTTTTGAGGATTTTTCTGACCTTGAGGCTATTTTCTACATTTTATTGCAAATATGAATCTTTTTATTAAATGATATGTTTTTATAGCTTTTGTTTGTTTTCTCTTATTTTTCACTTGAAGATGGCGGTCTCCTAGTTCCAACGGACATTTTTCTCGGATTTTTCTATCCTCAGGGCTATTTTCTGTATTTTCTGGAAGATATCGATCGTTTTATTAAATGATATGATTTTTGGCCTAATTTTGTCTTCTCTTATTTTTTCGTTGATGATGGCGATCTCCCGGTTCCAACGGATATTTCTGCAGATTGTTTTAAGCGCTGGGATATTTTCTGTATTATCTGCAAGATATCGACCGTTTTATTAAATGATATGTTTTTGGCCTAATTTTGTATTCTCTTTTTTCGTTAAATTTGTCGATCTCCCCGTTCCGACGGAAATTTTTGCGGATTTTTCTTAGCTCAGATCTATTTCCTTCTTTTTTTGCAAAATTTGAATCTCTTCATTAAATGATATTATTTTTTTGGCAAATTTTGTATACTCTTTTTTCAGTTGAAGATGGCGATCTCCGTATTCGAACGGACATTTTTGCAGATTTTTTGAGTTTGGTTTTATTTTCAACATTTTCTGGAAGATAAGGATCTACATATTAAATGATATGATTTTTATGGCCTAATTTTGTCTTCTCTTATTTTTCAGTTGAAGATGGCGATCTCCCGGTTACAACAGATACTTTTTCTGATTTTTTGGAGCTCTGTGCTATTTTCTTCATTTTCTGTAAGAAATGACACTTTTTATTAAATGATATGATTTTTCGGCCTAATTTTGTCTTCTATTCTTTTTCAGTTGAAGATGGCGATTGACCGGTTCCAACGGACTTTTTTGCGGACTTTTCTAAGCACTTGGCTATTTTATATATTTTGTGTAAGTTATGTATCTTTATGTTAAAGGATATGATTTTTATACCATAATTATTTCATCTCATATTTTTCGTTGAATATGGCGATCCCCTGGTTCCAACGGACATTTTTGTGGACTTTTCAGATCTCTGGTCCGTTTTCTACATTTTCATGAAGATATGGATCTTTTTGCTAAATGATTTGATTTTTTGCGTAATTTTGTCTTCTCTTATTTTTCAGTTGAAGATGGTGATCTCCCGGTTCCAACGGACTTTTTAGCGGACTTCTCTAAACTTGGGGCTATTTTCTAAATTTTTTAAGATATGATTTTTTTAATAAATGATAAGATTTTTTGGCCCAATTTTCTCTTCTCTTATTTTTCAGTTGAATATGGCAATCTCCCAGTTCCAACTACATTTTTGTAGACTTTTCTAAGCTGCGGTCTATTGTCTACATTTTCTGAAAGATATGAATCTTTTTATTAAATGATATGTTTTGTTTGCCTAATTTTATCTTCTCTTATTTTTAAGTTGAAGATAACAGTCTCCTGGTACCAATGAACATTTTTGCGGATTTTTCTAAGGGAGGGGCTATTTTCTAAATTTTATTGAAGATATGAATATTTTTATTAAATGAAATGATTTTTTTGGTACATCGGAAAGTAACAACACTAGGAATCGAACCCAGTTCCTTCCCCTTCTGTAGCTGCTCCCAATTCCTACCGTGTCTCCATTATTGAATAAAGGGAGGGCTCATGCTCTTTATGTACTTTGAGCATGGGGTTCCATCGTTATCATGTCCATTGTGTATATCATCTGATGTATGTTCTGGAAGTTAGGAATCTGTCCCATAATCCAGAAAGGAGATGTAACTTATAATACTGTATGGGAGGGGGTGATACCACTCGGCCACTGGCCGTTGTTAATGATATGATTTTTATAATCTACGTTTGTCTTCTCTTATTTTTTACGATGAAGATAGCAATCTCCCGGTTCCAACGAATATTTTTGTGGAGTTTTCTGAGCTCGGAATTATTTCTACATTTTCTGGAAGATATGTATCGTTTTATTAAATGATTTGATATCTGGCCTAATTTTTTCTTCTCTTTTTTCTATTTGAATATGGCGATCTCCCGGTTCCAACTGATATTTTTGTGGATTTTTCTGAGCTCAGGGCTATTTTCTACATTTTCTGGAAGATATGGATCTTCATATTAAATGATATTATTTTAAGACCTAATTTTGTCCTCCCCTATATTAAATGATATGATTTTTATAACCAAATTTTGCTTTCTCTTATTTTCCAGTTGAAGATGACGATCTTTTGGTTCCAAAGGACATTTTTGCAGATATTTCTGAGCTCGGAGCTATTTTATGTATTTTATGGATGATACTGATCGTATGATATGATTTTTTGGCCTAATTTTGTCTTCACTTATTTTTTCGTTGAAGATGACGATCTCTCGGATCCAACCGATATTTTTTTGCGGATTTTTTGAGCTCTATGATATTTTCTACATTTGATGTAAGATATGAACCATTTTATTAAATGATATGATTTTATAGCCTAATTTTGTCATCACATATTTTTTAAGTTGAAGAAGACGATCTCCTAGTTCCAAAGGACATTTTTGCGAAATTTCCTGATCTTAGGGCTATTTTCAATATTTTCTGAAAGAATGAATCTCTTTATTAAATGATGTGATTTTTGGCCTAATTTTTTCTTCTCTTCTTTTTCAGTTGAAGATGACGATCTCCTGTTACAAATGACTTTTTTATGGATTTTTCTGGGCTCAGGGCTATTTTCTATATTTTCTGAAAGATATGGAACTATTAATTAAATGATAGAGTTTTTGGCCTAATTTTGTCTTCTCTTATTTTTCAGGTTAAGATCGCGATCTCCCGGTTCCAACGGACATTTTTGCGGATTTTTCTGAGCTACGAGCTATTTTCTACATTTTCATTAAGATTTGGATCTTTATATTAAATAATATGATTTTTATAACTACTTTTTCTTGTCTTATTTTTTAGCTGAAGATGGTGATATCCCGATTCCAACGGACATTTTTATGGATTTTTATGAGCTTGGTTGAATTTTCTACATTTTCTGGAAGATATGGATCTATATATTAAATGATATGATTCTTAGGGCATAATTTTGTCTTCTCTTATTTTTCACTTGAAGATGGGGATCTCCTGGTTCCTATGGAAATTTTTTTCGGATTTTTCTGAACTCGGTGCTATTTTCTACATTTTATGGAAGATATGTTTCTTTTTATTAAATGATATAATTTTATTCCTAAATTTATCTTTTCTTATTTTTTTTAGTTGAAGAGTCGATCTCCCGTTTCAAACAGACATTTTTGCGGATTTTACCGAGTTCTTAGCTATTTTTTTGTATTTTCTGGAAGAAATGGATCTTTTTATTAAATGATATGATTTTTGGCCTAAATTTTGTCTTCTCTTATTTTTCATTTGAAGATTGCGATCTCTCTGTTCCATCAGACATTTTTGCGGATTTTTGAGCTCGGGTCTATTTTCTGCCTTTTTAGGAAGATATCGATCGTTCTATTAAATGATACGATTTTTTGGCCTAATTTTGTCTTCTCTTATTTTTTTTCGTTGAAGAAGGCGATCCCCCGGTTTCAATGGACATTTTTACGGACATTTTTGAGCTCCGGACTATTTTCTACATTTTCGGGAAGGTAAGGATCTTTGTATTAAATGATATGATTTTTGGCCTAATTTTATGATATCTTATTTTTCCCTTGAAGATGGTGATCTCTCTCTCTCTCTCTCTCTCTCTCTCTCTCTCTCTCTCTCTTCAACTGGACATTTTTTCGGAAATTTCTGAGCTCAGATCTATTTTCAACTGGACATTTTTACGGACATTTTTACTCTAATTTGTTGCTATGGTGATATCTCTCTCTCTCTCTCTCTCTCTCTCTCTCTCTCTCTCTCTCTTCAACGAGAAAGGTTACTTTCTTTTTTTGATAGATATGGATCTTGTCGTAGAATGAAATGATTTTTTGCCTAAATTTGTCATCTCTTATTTTTCTACTGAAGATAGCGATCTCCTGGTTCCAACCTACATTTTTGCGAAATTTTCTGGACCCTTGCCAGAAGCATCGTAAAAGATCTCGAAACCTCCACTCTGATCAGGCACAACTAGAACAGGGGCAGTCGTCAATCTCTTCTTCAGAATAGAAAAGGCCTTCTCACAAGCATCGGACCAAACAAATGGTATATCCTTTCTCGTCAGTCTTGTCATCGGCTCTGCAATACGAGAGAAGTCCTTAATGAAGCGCCGATAATATCCTGCTAGCCCAAGGAAACTCCTGATTTGAGACGCTGTCTGCGGAGTCGGCCACTCTCTGAGAGCCTTGATCTTCTTCGGATCCACGGATATGCCATCTCCTGACACCACGTGCCCAAGAAAGGCAACTCTATCCAGCAATAAGTAATAACAAAAACTACCGAAGATTTGTTATCGGCGCTACTGAATGACATCCGTTGCACACCCCCAGTACTGCATCTTTATATTTAATTGTAAATGGTCACCCCATAGAATTACTTATTACCACTATTTTGAGGATATGGTCAAAAATTGAAACAATGGACAATATAAGGCATATGCAGGGCCATGTATACAGGAGATTGATAACTGTATTTGGCGATATATCCTTTTTCATGGGTAGACATATTTTCATTTATTGAATATGGCTCACTTGCTGTATCCCAAAAACTAACTGTCCAATATGCGTTAATATATCAAATGTACCAAAAGTATCCCTTCTCGGGTGGCTTATATATTGGTGAATATTTAAGCTTTCGTTTGTATTATCTTAAATACACCATCCACACTAGCATATCACATAACATACAGACCACCCGAGAAGAACTAGTTTTATATTGGGAACGATAGAAAAGTAATATACACGAATTGATTAATAACTAGGGGTGTGCATATATATAAATTAATAAATATTTACTAATCCTAAAACAGACCAGATACAATTGACATAAGTGTATATATATGGTTGCGGCTATAAATTTTCAATACCTATATCTTTGGTAACTATAGGATATTATGGAAATTTTTGGATAGACAATCATATCCCGAACAATTCAAGCATCCCTATATATCCTTTTAATTATATAACCAATATAGATTACCAGATATCATAGGATATGTAATATAACTATATACCATATGTAATGTAATATAAAGTCCTATTGATATTGATTAACACATATTAAAAATATTATGATAATACGATATACTAATTTATGCTAGTGTGGATATTATATTTGCCATTTATAATATGAGTATTATGTATACATATATTACTATCAATAATTTACCTGCAGGAGATGGGTACAAATATATATTATTATCACATATACATAATGCCCGGATACTAATATTGTGACATCCAGCGTATACTTTATTGGTATTACATTATGTATGGTATTAGTATTGTACCTTAAATATGCGATATATATCTAACACCTTTGATCTCATACATTATGACATAAGTATATATAACATTGCTCATATCCATAATTATATATCAGTTATGCCATATGATTTTGTATATATAACATATCACCATTATCATACTAGTATCCAGTTAAATAGACAATCCGGTACGTATCCAACCACTTTTCCATTCCCCGTGCAAATACCAAGACACACCTCGTCAAACAGAAATTATACCATCAGTAATTATGTATCAAAATATCAGCAAAACAATTACATATAACTAATATAGCTAGATAATATATGTGTATGCATATATATCGGGGATATCCATAGAATAAAATACATAGGTTACTCAAATGCAATAATATGATATACCTACTCATATATGCAATAATACGCACACTAATATATCTTGACGAGGTATGTCTTGGTGTTTGCAAGACTATATATATAAATTATATGTATGATACCATCATATTTTATCAGTAGATAAATCCAGGTGTTATCTCCATTGTTTTGCTTGTTCGTCTCACACTCTTATCATATATATAGTTATGGTAAAAGACATTATTACATCCAGATAACTATAATTATATGAATTACTTATATTATACCAACAATATATACTGAGTATTAAGTTCTAGGGTCAAATATCTTATATACGCAAACAATATACATAAAATTGTGACAGCCTACTCACACTCATATCCAGATTAACATGTTTGGATTTGAATACCACATTGTCCCGATATACGAAGCATATTACTACATGATTAATTCATATTGTGTATTGAATTATTAAACTACAATCGAGATAATATGCATTGCCTTTCCTTTCCTGGCATAATTTCAGTAAAATTTGGTGCGTATTGACCCTATTTATACATACTGCACATGACAAAGTAAAAGAACTAGACCATATCGTAATTTGTCTGACATTAAATAATCGATATACTATTATTAAATTATATTTCTAATATAATGGTCTGAGCAATATTGTCTCACTATTCTACGTTATTTTGTGTGATACAGTATAAGGAGATCACTCAGTTAGATTTGTTCCATTTAATATTGGACCATTGCACAATATAAGTAACCCATGTCATTTCAGCTGCCGTTATATAGGTCAGATACCGTAAACGACTTATTTGTGCAATAGTGATGTCGGTGCCACTATACATATCGTGCACAATTACTGATAAAAAATCGCCAAATTCTAGCAAGATCCCCCCCTCATGTTTATACCATCATAATAGAATATCATTACCCAAATGAAATATTCGATATCATTTTTCCAGGTAGGGTTTCTCGAAGTTACCTCATGACAGAGATGATCTGTAGTTTATATAAGGCTTGGGAGTGGATACACCACGTTAGTTGATCGTGGACCCCTGAGTGTAACGAAACCCTCAAATTTCTCCGTGAATGGATAAGGAAGGGGCTTGATGCCTAGCTGATTCTCTAGCATAAAGCTGGCACACGTCCCCTGGTAAAGCTGGCATAAAGTTGGCCTTTACCCACATGCAGAACGGATCCGTTAGTAATGGCCTCAAGAGTGGGTGGATCCCGCCCACAATCTTGCCACATTGATGGAGTGGGGACGGGGGAGCTGAGAGGCCCGGTGTCGTACAGTGCCCGTGTCCACTGCGCCGTGTGCTATATTCACCCCAAATTTGGGGTGAAGTCCAGGTCCTGGTATCACACAGTTTACCCAAGTTTCAATTAATTCAATAACACAACCCAAGTGATGGGTGACCCTCTTATATACGGTGACCTGCACTAATGTCTAAACAATAGTCCATGATTTCCATTGCAGTCAATACAGGCATAACCATATTATTTCATCCACTCACGGCTGGTGGGAATAACCCAAAAATATCTGGACATATGCGTATGGAAGAGACTGTGACCCTCATAAATTAATTACATATACTGCCAATATTTAGTTATTACGACAACATGATGTCTAGCTAGTAAGATTACGTATTGGACATATCCTAATGTAATGCTCAGAAGAGGTAATATTCGTATACATAAGCGTTATACACCATATTATGTGTTGGTAACATATATCAACCATGGCATATGATAGAATGTGTGCTTCCATACGCGTGACTATATCTAAGTGTAATATAGGTAAATAGCGTATATGAAAGCTTACTAGCTAGATAAGTATATATCGTGATAACCTCCTAACTGGATTGACGGGGTAAATATATTACATCATAAAATTAGTATTAGATCATATTATTGTTATATGACATGTATAGTTGTGTATTTTGATTATATGCCATATAACCTATGTGATCCATTTTTATCAATGTAATATAACAATATTATTACTACTATTATATTAGAAAATGTGAGATTAACTGATGATACTTATATTACAATTATATTATACTATGATACTATATATTACAATTAATATATTCGCAATTCGTGATATCATATTTATGATTTATATAAGTATGAATAATAATCAGATATTCCAGCTCAATAGGCTTTTAATATCGATCAATCGTGATATCTTATTGATATAGTATGCATATATGCTTAGGTTATAAAATACCATATATAATTATATAACGGTCGAGTCTGATATATGTACTCTTATTAACACATATCTATAATTGATTCACATACATCATATATTACAAATTTATTTTTTGTGAGACTGATATTTATGCGGTATTATAGCACTACGATTGCGAATAATATTTCCAAGTCCAGTGCCCTCAACGATCAAAATGAATCCATCTCACAATAGGTACATTGGCCTCCCCCTCTCCTCGTCTTATCCCGCGGCGAAGCTCTTCACTGGTCTTGTCGACAAGTGTAAGGCCAAGATTGCTGGGTGGACCTCTAGACTTCTCTCCACTTCTGGGCGCATTGAGCTGGTTCGTTCTTTTATCCACGGCTTCGTCTCGTACTGGGTCCAATCTTTTCATATTCCTTATTCTATTCTGGCGGAGATATCATGTAATACATAAATAATTATATCTAAATATATTTGAGTGAATTATATGTCATTGATACGCGCTATATATACACAGGGTAACTAGCTATATACATATAATTACAAGTATAGGCATATATGTTAACTATTATATCTTATCACAATAGATTCTGTTGATCATATATCTTATGATATGTAATTATAATATGATAATCTATTATACATTTGACAGTGTTTTTTGAATCCTAGGGCTGACTAGGACAAGATAAAAGACGGTTGAGATTTGATCATGGAAAATCAACGGTTAAGATGGGTTGATGTAATTTAGATGGGTCAGCTCAAAAAAGAAAGAAAAAAATCTCTCTCCTCCCCACAGCACGCTTGGATTTCGTTGGGTTGTGGGGTCACCTTGCAATATAGAGAGGGTTAATATTTGGGTTCCGTTGGATTGTGTAAGATGAGAAAGCATCATTTATTTCGGGTTGTTTACGATGAGAAACCCCTCAACTCCTCCCCAGATCTCCACGTCTCACCTCGACTCCTCCCCACAGACGCCTCGCCTTCTACCCCAAAAAACACCAAATCTCCACGCACATCTCGCCTTGATGGGTTCCGCTTCAGCACGCTTCTCCTCCAGCCTCCTCCAACCTCGCAGGCTTCCTCGCAGCGCCTCTTGGATCTTCATCTCTTCGCATCTCTTCGCCTCTTGGTCTTCAGCTGATGACAGGTTTGATCCTTGGTCCTGTTTTAGATCTTCGCCTCTTGGTCTTCGCATCTCTTTGTTAAGATCTTCTTTCATTTGATCTTGCGATTTTGATCTGCAGGTAACTCTGATTTGTAGCAGGCATTAGCAGGTAACTCTGATCTTGATCTTGCATTAGCAGGCATTAGCATGTAGTTTTCCCTATAGAGGGATTAAGCCGGATGTGTTTACTTATACGAGTTTGATTAACGGTTTGTGCAAGGATGGAAGGGGAAGCAAGCGATGAGGAGAGGAGCCGAATACTGCAACTTATAATGTGTTGCTCAATCAATTGTGTAAAGAGGGGTATGTGACGTATAATACTTTGATTGCTGGCCTTTGTGAGGTTGAGAAGATCAATGATGCAGTGAAGTTGCTCGAGGAAATGCTTGATGGGAAACACGCAGAGTTTTGTACTTTGTTAGGCCAAACACGCAGAGTTTTAACACGATTATACATGGATTTTGTTGTAGAGGAAACATCAATCGAGCATTGAGTATCTATGAGATGATGGTTAAGAGAGGATTTGATTATACAATTGCACCATTCTTTTTAGCAGGTAACTCTGATTCATTTATTTCGTTAGGTTTATTCTTTTGCATCATTTGATTTGTGGCAGTAATCAATTGCACCGGAGATGATTACATTTTCACATGAAGCATGGGAGACAATGGCAAACAAATTCATATGGATGAAATAATGGTAACAACTCTAAAGACCAATATGATGTGTTTATACAAGCATAAAACAATAGGATGCTTGAAATAAAACAATATGCAATGTGGAGCTTACAATGGTTTCACAACTTACTGAAATTATATTAGGCTTTGGCTTTTATACAAGCATCTTTAACTTTTATAAAAGTATTTTTATAAGCAAGAGCATTCCATTTTAGCTAATATGAACCCTGAACATATAACGTAGCAAACATCCTTATAGGTCATATATAAACAAAACATTGAATCTCTTACATTATTAATTGGCTAATATGTAAGAGAATCTAATCTCTTACATCCTTATAGGTCATATATAAACAAAACATTGAATCTCTTACATTATTATTTACGCACACTTTTAAAAGCAAAAGCCTATCCTTTTTTTTGGTAATATGAACCCTGTGCATTTTACATGGCAAACATCATCATATGTTATAAATAAACAGAGAAAGCATACACAATCTTAAATTGTTGATTGGGCTAATTATGTCAAATGATTATTTTGCGCATGTCATGTAAACATGAATGTGAGATGTGAGTTGACTGAGCTAAGAAGACAATATATGATTTCGGTCATCAAAAGTAAATAGCTTCTAGCAAGACTTCTATATTTTTCTAAATTCCAGTAGAACTATATTTTGTTTGAATGTTAGAAACCTGAATTTAGATAAAGACCTAAACTGAAGCTCATAGATCAATATGTATTAATAATAACATAACCTTGCTTTTGAGATAATACCGTTTAGAAGGCAAGATTACATTATTACATAAACAAGACTTGAAATTTAGAGTATGGAAATTTAGAGCCATACCCAATTAACGAAATAACTAGATGTACCCACTGCAAGTTATAGGACAATCCAGAAACGCTCATTGTTGGTTGAAGTTGA
>JAULAV010007851.1:0-14857 GCA_030789695.1 Scilla litardierei
ATTCTCAGGAAGATATGGATCATTTCTATTGAAATAGATTATATTTATAGCCTAATTTTGTCTTCTCTTATTTTTCAGTTGAATATGGCGACCTCCCGGTTCCAATAGAAATTTTTGCAGATTTTTCTGAGATCGATTGTATTTTCACATTTTGTATTTTGAGCCAAATTAGTGAGTATCGATATTTGAGAGTGCATATGTCACCGATAGCACGTGCCATATATATTACTCAACATACTCCTATATTAATAGTGCATATAAATGTTGTAAATGAGCATGTCCACTCAAATATAGAATCGATAATTAAATACTGCAAGTATGTTTATCAGGGTAATAATCTACTCTATAATTGGGAATATACCTGAGTATTGGCATACACTAGACACATGAGGGATGTTTATATCTGCCACTTAAACTAACATCAAAGTAATAAAAGAATGCTGCAATAACCCACGCCATGGGAGTAATTAATGCTGGCTGGGATATCTCCACTCTTACAATAAATTCGTGAGGGCGCCTTAGGCGCAGAACAACAAATTAGCATATAAACATTTAGCGGGCGCCTTCGGCGCGGGCGCCCCGACGGTTAATTGAAACAGACACCCAAAAATCTCAGCCCGCCTCTTTGAATGCACATTCCCTTTGTTTTTTTGGGTATCAATTTTTTTGGTCGGGTGTTTCAATTAGTACAAAAATTGGTGAAAATGAGAATGGTGGGTTTGAGTGTGTGTAGTGTATTGGGGTTTTCGGTTTTTTTGCTAGGGGGTGTGATTGGGGGGGTGTGTGGGTGTGTTTTGGGGGATTGGGTGGAGTTTTGTGTTTTTTGGATTTTGGGTTTAAGAAGGTTGTCCCATGTGGCGATGTGACACTGTCACATTGGACAAAGATTCAAAAACCTCCCTCTTTTATAATATAGATATGATTTTTTGGCTTAATTTTGTCTACTTTTATTTTTCAGTTGAATATAGCGATCTTTCTGTTCCAACAAACATTTTTGCGGATTTTTCTGAGTTTGGGGCTATTTTCTATATTTTCTAGAAGATATGGATTTTCTTATTAAATGATATGATGTTTATAGCCTAATTTTGTCTTCTCTTATTTTTTAGTTGAAGATGTCGATCTCCCGGGTACCAACAAACATTTTTGCAGATTTTTCTGGGCTCGGACCTACTACTAAATTTTCTGGAAGATATGTATCTTTTTATTAAATGATATGATTTTTTGGCTTAATTTTGTCTACTCTTATCTTTCATTTCAATATGGCAATTTTCGGTTTCAACGGACATTTATGCGGATTTTTCATAGTTTATGGCTATTTTCTATATTTTCTAGAAAATTTAAATCTTTTTATTAAATGATATGATTTTTCTAGGCTAATTTTGGCTTCTATATTTTTCACTTAATGATGGCAGTCAACCAGTTCTAACAGACATTTTCACGGATTTTTCTGACCTCGAGACTATTTTCTGTATTTTCTGTAAGATATCGATCGTGTTATTAAAAGATAAGATTTTTTGCCCTATCTTTGTCTTCTCTTATTTTTTGTTGATGTGGTGATCTCCTGATTCCAAAGGATATTTTTGCGCATTTTTCTGCGCTCTGGGTAATTTTCTGTATTATCTATAAGAAATCGATCTTCTTATTATGTGATACTTTTTTGGCCTAATTTTGTCTTCTCTTTTTTCGTTACATTTGACAATCTTCCAGTTCCGACGGATATTTTTGCGGATTGTTCTGAGCTCCGGGATATTTTCTACATTCTATGGAAAATAGGAATCTTTATATTAAATGATATGAGTTTTATTGCCAAATTTTTCTTCCCTTATTTTTCAGTTGAACTTAGCGAACTCTCGGTTCAAATGGACATTTTTGCGGATTTTCTGAGCTCGGTGCTATTTTCTTTATTTTTTTGGAAAATATGAATCATTTTAATAAATGATATGATTTTTGTAGCTTAAGTTTGTCTTCTATTATTTTTAAGAAGATGGCGATCTCCCGGTTCCAACGGACATTTTTTGCGGAATTTTCTGAGCTTCGGGTTATTTTCTACATTTTATGGAAGATTTTGATCTTTTTATTAAATGATATGATTTTTATAATCTAAGTTATTCTTCTCTTATTTTCGAGTTGAAGTTAGCGATCTCCTGATTCCAATAGAAATTTTTGCAGATATTTTTGAGCTCCGGACTATTTTCCACATTTTCTGGAAGATATGGAATGTTTTTATTAAATGATATCAGAGAAGATAAAATTAGGCCAAAAATGTCCGTTGGAACCGGGAAATCGTAATCTTCAACTGAAATATAAGAGAGGACAAAATTTGGAACCGGGAAATCATCATCATCATCTATAAAAATGTCCATTGTAACCGGGATATCGCCATCTTCTACTGAAATATATATCATTTTCTGAGCTTGGTGCTATTTTCCACATTTTATGAAAGAAACAGATCTTTTTATTTATTGATATGATTTTTCTAGCCTAAATTTGTCTTCTCTTATTTTTCAGTTGAAGATGTCGATCTTTTTATTAAATGATATGACATTTTGGCCTAATTTTGTCTTCTCTTATATTTCAGTTGATGATGGCGATCGCCCGATTCCAAAGGACATTTTTGCGGATTTTTTTGAGATCAATGCTATTACTGCATTTTCTGGAAGATATGAATCTTTTTATTACATTATTTGATTTTTGTTACCTAATTTTGTTTTCTCTTATTTTTAGTTGAAGATGGAGATATCCTGGTTCCAAAGGACATTTTTATCGATATTTCTGAGCTCAGGACTATTTTCTACATTTTATGTAAATATGAATCTTTTTATTAAATGATATGTTTTCTAGCCCAATTTTGCCTTCTCTTATTTTTCAATTGAAGATGGCGATCTCCTGGTTCCAAAGGAAATTTTTGAGGATTTTTCTGACCTTGAGGCTATTTTCTACATTTTATTGTAGATATGGATCTTTTTATTAAATGACATGATTTTTATAGCTTATGTTTGTTTTCTCTTATTTTTCACTTGAAGATGGCAGTCTCCTAGTTCCAACGAACATTTTTTGCGAATTTTTCTAACCTTAGGGCTTTTTTCTGTATTTTCTGGAAGATATCGATCGTTTTATTAAATGATATGATTTTTTGGCTAGTTTTGTCTTCCCTTATTTTTTTTCGTTGATAATGGCGATCTCCCGGTTCCAACGGATATTTCTGCAGATTGTTTTAAGCTCTGGGCTATTTTTTATATTATCTGCAAGATATCGACCATTTTATTAAATGATATAATTTTTTGCCTAATTTTGTATTCTATTTTTTCGTTAAATTTGGCGATCTCCCAGTTCCGACGGAAATTTTTGCGGATTTTTCTTAGCTCAGATCTATTTCCTTCTTTTTCTGCAAAATTTGAATCTCTTCATCAAATGATATTATTTTTTGGCAAATTTTGTAATCTCTTTTTTTCATTTGAATATGGCAATCTACGGATTCGAACGAACATTTTTGCAGATTTTTTGAGTTTGGTTTTATTTTCAACATTTTCTGGAAGATAAGGATCTACATATTAAATGATACAATTTTTATGGCCAAATTTTGTCTTCTCTTATTTTTCAGTTGAAGATGGCGATCTCCCGGTTACAACAGACATTTTTCCTGATTTTTTGGAGCTCGATGCTATTTTCTACATTTTCTGAAAGAAATAAAACTTTTTATAAAATGATATGATTTTTCGGCCAAATTTTGTCGTCTTTTCTTTTTCAGTTGAAGATGGCGATTGACCGGTTCCAACGAACTTTTTTGCGGACTTTTCTGAGCTCGTGGCTATTATATATATTTTGTGTAAGTTATGTATCTTTATGTTAAAGGATATGATTTTTATACCATAATTATTTCATCTCATATTTTTCGTTGAATATGGCGATCCCCCGGTTCCAACGGACATTTTTGTGGACTTTTTAGATCTCTGGTCCATTTTCTACATTTTCATGAAGATATGGATCTTTTTGCTAAATGATTTGATTTTTTGCGTAATTTTGTCTTCTCTTATTTTTAGTTGAAGATGGTGATCTCCCGGTTCCAACTGAATTTTTAGCGGACTTCTCTAAACTTGGGGCTATTTTCTAAATTTTTTTAAGATATGATTTTTTAATAAATGATAAGATTTTTTGGCCCAATTTTCTCTTCTCTTATTTTTCAGTTGACTATGGCGATCTCCCCGTTCTAATCACATTTTTGTAGACTTTTCTAAGCTGCGATCTATTGTCTACATTTTCTGAAAGATATGAATCTTTTTATTAAATGATATGATTTTTTTGCCTAATTTTATCTTCTCTTATTTTTAAGTTGAAGATAACAATCTCCGGGTACCAATGAACATTTTTGCGGATTTTTCTAAGCACGTGGATATTTTCTAAATTTTATTGAAGATAAGAATATTTTTACTAAATGAAAAAAAAATTGGTACATCGAAAAGTAACAACACTGGGAATCGAACCCAGTTCCTTCCCCTTCTGTAGCTGCACCTTGTTCCAACTGTGTCTCCATTATTGAATAAAGGGAGGGCTGATGCTCTTTATGTACTTTGAGCATGATGTTCCACCGTTATCATGTCCATTGTGTATATCATCTGATGTATGTTCTGGAAGTTGGGAATCTGTCCTATAATCCAAAAAGGAGATGTAACTTATAATACAGTCTGGGAGGGGGTGATACCACTCGGCCACTGGCCATTGTTAATGATATGATTTTTATAAGACATCTTCTCTTATTTTTTACGTTGCAGATAGCGATATCCCGGTTCCAACAGACATTTTTGTGGAGTTTTCTGAGCTCGGAATTATTTCTACATTTTCTGGAAGATATGTATCGTTTTATTAAATGATTTGATTTTTGGCCTAATTTTTTCTTCTCTTTTTTCTAGTTGAATATGGCGATCTCCCGGTTCCAACTGATATTTTTGTGGATTTTTCTGAGCTCGGGGTTATTTTCTACATTTTCTGGAAGATATGGATCTTCATATTAAATGATATTATTTTATGACTTAATTTTGTCTTCCCCTATTTTAAATGATATGAGTTTTATAACCAAATTTTGTTTTCTCTTATTTTCCAGTTGAAGATGACGATCTTTTGGTTCCAAAGGACATTTTTGCGGATATTTCTAAGCTCGGAACTATTTTATGTATTTTATGGATGATATTGATTGTATGATATGATTTTTTTTTGGCCTAATTTTGTCTTCACTTATTTTATTCGTTGAAAATGGCGATCTCCCGGTTCCAACAGATATTTTTTGCGGATTTTTTGAGCTCTGTGATGTTTTCTACATTTGCTGTAAGCTATGAACCTTTTATTAAATGATATGATTTTATATCCTAACTTTGTCATCACATATTTTTTAAGTTGAAGAAGACGATCTCCCAGTTCCAAAGAGCATTTTTGCCAATTTTCCTGATCTCAGAGTTATTTTCAATATTTTCTGAAAGATACGAATTTTTTTATTAAATGATATGATTTTTTGGCCTAATTTTTTCTTCTCTTCTTTTTTCAGTTGAAGAAGACAATCTCCTATTACAAATGACTTTTTTCCGGATTTCTCTGGGCTCATGGCTATTTTCTATATTTTCTGGAAGGTATGGAACTATTAATTAAATGACAGAATTTTTGGCCTAATTTTTTCTTCTCTTATTTTTCAGGTTAAGATCGCGATCTCCCGGTTCCAACGGACATTTTTGTGGATTTTTCTGAGCTACGGGCTATTTCTCCATTTTCATTAAGATTTGGATTTTATATTAAATAATATGATTTTTACAACTACTTTTTTCTTGTCTTATTTTTTAGCTGAAGAAGGCGATATCCCGATTCCAACGGACATTTTTATGGATTTTTATGAGTTTGGTCCTATTTTCTACATTTTTTGGAAGATATGGATCTATATATTAAATGATATGATTCTTAGGGCATAATTTTGCCTTCTCTTATTTTTAAGTTGAAGATGGGGATCTTCCGGTTCCTATGGAAATTTTTTCATTGGACTTTTTTGCGTACTTTCTGAGCTTGGGCCTATTTTCTATATTTCTATAAGATATGTATATGTATATTAAATGCTATGATTTTTACTTCCTAATTTTTCTTCTCTTATTTTTCCGTTGAATATTGTGATCTCCCGATTCCAACGGACATTTTTGCAGACTTTTCAGAATCGGGGCCATTTTCTACATTTTCGAAAAGATAAGATATTTTTATTAAATGTATGATTTTTGGCCCAATTTTGTCTTCTCTTATTTTTTTCAGTTGAAGATGGTGATCTCCTGGTTCCAATTGATATTTTTGCGGATTTTTCTTAGTTCGGAGCTATTTTCTACATTTCTGGAAGATATGTATCGTTTTGATTAATGATATTATTTTTGGCTAATCTTATTTTTCAGTTGAAGAGGGCGATCTCACGGTTCCAAGACATTTTTCCGAATATTTCTGAGCTCGGGGCTATTTTCTATATTTTCTGTAAAATATGAATCTTTTTATTAAATGATATGATTTTTATAGCCTAAGTTTGTCTTCTCTTATTTTTCAGTTGAAGGTGACGGTCTCTCGGTTCCAACGGACATTTTTGCGGATTTTTCTGACCTCGTGGCTATTTTCTGCATTCTCTGGAAAATATCGATCGTTTTATTAAATGATACTTTTTTGCCAAATTTTCTCTTCTCTTATTATTTTTCGTCAATATGGAGATCTCCCGATTTCAACGGACATTTTTACAGATTTCTCTGAGCTCTAAGCTATTTTCTGTATTATATGGAAGTTATCAATAGTTTTATTTATTGATTTGATATTTTTTGCCAGATTTTATCTTCTCTTTTTTCATTAAATTTGGCTATGTCCCGGTGCCAACATATATTTTTGCGAATTCTCTAAGCTCGGTGATATTTTCTACATTTTCTGGAATATTAAAATCTTTATATTAAATGATATGATTTTTATAGCCTTAATTTGTCTTCTCTTATTTTTCAGTTGACCATAGCGATCTCCCGATTCCAACAGTCATTTTTTCCGATTTTTTGAGTTCGTTGTTATTTTCTTTATTTTATGGAAGATTTGGATCTTTTTATTAAATGATATGATTTTTATAGCTTAAGTTTGTCTAATTATCCTTTGCTAATAATTTCCCTAATCAAATCATTTTAATTAAAACTATTTCTTTTATAACCCTTCCTATTTTTCCTAACCCTCCGTGAATATTGTTGATTCAAAATCTTTCCTTTATTTCCTTAGCTTTTAACCCTACCAAAATGCAAAGAAAGAAAAAACCGTAGCCCCTCTACAAATCAAACCCAAATCACAAAGGGAAGCCTGCAAACTATTTTTCCCTTCTGCAAAGTACTGCCACCTCCATATTTTTCTTTCCAACGGTTACAAAACCCACCCCCTCGCGTTACCTTTTTCTTCCTCCTCCTTCCAATGAAACCCAACTCCAAGGCTCCTTCCCCAGCTGCACTTTCTCCGTCGCCGAACTCCGTTCTCCCCCTCAACTCGCCGCTAACCTCCCCAACTTCTGGCAACACCACCATGACCCCGCCCACCTTTCTTCCTCCGTCCACCGGCAGCCGCAACTTCACAACCCTCCTCCGACCACAACTTAGGCGTTGTCACCCTATCCGAGCCTCCTCCCATGATCTCCACTACCCTCAAGACCAACTCCCTTAACCACCGACCACCACCTTCCCACCGACAAACTCAACCACCCCCGACAGATCCTAAGCTCCGCCAGCCACCGCCCTGCACACCTCCAGTTCGACGACTCATCCCACCTCCGACCAGAACTCCTTCCAACGAGCCCACCTCCCCAGTAAAGGCTGTCCCTCTTTGACTCCGGCAAGCATCAACTCCTTCCCAAGCGGCACCCTCCCCTATTCCGACACTTTTCGCCACATCCGAGCCTCTGCCAACCCCCCCTCAGCCAGTCTGTTGTCGCCTCCGTTCGGAGCCAACGACCATTGCCCCGACTTCACCCCCAACGTCGACGGCCGTTCTCCCATCGCCGACGGATAACCCAAAACCCCGATCGACCCCCAGTTCCAACACCCGATCCCGCCGCAGGCCGCAACACCCAATCCCCGTCCTTGACCTCCGCTCCAAACCCAGATCCCGACGGCCGCGAGCCATCGCCGATGCCCTGCCGTGTCGCCCTGCCCACCCTCTAGCCATCATCGTCCTCTCCCTTTCCCCCACACTTCGATGCCCTACTGAAGACCACCAGAGACCCGCCCATCTCCTCTCCATTCACCCCAGATTGCCAAGACCCTCAGACTCCCTTCCCCTGAAGCTCAGCACACTCCGATCGCCTCAGGCAACCGTCACACCTTCTCGCCAAGCCCCTTACCGGTGACCTCAAACCTAGCCATCGTACGAATACCGACACCTCGAATCCTCCGCCCTGCCCCTCATCCTCCCCACTCTGTTCGAAACAAGGGGCCCCCCCAGCCCGACACCCTCTGCCCTCAACTCCGATCGACACGCACGCCTCCAGCTCGCCATAGAACCACCTCAGCCTTCCCTCACAGCCCGCAAAGCTACCCCCAGTGCCCTGCCGCTGCATCCCTCTCCCCGATGCCCCGATGCCGCGACCCGGTGTGCTCCGATGACCCACACAGCCACGCCCTCCAACTCGCCACGTTTTCCCTTCCTTGCCTCCATCGGACCAGCCTCCGTCCTTCACCTCCTAACTCCGACAAACCCCTCTGACGGTGCTGTCGCACCAAACACCCCTTCTCCCAACTCACAGCGCCCACACACTGTCGTGCCGTCACCACAACGGTCGATCGCCTGACCCCGATTCATCGTCTCCGCAGCCCTTCGTCGTTCGCCCGACCACATCGTCCGACCACCGAACGCCGCTCTGACCTCCCATTGCTCACAGCCTCCGACCCAACACCAAGGAGAGCGATCGGAAAAAAACATCAGTCTATGTTATTGAACTGATGCTATACATTATATAGGTTATGCAATGAATGGACAATATTTATATTAAATTTATATTATACAGGTTATGTAGAGTACTGTTAGTTGTGATATATTATAATTTAGTTAGATGTGAATCTATGATATGTTATAAGATTTATGTTACTTTATATGTTACTTTATAAGTACTGTAGGCATGTTAGCTCTTATATTATCATTTAGTTAGAATTAATATAAGTACACTTATATCTATTGATTTGTATGTGTAAGGTAGGATGGTATGCAGATTTAGGAATATGATAAGTTTCTTGGCTTGGTATCACGGATCTAACCTCGCAGATAAATTACGTATGGCAAATTATTGAACATGCGGCCTGCTTGGCAAATTATTGAACTTGCGGCCTCTTTGGCAAATCATAGAACTAAATGGCATGTTTGGCTACTCTGGCTTGTGCCAGCACTATAACTCCTGATGGCTCGGTTGGCCGTATCTGGATCATGGTCCAGCCAATAAAGAACACTTGGGTGGGGTTGGGTTTGCGGTCACAAGCCGGTAGTAAACAGACTACCTCTCGGGGGCACCTAAGGTAGATCCACTTACTAGCCGTCTAACGACGTGAACTTTAGTCACGAACTTGCACACACTATTAAATTGGTTGAAATGGATATACGAACATGTTAGAACTGCTACAGCTTTCCTTTAATCAGTCTGCCAACTGTTTAACATTTAAAACTGATGCTGTTTCCCTTTTAATAGCAATGCCATGTTATCTCCTTTAATAAAATTGACATGCTTGCTGCTGTACACATTATACTTACCATGCTCATTATTGTACACAATACACTTGCCATACTCATTGCTGTACACACTACACTTGCCATGTTTGTTACTTTGCACACTACTTTTGCCATGCCACTGCTTTGCACACCACACATTCCATGTTTGTTACTTTGCACACTACTTTTGCCATGCCACTGCTTTGCATACTACACTTGCCATGTTTGTTACTTTGTACACCACACTTGTCATGCTTATTGCTTTCTTACACTGCTATGTTTTAATTATTGGAATCATGAAATGATTTTGAAAACCTTGTCGAGGGTATTTTCTACCTAATGCTTTAAATCTTGTCGAGCGACCCTCCTGACATATATTTCCTTGTCTTATAAAATATATGTCAGGCATTAGACAGATTTGCAGAGGAGCGAGCCTAGAGACGGCGCAGGTTGATCAAGAGTGCCTTGCCGCTAAGTTCCCTCGCTGAGGAGCAATGTGCCTTCACAGCATCTTTGTACTTGTTGTTTCTTCCATAATTTGTATGGGCTTTATGACCCTGTCTCTTTTCATTCTTTCACTGTTGTAATTCTTCCGAGACTTGGAAATCTAAATAAATAAAATTATATGTGTTGTTTGCGTTGCATGCAAGAACCTGCCATGTAGTCATATTCAGACGCTTATTGTGCTTAAGTCAAAGAAGGAAGAAAACGAAAAAGTACTTCTTCTTTGCTTTAAACACATGCGGATCCGCCCGCGTCCTCGCTCCCAAGTATAATGGAAAGTGGGGTATGACAAGCAGAATCTGAACGACCCGAGCGATGGAGGCAATTGATACGGCCATCTTGGGACAGCCCAAGAGCGAGCAGTCCAAGCCCACATTGGAAGCGGGAGGCCCCCAAAAGGAGTTTGGGCCGACCGACGAGGCCCTCACAAGGACATGATACCGGGTCGGCCACGATCGGGACTGTGCTTCGTCAGCCCACGATAGCGGGAGTTAACCGCTCCCCAGAACACTCCCCCTTAATGACCATTAATGGACCACATTAACCCACCTTCATGGCGCATGAAGGCACCTTAAAGGAGGCAGATCATGGGGATGGAAAATGGGGGACGTGGACGGGGAAACAATCGTGGGAGGACCTCTATAAAGGAACTCAGGAGGCAACAAAGAAAGGAAGCTAGCCCCGAATATCAATAGACGGAGGTATTCTACACAAAGACCTTGTTTTCCACTTTATATTCCCTCCACTAGCTCGGTCCGAGGACACGCGTGTCGGCCACCCTGTGAGCCGTACCGGTCCCTTCGTGCGTCATACAGATCCGTTCTGACTTAGGCATCAGAGGGGACTTGGCCGGAACCAAGGTCCAGCCCCCTGACGAGCTTCTTTGTCTATCCAGACCAAGCTGATCCTGCGGCACCGAGGCTACTCCTCAGCGCCACACCGACTGAGGCCGAGCACGTCCAACAACGAGCCCGCTCGCCCCTGACGAGCTACATCATCAACCAAGGCCGAGCAGATCCAGCGGTACCAAGGCTATCCCTCTGCACGTCGCTAACCAAGGCCGAGCGCTCCTACCAACGAGCCCGCTCGCCCCGACACACCGAGGACACTCTTTGAAGAGCCATCGTAAGGATCGAAGCTACCCTGTCAGGCAATCAGACTCTTGACGGAACCAAGGGGTCTCATCCGACTCCTTGACCACGTTGACCGCTCATCCTATGGCCATCGATTCAGTGGTGAGAAAAACACCCGTAAACATCAATTGAAGACGGCGAACTCCGGTTCCAACGGCCATTTTTGCGGATTTTCTAAGTCCAGAGTATTTTCTACATTTTCTATATAATATTAATCGTAATATTAGCTGATATGATTATTATAACCAAATTTTGTCTTCTCCTATTTTTCAGTTGAATATGGCGATCCCCTAGTTCTATCAGACATTTTTACGGATTTTTCTAAGCTCTGGGCTATTTCTAGAGTTTATCAAATATATAGATATTTTTATTAAATGATATGATTTTATAGCCTAAGTATGTCTTCTAAATTTTTAGTTGAAGATGGTGATCGCCCGGTTCCAACAAACATTTTTTCGGATTTTTTTGACCTTGAGGCTATTTTCTATAATTTATGGAAGATATGTATCTTTTTATTAAATGGTATGATTTTTGGACTAATTTTCCCTTCTGTTATTTTTTCTTTGAAGATGGCGATCTCCCGGTTCCAGCGGATGTTTTTACGGATTTTACTGAGCTCTGGACTACTTTCAAAATTTTCTGCGTGATATTAATCGTTGTATTAAATGATATGATTTTTACGGATATTCCTGCCGATTTTTATGACCTCGCGGGTATTGTCTACATTTTTAGAGGATATGGATCTTTTTATTAAATGATATGATTTTTTGGATTAATTTTGTCTTCTCTTATTTTCCACTTCAAGTTTGCGATCTCCCGGTTCCAAAGGATATATTTGCGGATTTTTCTAAGCTCGCGACTATGTTCTACATATTCTGGAAGATATGTATCGTTTTATTAAATGATTTGATTTTTTGGCCTAGTTTTTTCATATCTTATTTTTAAGTTGAAGATGGCGATCTTCCAGTTCAAATGGACATTTTTTTGCAGATTTTTCTATGCTCGTGGCTATTTTTTACATTTTCTGAAAGATATGGTTGTTTTACTAAATTATATGATTTTTATAACCTAAGTTTCTCTTCTCCCATTTTTCAATTGAACACGACGATCTCCCGGTTCCATCGGACATTTTTGCGGATTTTTCTGAGCTCGGGGCTATTTTCTAAATTTTCTGGAATATATGGATGTTTTATTAAATGATTGAATTTTTTGCCTAATTTTGCATTCTCTTATTTTTCAGTTGAAGATGGCGATCTCCCGGTTCCAACAGACATTTTTGCATATTTTTCCTTAGCTCGGGACTATTTTCTGTAGTTTCGGGAAGATATGGATCATTTCTATTGAAATAGATTATATTTATAGCCTAATTTTGTCTTCTCTTATTTTTAGTTGAAGATGGTAACCTCCCGGTTCCAACGGATAGTTTTACAGATTTTTCTGAGATCGATTGTATTTTTACATTTTCTATAGGAAATAGATATTTTATTAAATGATATGATTTCTATAGCCAAATTTTGTCTTCTCTTATTTTTTCAGTTGAAGGTGGCGATCTCTCGGTACCAACAGACATTTATGCGGATTTCTCTGAGCTCGGGCCTATTTCTACATTTTCTGGAGATTTGTATCTTTTATTAAATGATATGATTCTTAATTTTGTCTACTTTTATTTTTCAGTTGAATATAGTGATATTTCGGTTCCAACAGACATATTTGCGGATTTTTCTGAGTTGGGGCTATTTTCTATATTTTCTAAAAGATATGGATTTTCTTATTAAATGATATGATGTTTATAGCCTAATTTTGTCTTCTCTTATTTTTTTAGTTGAAGATGGCGATCTCCCGGTACCAACAGACATTTTTGCAGATTTTTCTTAGCTCGGACCTACTACTAAATTTTCTGGAAGATATGTATCTTTTTATTAAATGATATGATTTTTTTGCTTAATTTTGTCTACTCTTATCTTTCATTTGAATATGGCGATTTTTCGGTTCCAACGGACATTTTTTGCGGATTTTCATAGTTTCAGGCTATTTTCTACATTTTCTAGAAAATTTGGATCTTTTTATTAAATGATAAGATTTTTCTAGCCTAATTTTGGCTTCTATATTTTTCACTTGATGATGGCAGTCTACCAGTTCCAACAGACATTTTCACGGATTTTTCTGACCTCGAGACATTTTCTGTATTTTCTGTAAGATATCGATCGTGTTATTAAAAGATAAGATTTTTTGGCCTAATTTTTTCTTCTCTTATTTTTGTTGATGATGGCGATCTCCTGATTCCAAAGGATATTTTTGCGCATTTGTCTGTGCTCTGGGCAATTTTCTGTATTATCTGTAAGATATCAATCGTCTTATTATGTGATAGATTTTTGGCCTAATTTTGTCTTCTCTTTTTTCGTTGCATTTGACAATCTTCCGGTTCCGACGGATATTTTTGCGGATTGTTCTGAGCTTCGGAATATTTTCTACATTCTATGAAAAATAAGGATCTTTGTATTAAATGATATGATTTTTTATTGCCAAATTTTTCTTCACTTATTTTTCAGTTGAACTTAGCGAACTCCCGGTTCCAATGGACATTTTTGCGGATTTTCGGAGCTCGGTGCTATTTTCTTTAATTTTTGGAAAATATGAATCATTTTAATGAATGATATGATATTTGTAGCTTAAGTTTGTCTTCTATTATTTTTAAGAGAAGATGGGGATCTCCCGGTTCCAAAGGACATTTTTGCAGAATTTTCTGAGCTCCGGGCTATTTTCTACATTTTATGGAAGATTTGAATCTTTTTATTAAATGATATGATTTTTATAATCTAAGTTTTTGTTCTCTTATATTCCAGTTGAAGTTGGCGATCTCCCGGTTCCAATAGAAATTTTTGCGGATATTTTTGAGCTCCGGGCTATTTTCCATATTTTCGGGAAGATATGGAATGTTTTATTAAGTGATATCAAAGAAGACAAAATTAGGCCAAAAATGTCCCTTGGAACATGAAAATCTTAATCTTCAAATGAAATATAAGATAGGACAAAATTTGGAGCCGGGAAATCATCATCTATAAAAATGTCCATTGTAACCGGGATATCGCCATCTCCGACTGAAAAGATTTTTATATATCATTTTCTGAGCTTGGTGCTATTTTCCACATTTTATGAAAGATACAGATCTTTTTATTTATTGATATGATTTTTCTAGCCTAAATTTGTCTTATCTTATTTTCCAGTTGAAGATGTCGATCTTTTTATTAAATGATATGGTATTTTGGCCTAATTTTGGTATGATTTCTCTTTTTTGCGGATTTTTCTAACCTCAGGGCTATTTTCTGTATCTTCTCGATCGTTTTATTAAATGATATGATTTTTTTGGCCTATTTTGTCTTCTTTTATTTTTTTCGTTGATGATTGGGATCTCCCGGTTCAACGGATATTTCTACAGATTGTTTTAAGCTCTGGGCTATTTTTTGTATTATCCGCAAGATATCGACCGGTTTATTAAATGA
>JAULAV010007852.1:0-11989 GCA_030789695.1 Scilla litardierei
CATATATTATACATGTATATAATAGGTATACCAATTTACTAAGTTCATGGATGCGATCACCTTCAGATTCTTGATAAGCTTAACAGCAAAGGAATGCCTAGATATGCATCATGAACTTGAATACCCGGATAAATGACTAATACTAACTAGTACGAGATGAGGGTGGTGTATATTGTAACTATCATATTAGTATCAATTAAATAGTATATGGTAGTCCATATACGGATCAAACTATATAATCTATTTGTATATATTGTATTGTATATCAAAGGCATATATATATAGTTATATATACTTGATATTATGATGCACTCCCCCAATTTATTAGTTGTAATGGATATACAGTATATATATATTGTATACCATTAATTATATATTGTAGAATATATAAGTGATATATATAGTATTATTATTCTATATTATACACTGGCATAAATATAATATAGTAATATATAGTATTGATATGGTATCAGGGTCATACAATATCTATGAGAAGTAGCTCATAAACCATATTATACATTGCTTATAATTGTGTAAATATGTCATATATTGTAAAGGATATAACCTACAAATATGCTTGATACAACATTGCCTACATTGTATCCTACCTATAAATAATTCTTATAACAGATATCAGTATTAATATTGTATTATAATACGTATTAATAGATATCCCATCTTTGTTAACATAGTATTCATAATGTGTTATATATTAAGGTATTGCCAGTGATCCGTTATTATCATAATATAGACTATATGTATATACTCTGAAGAGATAAGTTAATTTGCAATGAGATATATAATTGCATATATTTTAACTGATAATACCCAATGTTGGTTATACAAGATATCATTATGGCTATTGACAATAATCAATAGGATATTATAAGATATTACTGATCAGTTATGGTATTTATGGATATACGTATAATATAGTTAATAATGGTGTAATTAGTATACTATAGTCATATGCCACCGATATAATAGGTATTATACACTAACTCTCTAAAATTTGCAAATACGTACACACCAATATTTTAATAACAACTTTATCGATTTTGAGCTTTAATCCCTACGAAGGCATCTTCCGATGACTTCCTCCCAAAAAGAGATGTCATTTACGGTACATGTAATATATATAATACATGTCTAATATATTATTGGAAATATAGGTTAACCCTATTATTTGTCTATGGATAGTGCCACATCTCAATATATTGGCTATTATTTCTTACAAATGCCTTCGTAGTGAAGAACATTAAAATGTGGATAGTATACATCATGACGGTATAAATGATATTGTATGTATCGAGTATATCAATGCAATAAGTTAGAAGGTCGTCCATAATGTAAACAATGACTTATCAATGCACAATATAATATAAATTAACATATTATTCTGTATGTCATAATTGCTTATATTCACCTAATGTATAATGTTATGTGACTATGTATATAGGTTATATCATATAATTACTCATTACAATGTATATGATATGGCCATCTATCTCTATATTGTGAGTATAGAGATAACATATAGGGATAATACTAACATTCTGTATATTCTAATTTTAATGTATAATGCATATCCGTGTTGACAATTATGGTTATATACCTGATTTGTTATGTACATAATATATTATAAATGTTATACCATTATAGGTGCCATGTATATTATACGTATGGCATAATATTATGTTCTGTATTATAAATGATACGCTATTTATAAACCAAGAATTGTATATATATGATGATTATACACTATAATTACTTATACATACATATTATCACTGGTATTTATACTATATAGGGTATAATTACTGTATATACATATTGGTGTGTTGCATTAAATCATAATATAGTGTTAATCCATACAACAAGTATTACGATATGAGTTAATATGGTCCAGTAATTATGATATATTGGCTTAGTACACTAATAATTACAAAGAGAGAATATTACCATAGATATACCTACTATGATGGAAATACATATACCTTTCTATACTGGTATTTAACTCTTATTAAACAGATTACACAATGCATATAATATATGAATATTGGATATTACTACATATTACCATATATAACTGTTACCATAAATATTTGGATTCATATCTATGTATATAGTGTGGTACTAGTATTATACCATATCCTAATTTATTGGTTATAGTTATACATAATTAGATATGTATTATTGTATACCCTTATACAAAATAAACTTTATTTATTATGTCAGATAGTAGGCCTTTTATATGTACATATAAGATACGTATCAATATTAGATATACATATATGATATGTGTATATTATATCCTACAGATAATGGTAATGTTATTAATTATAAGGTAGTATATATAGTAATTCATATATATTTATATACCATAACTATATATAGCATTTATGGACTATATATATTACAATACAATTATTTAACATATTATATATTATCTGGATAGTATACAAATTATGTCCCCTCTATTGTATAACCACTATACCATGTCTCAAATTCATATATCCTAATATTGATACCACATAAATATATCCAATAATAATTTAAACTAATAATTATTAAATTAAATCAATAAAAATTACTGGCAAATATAACTGATAATATGCCATTATCAGTTATATAATTATGCATACTCGTTCACAAACAATTCAAATATTAGAAAGTAAAATCCAACTTATCATTTATATTATAATACTTGGATTGTACTGTTGTGTACACAGTATCTAGTGGAAAGTGGTAACAATGTTCATTTGCATAATAGGATGTGTATCTCCATGGGTATAATTTTTGTCCTTTCACATATCAACATGCTAGAATCCAGTAATCGTGGATGTTACCTTACAAACAATTACATATATACCACTAGTGCTACCACTTTCCTATATAAGTCACGTAGTTTCTAGCTTTATTATTGCATGCATGTCCTTTTATTGTTACTACATCTACCTGGTTGTTCTACCATTGTTATCACATTGCATGTTGGCTAAAATATTGCTGCTACCATGTTACATATGCCATGCCACAGTTGTTGCTCTTGTACAAATATGTCCCGGGTACCTAATAACAAATAATCTAGACTTGGGATAAACAATATGATATAAACAATTTGCCAAGATATCAATAGGTCATTATATAATCATATCATTATAGCGATTAGTACATATATGTTATTACAATAAGATAGTAATGATATAATAGGAATCAACGTGTAATACTAATCATATACTGGTACATGTTATCCATGGCTGATTATACATAATTATACACATAACATTATAATTCCAAAGTATACATAATATACATATTACTATTCCATATGTACAATATAATATCCCTAATATTATTATCATACTAATATTATTAGCAAGGTATATAGCTTGGTTATATACCGTATAACTAAGTACTATACAGTTAGAAATGTACAACCATTATTCTGACTGCATATGATAGGATATAAAAGGTATACTTATATAATTCATATGGATAGGATAATGGATAATTATACTATTAGTAGGTATTATACCAAATATTACATGTTAACAATAGGTATATGTGGTAGTATTATAATACCCATATAATCTAGTATCCCAAATTGTAGTCATAAATCTTGAACACATCACTCCATGTATACTCTAACTCCCTATTCACATTATACTAATATATGTTGAGGAAGCCTGTATACATTATCCGTGTTCATAATGTGTATACTATTAGAATTATATAAATCGCCATCTTCAAGTGTTAACGTATATGTACCCACCCATGGATATTTATTAAAATCTAGTATAATAATATTAAGACTAATAGTCTGATAAATATATCGTATGATAGGTATAGCCATTTATGCATGTAACTGAAATTGGTTATGGTAATACATATATTGGCTATATTGTATAAATGTAACCATGTATGTCAATATATGGGTTAATAATGTTAATCTCCAACTATTAAATATCTCACTTAAGATTATGATACTAAAATAATTCGCGATTCTAGATGGAATTGTCTTCATGTAAGTGGACTCCCACGAGTACGACAACCCATCTACACAAGGATGAGAATGGGAAAGATGTAGACATTTGTCTATATCGAGGTATAATTGGTAGCTTACTTTACTTAACTGCTAGTAGGCCGGATATTATGTTATCCATATGTCTTTGTGCTAGATATCAAGCTAGACCTAAGGAGTCACACTTGATTGCAGTTAATTTACTCGTATAACTAGTATACAAGGATATAGGTGAGCCTATACAAATATAATCATATAAATTGTGGTATTATGTGACCACAAGTAGATATCTTAAGTATAGAGCAATATAATATTTCGTCGATATACCACTGCAATTTATAAAGTTGTAGTGAATATAATTATAATATCAATATATAATATATAATATATTGACAGATTGGTCAAGGTATCACATTATATTATGAAAATACAGTCATATCGTAAATGCTATAATTGCACAGGTATTACACGTAGTATCATATAGTGTCACAAATATTAATGTATATTATTTGCTAAATAATCTCTCTCTTGGTATATACCATATTATTATACATATGACATAGTAATATTGAATAAATTGATACTTATCATATAGTATAGGGTTATAATTGTATATTTCTGAATATGTAAAACTATGTGATACCAATTACATATATCAGATAACATAATAGGACGGATGGTGTGTATAATCTGTATTAGTGTTAGAGGATATGATAATGTTATGTGTATTATCCATTACCCTATAATACAAACAAATTTCTATATAATATCTTGTATATATTAAATTATCCAACCCATAAATGCTAGGTATTTATGGTAGTACGTATACCTCATTCATGTACAATATTATATGTATGGATATATCACACCATGGACTAACCATTACTACAATATAATCTACCAGTAATTGATATGGATACACACACAGTAATATTACGCCCCAGCACAATATAACCCAAATACCATGAATGGATAGTTAAACCAGATATGTAAGTATATGATAAATATCCAAAATAAGTGGTAACTATATACAATGTTTAACACTATAGTATATAACTATTTATCAATATCCAATATACATGATATCATGAATGGTCCGGACATTAAATATTGGATATGTATACAGGTATGTGATTGATACCACTATATTAGGTATATAGTCGAAATCATCCTAGTATACCTAATAACTCAAATTTAATATATATTGGACAATTAGATTATATTGGATATACATATATGATATGTGTATATACACTAGTCTTAGGTATTATAGTATAGGCATGATAATATTATAATAGTATTAATATATCTAAGGGCATCCATTACTATATGGAATACTTTAGTCATATTACTATATATCCCGATAATAATATAATTTGCATTACGATATTCTATACAAGGTTATTCTATTAGCGATATGTAAGGTAATTATGGGGGACAAATAGTTGATTTTTATGATCATTTATTTCTAATATGGGCATATTACTAAAATTATGTAATATGTAGGTAGTATATACTATTATTGTCAATTAATAATAGTCTATAAGTACATGTATAACATCATAACATATTTGCATATCGTTATATTGTATACCTTAGTCATCTAATACTACTTATATGATATATAAATGATATTAGAATTGATATCCTAAAAATAACCTAAATAGTACCTCCTAAATATTGGTGTATAATATATAACCCCTCTAATTTATATGGATACCACTTGTTATAAATCAATAGCAAGCAACCATCAAAGTATAACCAGAGTATCATTTGTTAGTATTGGTCATGATATAATTTTCGCGGACATAGAAGATATACTAAATTTGAGGATGTCAGGTCATTTTATACGTACAAAGATACTCTTTTCAACTTATATCAATAAATATGTAAGTATGTATACACCATTATGTATAGTAGCTTCGTCGGTATAGAAACTTATTAATATTATTGTACTGGTAATAGGATTATTAAGCAATTACAGAAGTATCTATATCTAATTAGTATTTACGATATATGTCACATGATTATAACATACTGGTATTAATAGATATCCACATACCACTGGTTAGGATATTCCCTTCTTCTTCTCTCAGCGTTCAAACGCCTCACGGTAATAATATCTATATATCCAAGTATTATAGTTATTTATTCTGACAATATATCATATATCATATTTACACATAATTAGTTTGTTATACTAAATATAATTGTATGGTATTTATAATATGTCATCGATAAGGAATATCAAATTTACATATTAATACCATATTATATGTTATAACGTAATATATATATGTTATACAAGTGATACCCAATATATTAATTTATGATATAAATACAATACCGATATATGTTAACACGTATATTTATCATGTTATAAGTATCAGAATAAATACTATTATGTTATTTGGGATACACAACGTAGCTGGCATATTAACAATATGGGTAATAATTTCTGAGTTATCTGATATGTTATTGTATGTATATAATCATGTGAGTTATTGATGTAACTATGTATATACGTGTTAATACTTGTACATGAGATATATAATTGATACCATAATATCATATGAGTTTAATTCTATTTCCGCAATAATGTATCCATTTATCCAGGGTAAGTATATCCAGCCAAATATATGTACGATCAACTGAATATATAACAATAAACTATGTATAATCATAGCCTATCATATCAGTATATATCTTCCTGGATATCATACTATAGAAGGGCATATATATTGTATTTATGAATAGTGATCAGTAAATGGTATATCAAATAACCGAGGTGCATATATGTTAATACCCGATATTCAATATATATGTATATAATACTTGACGACCCAAAAGAGATATATGTTACAATAACACATATTATGACATTTATGGATTATGGCATAGTATTGATATGATATCTATATACCAGGTATATATTCATAATGCATATGCCAAATACCCTCAATAAACATTTGATTATTGGATATAACATATTGTATACTATGCCGTCATTTACAAACATATGGGTATGTATCCTAATACTAATTAAAATAATATAATTTACAAAAATGTTATAACAAATATAAACTATGCCCAGTATTCTATTAAACTTATACCATTAATTATTATATTGTGATATATTGATACACAATTACCAAACCAGATATGTATTACATATATGGATAAGTTATATAATAGCATGTATAGTATATACATATCCTATTAAGATATGGGTATGTATCCTAAACAATGTCACTGCTATTATTAGTGGGATATCATAATATATCGTATACACTATATAACATGATATACATGTATTAGTGTTAGATATATATATACCATAATGAGATCACCTAATAATTCCATATTACATATTAATACCATACCGTCATTAAATCATATATATCTACTAGTATTACCATATGCATACGTAATACCACAAATTATACCTATTGTAGGGTATATGTATATTTATATTGGTATCATAAATGTGCTAACAATATAATTCATATGATAAATATATATATATATGGATAGTATATATAATCATCACAGTACATGTTACTAAATATCCTAGATATATCGGAGTTGTTGACCTGCTATATGTATACTACTAGAATATCATAATACACTCTATATTCCACTCATAGTACTAGTGTTCATGCAAAATTATCATTATATATATCTTTGCTATTAAAGCTTGAATTATATGTATGATATCAACTATATTATCAGTAATATGTAATATACCTAATGACAATTTCATAATATCCCTACATGTTCCTGCATAAAGTTTATATCATCAGGTACTGTGTATACATATATTGGACTGATATATGTATTATAGTATATTCCATATATGTATTATTTGTATGGATTATAATAATTGATATACCTAGGATTTAATAATATATATACTTACGGTATATATCTAGTATTATACCTTTGATTAGGATATATACAGTTAATATGATGTATCAACATATTTAATGTTGGATATATGGCATATGATATTCTATGTTTGATACACTTAGATATATCCTAATACATTGCTACAGTCAGTAAATTTTTAGTACGGAATATTTACACACACTATCCCTCATAATCTATATATCTATGTATACAAACTATGATAATTTGCACCCATATTGCTGTTAAATTATTGCAATATGTATATACAGCAAGAATGTATTTGTTTAAATTTAATGTATACGTAACATATTATTAATCAAGGGTATATCGTAGATGACGATAATACTGAAAACCACAAAATATCCTGAATTGTACACAAATATTAATAAGATCAGCTTACAAATCTAATTTCGCATGTAATAGGGATATTCATTTAAAATATATATCGTAGATCACGGTTCCCTTACGTCACACTATGACATCTAACCCACCATTGGTGTAAGCTATTGGAATTTGCCATTGTTGCATGGTTCTATGGTATTGTTAGATCCATAGACAGGGCACGGATAAAAGTTGACTCGAATATGTGGTGGTCCGGACCGATGCATCACGAATTTGAGGATAACCATCGGACATAAATGGTGTTGTAAATTGATTATTAAATTTGAATATATATGATATTGGATTATATACCGATACTTGGTATTGTAATTGATCAATATAGTATTCATAATAGATACTTATCATCACAGTATCTAATACCATAACTACGGTGTCACATATCAGATGAATATGCTAGTATTTTTGCTATTTGAGACCATAATATATCCACATAGTTATAATAATATGTTTGCACTGGACATATTAACTTATACTATGGATATGATATCAAAGCATACCTGTATACATATCCAATATTTAATGTCCTATATTGATAAATGGGGTATAGTTGATAGTTGAGATTAATATAGTACTGTATATATTGCACAAATATTTTTAGTATATGATTATGGGTACTTATAGTTTGTATATTGATATATTATGACAAAGTGAATATATAATGGTAACATGGTATGGTATGTTAACAAATAGTATTCATGTTATAGGTATACATGTTAGTAATATTATCCATAATAATAACTATCACCATATGGAATATTAATTTACCTATAACTATCCAGTTAATTTTATTATATACTAAATCATGGGCACCTTCATGTATAGTACCATGTAATATTATATAATATGAGTATAAATATTTGGATATATATATGTATAAATGGATATTAAAATTACATATAGCATGTCATTATGATAACTTATCTGTAGGGTATATGTGATATCTAGAGTTATATATTTATCACATGTTGGTTATTAACATATATGATTTCGTTCCCACATATATTATTGAGGCCTTATACACAATTATCTGTTCGAAGTGTATATCCGGGTATTCAAGTTCATGATGCATATCTAGGCCTTCCTTTGTTGTTAAGCTTATCAGGAATCTTAAGGTGGTCGCATCCATGAACTTAGTATATTGGTATAGTTTATAAATTAGAGGCATATATGTATAGATATTGTCATTGAAAATGGGTACATAATTGAGATGATGTACCAATTATACAAACATCTGATATCGTTATACCTATGGATACTCGCTCATATAATCAAATACTACTATACATATAACAATAATAGTCTAATATATGCTTATCACATATCCTATTATTTGGTGAATATATATGGACATTAGGATATAACTTATAATCTTTGGATATATCCTGGGTCAATTTTAGTCCATCCAATACTTAATTATAGATATATTAAGATATAGTGGATAGTAACAGTATAATGTATCATAAATGTATATAATTTAACTATCATGGAATTTGGATAGCATGTTGAATAAATCATATCCATCTTTATTTACCACGGATACCTTAATTTATTTGATGGCTATGACAATTTGGAGTAGTATACATACTAATGGTTCATATTACGTATGATATAATTAACATAACTTTGGATATATCAAATATTTTGGTTAAATATCAAATGCAATGGCGGTTGTACATGTAAATGAATACATGGAGTATACGTGGATCACTTAGTCATACGTGTATATTACATGAATCAGCCATCTATCTTGCATTGTGCTCTCAAATATCGAGTATGTCTATCATAGTAAGATATTTATAACACATGCATATTCTCCGGTATTATGATATTGGTGACTAATATATATGTATATACCTTTATCCCTAATTCATACTATATATATGGTATAATAATAACATTATATATAATATTTTGGATAGCTACCTATATCATACTAATATAATCATATGGTCCGTAGTGGGGATTTCCTATCCCTAGACGCTTTTATTATATTGATATCTATGTGCTTGACATAATCATTAAGATAAACATATGAGAAGCCAATGTGTAAGTAATGGTGGACCAACATCGCAGTCTCAATATCCATGACATTAATTTTGTAATTTTCCATATTGTATACACCTTATATGATTAGTATCATATAAGCATTTATATCAGGTAAGCATGTCTAATACCGTGATAGTCTATATGAGCTTGTATATGATGGTTATGGATAATTAGATATATATATATACTTTAATTGATATACTAGTCTGTAACAAATTTACCATTATAAAATTGTTTGTACAACATAATAACCTAACTTAAATTGTGCAGTATGATTAGAGTTTATCAATCTAATACCGGTATATATTACCATAGTCATATAATACCTATAATTACATACTTAATAACATGTTGTGTTGGGTATTATAATATATACTTATTAGGTTAGCATGTAGAATACAATTTTTATCCGATTAGTTAACATATTAGTAATACCAGGTATAAATTATATTTATACATATATTATTCCATAGAATTTGATATCATATACATGTAATTATAAATACTATCATTGCATATATACTTACCCAGTTAGTGCAGATATACTTAAACATGTATTGCTATATACTTATCTATGATAAATGTAATAATACTAAAATTATTTCACTATAATGCAATATCTATAAGTGGCTAATATATAATACGATTATCGAATTAATCGTATGTAAAGTTATACATCATACCTTGGTTATTTGACGACCGTTTGGTGGTTCTACAGCGTTGGATGGAGGGGTGTATATAAACGGTGGAAATAGATGTACAACAATTAATTATACCCTAATATTCTTTTAACTCATAATACTTAGATTCTATATACGTTATTATTATTCTTTATACATCTGTTACATTTGTGTTATTTATGATTTATGCGTATGGTTCTCGATTGGACTAATACATAATATTCTACTTGCGAATTTGTAACTTATAATAATCGGATTGTACATGGACTATTCATGATACCTTGATAATGAGATTTAAGTAATGAGATTATCAATTATCTCCCACTCTGCTCAAAATTCAGGTAATGGTTGTGCACCCACGCTTCACAGTGCTGCGTTGGGAGATAATCGAGAACATACGCATAATGGGAAGCTAGTGACTTGCTTGTCTCCCAACGCATCACTGTGAAGCGTGGGTGCACAACCATTACCTGAATTTTGCGCAGAGTGGGAGATAATAGATAATCTCATTACTTAAATCTCATTATCAAGGGTGCATGCAAGTTGTGGATGGTATATGGCATTATTAATAATATAAATATCCATATAATGGTTATATATTTGATAATGTTACATATTGTGATATAATATCCAAATATAAGCATGTATTCTAGTAAGTTATGATAACATATACCCTATAACAATTATATCAATAGATATACCAATATACTAATATTATATCTACAATCCATAAATATTGTTAATATACGTCATATCATAAAATATACTTCATAGTATTATATACATATTGTGATATAACTGATATTAGTGTAATATCGTCTATATGATAACGTAATGGATATAGTAATATAGTAGGGTACATCTATAAATGTATAAATGTGGTATACTAGTATTAATATGTAATACCCAGGTGGATATCATAGTTTTACAT
>JAULAV010007853.1:0-25000 GCA_030789695.1 Scilla litardierei
CCAAAGTTTTAGGTAAAGATGAAACATGACATGACATAACTGTTGGGATCCTGAGATGGCAAATACAACACCATGGGGTGGGTGAATAGTGTATATGAAAATTATAAAATCCTCTAATAAATGTATCCATGTTTTCAATTAGAGTTACCTAATTATAACGTAATCAACAGTAGTAACTTGCAATAATAGAATAGAGTAGCAGAAGCAAATGCAAGTTTACAATAAGCACAAACACGGAGAAAATCGCAAATAACAATATTTATCCAAGTTCGGAGCACTTCCACTACATCAGGGGTGGAAAATTGAATCCGATTCGATCCAAACCGAACCGAATCCGGCCTCTTGGGCTGTCCATGGGTAGGGGCCAATTTGGGTTGGGTAGAAAACGGGTCGACCCGGCTGACCCGGATAAAATCCGGGTCGGGTACGGGTTTGACCCGTCAACCCGATTGACCCGAATTCCAACTGGTTATAAGTATTAATATATAATAAATATTATACACACTTCGTTTAAAAGCACCATGTGGCGACTTGGTTACCGCTTTTGCTAGTTGGTCTGCTGGTCACGGTTTCAAATCCTAATGGATTCGGTTATTTTTCAAAGTTTTGCTTCAAATTTTAAGAATAGGATGCATTGAAACAATATAACTAAATTAAATATCAATTGTTTACAAGCAACATTGTAGCCTGGTGGGTGTGTTCTGTGAGCGCGCATGCCCCATCGCGAGTTCGAGGCCTCTCATCCGTGTTTTTCTTTGCAATTAAATCTGCAATTTTACTCTTACTTTCAACCCGACCATCCGAACCCGACATGAATCCGACCTGCAAAACGAATTGGGTCGAGTACGGGTAAACCTGGGTTACACCGGGTCGGGTACGGGTTTCCGAACCATGACCCAGATATAATCTAGGTCAGATTTGGGTTTACCCCTATCCGGGTCGGGTCAAACCTGATCCGATCCGGACCCGACCTGACCCGACCCGTTTGCCACCCCTACCTTACATATAGCCACACATCCACTCTCGGGACACATCGACTAAACACGTCTCACACGAGACAAAGGATTACAACACGTCCTCACAAGGACAAACATGTTTCAAATGGAACAACACGTCCAACAATAGACAAATACGTCTCAATGAGAAACACCTCTCTAATGAGAGAAAAGAAATACGTACAACTCCTTTTACCTATATCCAAACGTTGAAGCTCTTGTGTATTGTAGTGTGGCTATAATGGATCTCCACATGATGTAGAAATGAAGTTTTTGAGATCAAGAAACTTTGGCCAAGAAAGATTAAGAAATATTGAAAAAAATTTGGCCAAGAAGAGGAGTTTGTTGCTTAAAAGCTTTTGGACTTTAAAACTCTTTTTCTCTTGAAAACTTGATTAATTAAGTTAGTAATAGCTTCAGCAACAATCCCTTATATATAACCTCCACTTCTGCCTTATCAGAATGACTAAATAATCCCTCAAATAGCTACAAAAACAAACAAAAATCTGACCGTTATAGGCTTACCGACATGGCTGGACATCGACTTCTGTACACATGGGAGTCGACTCCTGGCGGTGGTAGTGGGTTGCCATGTGCACAAGAGTAGACTCCTAACCACTTTAAGAGTCCAGACAGCCAAATGAGTATAGTAGGTGACTCCTGCACTAGTCAGCTCCTAACTGATACATATGATATAGCTCTAAAACTTAAAACTTAGGAAATGATTTTCATAACATTTAAAGCATTTTATATTTGTTCCTAAGTGTGAGCTTCGACAAAGATTTAACATGCTATCAAGACTCAAAATAAAAATAACATCAAAATTAAAATGTTACATTAAGCAGTTAATGCAATTTGCTCTTCATTGCCAAAGATAGACCATCGATCATGTGAACACATTGCCCGATTTGCATCAGTGTAATACTCAAGCTTCTTATAATCTTTATATAATTACCCACATCCATGATCACTCTTCAAATATCATCGTACACGAATTATGGCATGATACATCAAGAAACTGACTTACAACCCTCTTAACAAAAGATATTTTTGGCTGATTGATTGTGACCTAATTGGGCTTACCCACTAACCTTTTATACCTGCTAGGAAACTCCCAACAACTTACCTACTTCATGTAGCAACTTGCTATTTGGATCCGTTGGAGTATCAATTGGTTTGCAACCTAACATTAATGGCTCAGTCAACAAATCAAGTACATTTTTGCTTTCAGATAAGAAAAATACTATCACAATGTCGGGTAACCTTAATCCCCAAGAAATACCACATCTGTCCCAAATCCTTCATTTATAACTTCCATTGCAGAAAAGTTTTCAACTGGTGTATACTGATGTTATTTTCTATAATAACTATACCATCGACATACATAGCTTGCAAAATGCAACCTGCATATGTTCTTTGATTGAAAATAGAATAATCTATAACACATTGTTATATTCCAAACTCCATATAACACTTCTAAATATGCTAAACACTTTTGTAGAAATTGCTGGAGACCATACAACTCCTTAATATGGTAAACAAATCTGGACCCTTGAGCAATATATCCTAGTAGCTGCTCCATGTATCCCTTCTCACAAAGAGCATCATAAAGAAAAAGTTTTTAGGTTTCAAGTTGATGTAAAGACCAATGAAACATTGCTACTAATGATGCAAAAGTCAAGTGAAAGAAACTTTGGCAACAAGAGAAAAGTCTCAGAATAATCTAACCCATAAATTTGATCATCATCTTTCGCAACATGGTAAGCTTTTAACTTTCTAATGGTGCCGTCACAATGAACTTCAATAGTGTAGACCCAATGCCAACCAACAACTAACTTTCATTGAGGAAGAACCAGTTTTCAAGTATCAAAATGGTACAAAGAAAGTATTGAGTTATCCATTGCAACTTTTCATGTACGGTGACAAAGCATCAGAGATGGTCTTAGACTCTTAGGTGCATAGATAGTATCAAAAGGAAATGAAAATAGTACAAAGACAAATCAACATATAAACAAAGTGTGAAATGGGACACGAAGTGCATACCCGTTTACCTTTTCTCTTTGCAAATGATAAGACTAATTAGAAGGTAAAGTATCAACAACTGGTATTGAGTCTCAATCTGTATGGTCAACAGGAACCTTCTTCTTTTCACTATAAGCCTTAAAACCATCCTCATGAAAACAAGAAGGGGACAAAGGAGCAGAAGACTGTGGTGGTTATGAAGATTGTGATCGTTACGAAGACTTTGAAGGTGATTCTTATAAGGTGAGAGATGAACAGGAACATGGAGCACAAAGAAGTTGGAAAGATTTCAATAGATTATACGCAGAGGAAAAATATGAAGTGAACTCAAAGAAAAAGATGTCTGCACTAGCAGAAAAACTAAGAAGCACAGGATAACAACATATTCATCTTTTTTGTGCATGCGCATGTTATAAGATGATGTATATAATGGCTCAAGGAGTGAACTTATGTATCTTAGGATCATGCTCATGAACAAAACATATACTTCACTTTTTTCTTGTATTTCTGATGTGGGACTATTTTTTAAACATAATGATCTCTTAACCAAACTTCTGTCTACGAATATGAATAGTCTTTCCCAATGTTTTGTTTGAGAGAGTCAATTAACATGCAGATATCCTATGCAGGCTATTCGCGGAATCCCTCCTATTTCTGATGGATATAATCCTGCAACTTGGATGCTAGAAGTCAGCACACCGGCATGTGAAAAAAGGCTTGGAATAGACTTTGCTATTGTATACAAAAACTCTGATCAATTCAGGTGATCCCAAGTCTTGGGTTTTGTACTTAAGTTTAATTCCTATGAAATTGGAGACACTAATGGAAAAGAAGCTTGTAACTACAACAGACATCATCTTATCTTTAATTGCCAGGGAAGTTGAAGCTCTGATTCATCAATTGAGCACTCCCGTTAGCGGTACACAGCCACTGAAATTCTCTTCTACATTTTCACAAGATTCTCTAACTCAATTCAGAGTATGTTATTGGAAACAAAATCTTGTTTACTGGAGAAGTCCAGAATATAATGTTATCAGATTGTTCTTCACTACGATATCTGCTATAATTATTGGCACAGTGTTCTGGAATGTTGGTTCGAAAAGGTAAGTTGATCATGTTTCCTCATGCATCTCTTGTTACATCCCAAATTCCCTGCATTCACAACTTCTGCCTATCCTTCTCGAGATGATTTTGAATTCTTCGTTGTTTCTACTTTCTACTTTCTACTTTCTTCTATGTTGCACTTTCCCTTATAATTTGTTTTATGTTGGTCCCACACAGTGTGACGGCCAAACTGTCCCTACGCAAGATGCAACCTAGGCTAAAAGCGGAACTAAACCAAACACCTCTTGGGCAAGAGAGAATGAGCACCAATCAACCAATTTCCTCAACGATTTTGCGATAGAATGATACAAACTCATGACAACATACGAAAAATATAGAGCTCAAGAAGCACAATAAAATACACAAGAGTTTATACTGGTTTGGCACGTTAGGCGTCTACGTCGAGCAATCTGATGCAAGTTCCACTGTGATCAAGGATGCAATTACACGGATCCTGTTTCTTTCTCTTCCTGCAATACAAAAGATATGGCTTCAAGCAAGACAATGTAACCCTAGATCTCTCCTCAAGCCCTCACAATCTCACTTAAGTAGGAATCCTTGATAATAGAGCTTCGAGAAGAAATAATAATACTCAATGGACTTAATCTCACCATCCATGAAGATCTATCCTTGGTAATAGAGTTCCAAACAACTAGGATACTCTTCAAGGGACTCAAGATCTCACACTAGAAGGAGAGGAAGAAACACTCACTTGGATCTCTTAAACTCAAGCTTTTGGTTTTCCTCAAACCCTAGCTTTCATGGACTCCAATTGATCTCCCTGCAATCACCATGCCTTTCTCCAAGCATCGATCTAATAGCTTTTTCCCAAATTATGCAAATCAAATGAACCGTGGCCGTTGGATGAGAAAAGATCTCAATTCAATGGCCCATAAATCAAGCCAAAATAATTTAGCAGGCCGCCGTTAGATGTCTGTAAGATGCGCCCCAGACGTAAGGTCCCCAACCAGACGCCTGAGATAGTCAAACTTCAAAGAGTTACAATGAATTATATCAATTGCCCGCGCCGACTGATGGTGCACAGCCAGGTGCCTAAGCCACCATCAGACGCCAGATCTTGAGACCAAGGCGCCTGATAGCGCAATGTATGATATCTGATACATCAGGCAGTGGAGCCGGCTCGTCTAGATGTCTAGAACCCACTGCATCAGTTTTGACGATTGGAAACTGAATTTTGCAGCACAAAATCAAGATGTTATTCACTGACACAAAAACATGACACTGTTTCTTAATTGTATTTTGTCAGTTTCCCTTGTCATGTGTATTTACTGCTTAATTGTACGTGTCAGTCACTCCCTGATTTAAGTTTTCTTCAACCATCTGATGCGTTTCGCTAGGGTTTTGATGGTAAAAAGAGGATTTTATTGGAAATTCAGATATGAAATTAAAGGAAATCCTACTACAAATCAACTACTCGCTAGATAACGACTACAAATAGATAGAAGAACTCAATAGAGAATGATCTAAGGGAAATAGGAAAATTCCTAATACAAAATTATCTAGGGATTAACAAATAAACCAAAGAAATAACTCTCACAATTTTCGCCTTCCATATTCTAGGGCCGGCTGTCCTCTTATAACCCAGACTGTAGTATGCAAATCAATTCTCTCTCAGATTGTTGTGTGCATAGCAATTTCCCTCCAAATATCAGCTGCATCACTACTCCGCCCCTGAAATCCACATCGTCCTCAAGGTGGTGCATGATGTCCGTGGGCCATCCGTTCCATCAGGACGATTGCAAGCCTCCTCCCCGGGTCAAACGGATGAGATTGGTCCTCACCGCTTTCAACGACGTCCGAAAAAATATCGTCGGGCCAGGCGGGATCCAAAAAGTGTCGTCGGGCCCCTACAAATACTTTGGATGGTCGTCGTCGTTGTTGCACTGCTGGACGGGCTCTGTCGCCCACTGTTTTGGGCCCAAAAAGCCAAATCATCGATGTCCGGCGTCTCGAAGGCCTCGTCGTCGATGTTGAAAGGCCGAACGAGCCCGTGGGGGCTCCAGGAGAGGCGGCAGCCCCCTGCAGTAGGGGCGGCTGCCCCCCCGGGGCCCCAGGAGGGGCGGCAGCCCATGCAGTAGGGGCGACATCCCCCCTGGTGGCCCCAGGAGGGGTGACAGCCCCCCTGTGGGTTCCAGGAGGGGCGGCAGCCCCTCGGGAATACCCTGGAGGGGTGCCCCTCCCTGTTTTGCTGCCGATAAGAGCGCCTCTCGCTGCTTCTCCGCCGAGAGCGTCGTCTTTGACCATAGATATATGGTTAAACCCAGATCTGACTCCGGATCGCTGTGGGGTGGAGCTCCGAGCCCAAAGATGTCGCCTTCGGTTCTGGATCTGGATCTGAAAATTGAAGATCTTTCCTCGTCGACAAAGGTGGCTCCTTTTTGCTTGGATCCATCTTTGAGTTGAAGTTCATGGACAACGCCGCTATTGCCTCCGCTATCGCCGCCAATTTTGTTTCAGTTTTCACCCGATTCTTCTTTATTTCCTCTCTGATTTGTTCCATAGATCGGGTGCTTGATCTGAATCTAATGCTCTGATACCAATTGATGCGTTTCGCTAGGGGTTTGATGGTAAAAAGATGATTTTTATTGGAAATTCAGATCTGAAATTAATGGAAATCCTACTACAAATCAACCACTCGCTAGATAACGACTATGAATAGATAGAACAACTCAATAGAGATTGATCTAAGGGAAATAAGAAAATTCCTAATACAAAATTATCTAGGGTTTAACAAATAAACCAAAGAAATAACTCTCACAATTTTCACCTCCCATACTCCAGGGCCTGCTGGCCTCTTATAACCCCGACTGTAGTGTGCAAAGCAATTCTCTCCCAGCTTGTTGTGTGCATAGCAATTTCCCTCCAAATATCAGCCGCATCACCATCCCTTCCAGAATCTGAGGTAGATAATCACGGGTCCTTCCCACCAGTGGGAAGGCTCTAACATAAGCTGTCAGACAAACTTTTGGCACATTTTTACATAGCATCATTATGCTTGCTGCATCTGTATTCCTTCTCACAGAACACGTTACAGAAAAGAACATTCACAATTCAGAAACGGCCAGCCCCTTTATCCAGCGATCACTGTGACTATATTCTGAACCAAGTTAACAGCATTCCATTTCACCTGAATGGTGTGGTTTTAAAATTTGTGCATATGGAAGAAAATGCTGATGTATAATTGTTTTTTGATTACTTCAACATAGATAATTTGTTTTCCCTCAAAAATACTTGAATTACCTAAAAATTTATATGATTTGTTTCTATTCTATAGGGATACAACTCAAGACCTGTTTATGGTTATGGGGGCTCTTTATTCTGCCTGTGTATTCCTTGGAGTTAATAACTCTTCATCTGTACAACCAATAGTTTCCATTGAAAGAACCATCTTCTACAGGGAGAAAGCAGCACTTATGTACTCTCCATTTCCTTATGCAGCAGCCCAGGTTGGTGTATCCATATCATTCTAAGTTTTCAATTATTATTTTGATAAGTTGGAAGTCACTAAGTACTGGACTGATCATGCTTGCAGGGCATAGTGGAGATTCCATACATTTTATTGCAGACAATTTTATTTTGTGTGATCACCTATTTCATGATCAATTATGAAAGGACAATAGGTAAGAGTAATTGCTTTCTATAAGTATATCATGCAAAACGTATTTCCTTCTTCCATTTTCCTTTGTGTATTCTTGAGTGTAGAAGTGGGAATTCCAAGCATCTTCGCTTTACAGGGAAGAAAATCCATCTTTTTTTTTCTAGTACGCTACATTTGTTGGATCCATGACATCTATATTCTACCAACTTGGCTGGTTGGTCCCTCGGAGTCAATTTTGTTAATATGCATAACTGACATCTAAGTATCTAGCTCTGTAAAGTTTGTCATAGCTGTTAGCAGAAAAACGTGGTTAATTGAAAAGCCTACCATGTTGTAAGGAAAATCAGGTGAACTGCATAATCGGCTCCATGCCGATGCAGGTGAAGGATAGTAATCAATGCCACTATAAAGTGGCTATCACCAAGTTCTCGTGAAATATTTGACTCAGTCGTATTGGGATCAAACCTTGGAAGAGCTTGTCAAGAACCTACACAATGTGTGAAAAGTTTATTCATATGCTCAAGGATAAAGTATAAACCTTTGAGTGCAAACTCTAGCCATCTCATCGGCTATAACTGCAAATTTCTATAAATTTCTATTTGATTCTGCAATAGCTTTGTTAGTATTATAGTTGATGTGAAAGTTGGCTCGATTGAGGCACTAAAGAAGTATTGAAGATATGTAGCCGAGCTATCTTGTGCAGAGCTAGCTCACATGTGCTTGGATTCCGCCTATCTGACTATGTACAAGTCAGATACAGAGATGCCAAGCTAATGGACTTCTACTATGCATGCATTCTCAGTTCGGAGGATCAGTTGCCCCATAGATCGGTAACTCTACAGTCCGAGCTTCTAATAGCTCGGCTTGGCACTTCATCAGCTCGGCCTTCAGCAGGAAGTTCGACAGCACGGAGAGACCCACCACAGAATGCGACATCCTATCCGAAGTAGATTGTGATTAGGATTCCGTTTGAGTCAGAGTTCTAATCAAATAAGAATCTAATGCGGCGGGTCAGAGGGGGCGCACGCGACGGATCCAGTGAAGACGATGCGAGGCCGGTTCAAGTCTACCAGAGGAGGATGCGACTCGGGTCCACCATGGGCCCGGTGTCAAACTTGTAGTTTCGTGACTACAAGGGGGTAGTTTAGTAATTCGACATTTCGCTAATTCCCTCCTTAAGCGAGGGCCGGCCGGCCCTAAGAGAGTTATGCAAGAATTGACCTAAAAGGTATTTTGATTTCCTAGAACCATAGAACAATTTTTCTTTAATCTCTTATTGTTCGTTGCTCTAGATTAATTATTTCCGCAATTTATTAGTAATATTCAGATCTGTTCGTCGCATTAAAACCCTAGTTTATCAGTCCAAAGTCATAAAAATCCCACTTTTACCCCTACAAAAAGCCCTAGACGCATCAAATTGGTATCAGAGCAGTAGATCTATGACGAGCACACGATCTATGGAACAGATCGAGGCGTTGGAAGAGAAAGTGGAAAGAATAGAAGCTCGAATCAGTGAAGGATTTAATGAGGCCCGACAAGAGGACGCAGAGATGACCGAAAAGATCAGAGGGGAAATAGCAACGATAGCGGAGAATTCGACGAAAACTGAAGCGCGATTGATGGAGGCAATAGCGGTATTGTCCATGAATTTTATCCCAGAGATAGATCCAAGCAAAAAGGAGATGTCTTTGACAACAGACAACAGTAAAAATGTGATTTTTAACGAGGTGCCAGAAAATGAAGAGACGGAGGCTTCGACCCTTACAACCAAGAATGAGAGGCTTTTCATGCCACCTTTCTTCCGCGGAAAGGAGTGAGTAGCGTCGGAGGGGAGCGACAGCCCCTCCAACAGCCCCAAGGGGGCCCGACGAACCCACAGGAGGGTCGGCATGTGCCGCCCGCCCCTCCTGAGGGTGCGCCACCCCCCTGGGGGCTCGGCGGAGCTCCGCCGAACACCCCAGAGGCTGCAACAGGCCCCTGGGGCCTCGGCGGTGCCCCGCCGGCCCAGAATTTGGGCCGGCCAGGGCCGCTGCCCACCTGGGGGGCTGCGGCAGGCCAGTTGGGGGGTTCTGACCCCCCTGGAGGTGCCAATGGGGGAGGCGAGGCAGGGGGAGGCCGACAGCCCCTGTCGAGTACTTCGGGCCCTCGTGGGCCCAACACGGGTCCCGATCTGCACAATTTTCAGAATTTCAGCCATCTATGGGACCCGACGGAGGATTTCAGCAGCCTGGAGGGCGTCACCAGTTTCCTGGAGGGCCGTCAACTCAGCCCCCACCTTTCGAGGGTGTGATGGGAGATTGGAGAGCATACCAGGGCCCCCTAGAGGCCATCATGCAGAGTATGGGCACCCGCATGGAGATGCGAGGGGAGACTGGCAGTGTGATGGAGCGGAAGGAGGCACACGCGAGGCTATATTGACACATCTTCCTGACAGACCGCCTGTGTATGAGCAGAGAAGGATTTCAACAGCAGAAGAGGGGCGGATTTCCTGCGGAGAGCCGGCTGAGAAAGCTGGAGGTGCCTATTTTTGATGGCGGAGACCCTGATGACTGGCTGTACGGGGTAGAGAGGTATTTTGAGGCGTCGAAAGTACCAGGGGAGGACTGGCTTCGAGCGATTGGGGTCTGTTTGGAGGGAGATGCTTTGGGATGGTTCAGGTGGACTCATCAGCATCAGCTATTGCAGACTTGGAAGAGTTTACTTCGCTGTTGGTGGAGCATTTTGGCACAGTGCAGTCTGGGGGCGTCTTTGAGAGGCTTTATTCATTAAAGCAGGATGTGAGCGTGGAAGACTATATAAAGAAATTTGAGTCGCTTTGCCATCGAGTCCGAGGAGTTTCTGGGGAATCATTGGAGGGCTGCTTTTATGAAGGGTCTGAAGCCCACTGTTAGATCTGGGCTGAGACAGCTACAGTCAGTGGGTCTGCGAAGGATGACGACGACATCGAGGATGGTGGACCATCAGGAGACTGAGAGGAGGGCCCGAGGGGCGTGGGGAGGCACCACTTTTCGTGGACAGATGTCAGTTGGCAGACAGAGAGCTGCTCCTACACCAGGGGCCATTCTTACACAGGAGGTTACAGCCGTTGCCGCGGGCAATAGGGACAGGAGACCGGAGCCACGTGCAGGGGGGCATGTACGGAGGATGACTGATGCAGAGATGCAGAAGAAGCGGGCAAAGGGTTTATGCTTCATATGTGATGAGAGATTCACTCCAGGACACTGCTGTGAGGATCAGACTCTTCAGATACTGTTTGTGAACGATGAGGAGGAGGACGATGTAGTAGTGCTAGAGGCTGGAGAGGAAGAGGAGGAGGCTGTGCACCAGCACTTGGACTTGGCAGAGGTATCCCTCAATTCTGTGGTGGGGTTCACACCGAACCACTCCATGAAATTAGTGGGATAGGTGGGTGGTCAGGAGGTGATCATGTTAGTAGACAGTGGGGTCACCTACAACTTCATCTCCAGCAGTTTGGTGAGCGAGCAGGGACTACAGCTGAGTAGCACATGGAGGTATGGAGTAGTGCTGGGCACGAGTCAGGTGACACACAGCACCGGTGTCTGTCACGGAGTGATCGTGTCGATCCAGGGAGTTCAGATTGTCACATATATTCTTCCCTTGGAGTTAGGGAGCACTGATGTCATCCTGGGGATGAAGTGGCTGCAGACACTAGGTGAGACCAGGACGAACTAGAAGATGCTGAGGATGGAGTACCATGATGGGGGAAGGACAATGGTCTTACATGGGGATCCCAGCCTCTGTCGTTTTTTAGTGTCCTATAAGGCCATGCCACGAGCGATTCACACAGCAGGGGGAGGTTATCTGGTCGAGCTACATGCAGTGGCAGCATTAGAGCAGAGGGAGGATCAGGCACAGGCAGTGGCACTAGAGATTGAGCAGCTGTTGATCCAATATGAGGATGTGTTTCGGACACCGCGGGGGTTACCACCGCACCGAGACTACGAGCACGCCATTATCTTAGGAGATGGCATGTCTCCCATTAGTGTGCACCCCTACAGATATCCCCAGGTGCAAAAGGATTAAATTGAGAGGCTAGTGGTGGACATGCTGCAGGCAAGGATGATTCAGCCGAGTACGAGCCCTTTCTCCAGTCCAGTTTTGTTAGTTAAGAAGAAGGATGGCAGCTGGAGATTCTGTGTGGACTACAGGGCCCTGAATAAGGAAACCGTAGGAGATAAGTTTCCTATTCCAGTGATCGATGAGCTTCTGGATGAGCTCCACAGAGCTGCATGCTTTTCTAAGATCGATCTCAAATCCGGTTATCAGATACGGATGAGGGCAGCTGACGTGACCAAGATGGCCTTTAGGACTCATGAGGGGCACTATGAGTTCTTCGTCATGCCTTTCGGCCTGACGAATGCTCCGACGACTTTTCAAGCACTGATGAACAAGGTGTTCCGGCCTTACCTCCAGAGATTTGTTCTGGTATTCTTTGATTACATCCTTGTGTACAGTCGCAGTGTAAAGGAGCATGTATGGCACTTGCAGGCGGTGCTGCAAGAGCTACATGACCAGCAGCTGTGTGCTAATAAGAAGTGATTATTTGGTCAGCTTTAGGTGGAGTGTTTGGGTCACATCGTCTCAGCTGAGGGGGTGGCAGCAGACCGGGCCAAGATCGCAGCGATGTTAGATTGGCTGTTACCCACTACACTACTAGGGTTGCAGGGCTTCTTGGGCCCGACAGGATATTACATGAAGTTTGTCCAGGGATACAGTTCGATCGCATGGCTACTTACAGAGCAGCTTAAGAAGGACAACTTTCACTGGGGCGAGAAGGCTACCAGGGCATTTGAGGCCCTGAAGCAGACAATTATGACAGTGCCCGTCTTGGCACTACCAGATTTCAGCAGGCCTTTTGTTATTGACACTGACGCTTCTGGAAACGGGTTGGGGGCAGCGTTGATGCAGGATCAGAGGCCTATTGCATATTTTAGCCAGACTCTGTTAGCACAAGCAAGGCTGAAATCAGTTTACGAGCAGGAGTTGATGGCGATCGTGCTCTCTATACAGAAATGACGGCCTTATTTGTTAGGGATGAGATTCATAGTGAGGACCGATCAGCGGAGTTTGAACTACTTACTTGAGTAGCGCATGCTCACAGAAGAGCATCAGAAGTGGCTCTCCAAGCTGGTCCATTACACCCTTGAGATACAATGCCGACCAGGCTTGGAGAACAAGGCGGCAGACGCCTTGTCTCGTAGATAGGAGCCAGCACGTATGGTAGCCATTTCCGTACTGGTCCTAGATTGGGAGCCGCTGGGCAGAGAGATAGAGACCGACATATGCTTGGCACAGATACGGGAGGCACTGTAGCAGGGATCATCGGAATTTCCGGGATACACCATGAGTGGGCAGCGACTTCTATATCAGGGGAAATTGGTGATTCCTAAGGGCTCTACCCATATTCCGTTGATTTTCCAGGAGTTTCACGGCAGCGCAATCGGAGGGCATTCCGGGATACAGCAGACCTACATGAGGATGTCTAGGGAGCTATACTGGCTAGGCATGAAGGACATTGCTCAGATGATAGCAGAGTGTGACGTTTGCCAGTGTCACAAGTATATGGCAATGGCACCAGCGAGACTTCTACAGACATTGGCTATACCTGAGAGAGTCTGGGAGAATATCAGCATGGACTTCATTGAGGGGCTTCCACGGTCAGAGGGCTACAACTTTATATTGGTGGTGGTAGATCGGCTCAGCAAGTATGCCCATTTCGTGCCACGAAGACACCCCTACACGGACGTGACAGTAGCTACAGCTTTCATGCGAGAGGTTGTCCGCTTGCATGGTTTTCCCGCTTCCATAGCATCTGATCGCGATAAGGTCTTCGTGAGCAGTTTTTGGCGGGAGCTTTTCAAGGTGCAGGGAACCAAACTGAGGAGGAGCACGGCCTATCATCCAAAGACAGATGGCCATACGAAGGTGGTGAATAGGAGTGTAGAGACCTATTTGAGGTGTTTTGCGTCAGACTCGCCGAGGCAATGGGCCAGGTGGGTAGCATGGGCAGAATATTGGTACAACACCTCGTATCACTCGGCAGCGCAGAGCACACCGTTCCGGATTTTGTATGGTCGGGACCCGCCTCAGCTGATACACTACAGTAGAGGTACTACTCATGTGTCACAGGTAAATGAGCATCTTGGAGAGTGGGACAGATATTTGGAGGAGTTGAAAAAACATCTGCTGCGGGCCCATCAGATCATGAAGGCCAAAGCAGATGAGCACTGGAGAGATGTGCAGTTCGCCGTGGGGGACTTGGTATACCTGAAGCTCAGACCTTACAGACAGAAGACTTTGGCCCATCGGAGCAATGAAAAGCTGACGGCCCGCTACTATGGGCCATTTGAGATTACCGCTCAGATCGGGAAGGTGGCGTATCGTCTACAGTTACCTTCTACCTCCATCATCCACCCCGTTTTTCACATTTCACAGTTGTGAAGAGCCATTGAGGACCATACACTATCACCTACTTTGCCGCCCACTTTGACAGATGACATAGAGGTGCTTCTTCAGCCTCAGGAGCTGATTGACGTTAGACATGTCACATATGGACACATGAGGTGCTGATCAGATGGAGGGGCCTATCAGACTACGATGCTACTTGGGAGCCCTTTGCGGTGATATGCACCAAATTTCCAGTCTTACACCTTGAGGACAATGTGGCACTTTTGGGGGGAGTAGTGATGCGGCGTGGATCAGAAGGGGCACACGACGGGTCCAGCGAAGACAGTGCGAGGCCGGTTCAAGTCTACCCGAGGAGGAGGCGACTCGGGTCCACCATGGGCCATGTGTCAAGCTTGTAGTTTTGTGACTACAATGGAGGTAGTTTAGTTATTCGACATTTTGCTAATTCACCCTTAAGCGAGGGCCGGCCAGCCCTAGGAGGGTTATGCAAGAATTGACCTAAAAGGTATTTTGATTTCCTAGAACCCTACAACAATTTTCCTTTAATCTCTTATTGTTCGTTGCTCTAGATTAATTATTTCCGCAATTTATTAGTAATATTCAGATCTGTTCGTCGCATTAAAACCCTAGTTTATCAGTCCAATGCCATAAAAATTCCCCTTTTATCCCCACAAAAAGTCCTAAACGCATCAGAATCCCTCTTCTATTGGAACACCTTTTATACTGTAGGCTATATAATGGGTGTCTAGGCGAGGGTTTTCAAAAAGGAAACACATTGAGAGAACTTTGAGCCATCTGTGTTGAGAGCCAACTTTGAGAGATTGTGCTGAGAGTTTTTGGAGAGACCTTGAGTGCTTCTTCGTTGCAAAGGGAGACGATTTGTATTTGTACGCTTCTTTCATAATAAAGTTCATTGGTGTTCCTTTGGTCGGCAGACAGTCTAAAGTTATAATCTGTATAGTGCTCTATTTGGTTATTGCTTATCCTCATCTCTGATTGTTCGACGATCATAGTATTCCGCTGTCACACAACAAATTAATATTAGAGCTTACTGTTTCAGAAATCAAGGTCGGAGGCGAAGATAAGCAACTGTGGCGATGACAGTTCTTCTATGTCGTCGACTTCCAAAGAGCATGCTTCAGCGACTCAGACTATCGTGTCCAACACGAAGTTTGAAATTGAGAAGTTTGATGGAAAGATCAACTTCGACATGTGAAGATGCGAAGTCTTGGATGTCTTGAATCAACTTGGTCAAGATATCACATTGGATGAGAAGTCGATGAGCATGTCGGATTTGGAGTGGATAACTCTGAATCGAAATGCATGTGGGACGATCCGATTGTACTTAATGAAGGAGAAGAAATACACTTTCATGGAGCAGACAAATGTAAGGAAGATTTGGAAGGAGCTTGAAGACAAGTACATGCAGAAGAATATCCAAAACTTACTGTATTTGAAGAAGAAGCTTTTCGGTTTGAAGCTTGAAGAGGGTGTTTCTATTGAGGAAACATCTCGACTTCTACAACAAAGTTCTAACCGACCTGAGGAACGTCGATGTTAAGATCGACGATGAAGATAAAGCTATGATTTTCCTCAATTCTATACCCATTGATTATGAGCACTTGGTGTCAGTTCTTACTATGGTAAGGACTTGATCACATTTGTAGAAATGTCCAATACTCTTACAACAAATGAGTTCAGGAAGAACTATGCGAACATGATAAACTGAGCTAACGACGCTCTTACCGTGGTAAGAGGTCGGAGTAATGAGGAGTGTTGAGCTCGGAAGGGATATTTTCGATCCAAGTCTAGAGAAAAGAGTAGAGGACCTCTTCGCAAGGACTTGGCGAATGACCAATGTGCTTTTTATAAAGAAAGAGTACATTAGGTTAGAGATTGGTCGAAGGCTAAGAAGAAGCACGATGCGACAGCCAACATCATCAAAGACGTTGATGTCGAAGATTGTGTACTTGTTGATGCTTTGAAGGGCGTGTCGTCAGATAGTTGGATGCTCGACTCAGAATGCTCTTTTCATATGACGCCACACAGAGAGTACTTTACGACCTTCCATGAAGGTGGTAAGAGTACAGTTCTATTAGGCGATGACCGTGTTTGCAGCGCTGCAAGCGTCGGGACAGTTCGGATGAAGATGGATGTCTGTGTTACACGAGACATCGTCGAGGTATGCTATGTTTTCGACCTAAAGCGTAACCTCATATAGCGATATTCACTTGAAGCCAGTGGCTGTCGAGTGACAATGAAGAACAGAGCTCTAAGGGTGACCCGAGGAGCTATGAGCCTAATGTAGGGGAAGCGTAAATGAAACCTCTACTATTTGGATGGTTCGGTCGTGACTGTCGCATTAGTTTCGACCTGTGAGGTCGTCAGAAATGACTTGCTTCTTTGGCACATGTGTCTAGGTCGTGTTAGAGAAAAATCTTTACAGAAGCTTATCGAAAGAGATTGTCTAAAAGGAGCCAAAATCGGAAAGATAGAGTTCTGCGAGCATTGTGTCTTCAGGAAACAGATACGAGCTTCTCTTGAGATGTCCATCCATAATACGAAGGGAGCGCTTGACTACGTTCATACCGAGGTATTAGTCGACCTCATTAGGAGGTAAACACTACTTTGTATCTGTTATTGATGATTACTCACGAATGGTTTGGATGTTTCCACTGAAGTCAAAAGACGAGCACGTTCATAGAATGTAAGAAGTTGGTCGAGTCTCAAACATGTCAAAAAGTCGGGCGTCTCCAAAGTGAAAACGGTGGAGAGTATATGCCGGACATCTTCCAAGAGTTCTGTAGATCGAATGGGATTCAGAGATACTTCAACGTCACTGATACGTCGCAGCAGAACGGAGTAGCTGGAATGATAGATTGGACTTTGCTGGAGAAAGTCTGATGTATGTTATTGGTGGGCTCCGAAAAGGTGCTCTCTCTCAAGTGCAAGAGTCCGTACAAGTAATATAATCTGGGAGTCCAGATGTCGAATCCTCAGGAGGAAATCTGTTGCAACCACAGCTCAAATCAAATAGAAATCCAACGAAAAGAAACTAACCACTTCAACAATGATGACGATGGTGTGAAAGTGCGTGATGGTGATGTGCAAACAAAGAAATTCGTGTATGAAAATATCTATAAAAAGTATGCACATGGTATGGGTTCGTTAGGTTCAATGATTCGTATTAATTTGGTTGACGAATATAACACAATGAATTTTCTTTTTGAGAGCAATTCACCAGAAAATACTCAATATAACTCAATGAATTCTCCTTTTGGGTGCAATTCATCGGAAGATACCCTTTGGGGGGTTCAAACACAAAATTCAATAAGATCGTCGCTAAAGTTATAATACGATATGAAACTCTCTTTTAGAGAGATCAAAACTACGATATGAAACTCCCTTTTGGGGAGATCAAAACTCACCCTTTTGGGGCGATCATCAACTCAATCACTTCTTTTTTGAAGATGAAAAAGACGATTTACGAACAAAGATTACAATTTTAACGACGTTTTAACGATTTAGCACAAGGAATACAACCAAATAAACACAAATCACATCCCCTAACTACTCCATACCATGCACAAATAAGTTTTAGCTACTCATAATGCAAGAATAAACAACACTCATAGCAAAATACATCAATTTAATAGCCAAATACGATAGAAAAGCGTCAAATACGGGATAGAAGTTTAGAATTCGTCACCAAATATCCTTGAAAAGACACCAAAACTCTCTGGAATTAAGAAAATAGCCTCTGGAATTTTACAGAATTTTTCCCTGGCGAAATACGGCTCCTAGAGCCTCCAATACACTCAAAATACGCCAAAATCTGCTTGTATACGCCCAAAAACCTAGGAATACCTTAAATAGAGGCATTGCGGGTTTGGGAAGCTTATTGGGTTCGAAACCGCATCCGCTTACGCTTAAAATCCGACCCACGACCGGATCAAACAATAACCGCTCATTTAAAGCGGGATCGCCCAATAGCTTGACACGTGGCCTTTCTATCTGGTCCGACTTCGCATCTCGCCCGCATCCGCGTAATCTCCGAAACCCGCTCGGAATAAATTTCGACCGTAGGATCTCGAGGCAACGGTGGATATGAAGCCACGTAGCCGCTGCATTTCGCTTCGGGCCGGAGCGCTCTCCGCCGTTCGATTTCGTCCCAACGGTCTGGATGACGCCGCGTGTCCCTTGGAGTCGCGATCGCCTCGCGATTTCGTTCTCGATCTCAGCCGCTGGATCCAGATCGTACGCTTGATAACGAGCCACGTCGCCTCCACGAATTCGAATTCAAATTGATACGAACCGTCCGATCAAGCGGGAGATTCACGGATGGCCGCCACGTGTGCATGGAATCTCCTCGCCTTATGTAGTCTTTGCTTCGTTCATGGCCGTCAGATTGAGATCTGACGGCCCAAGTGATGCCGCATCGCTTCGTGGCGCTGGGCCGCTGGATCGCGCGGGAAGCCACGGATTGCCGCCACGTGTCAAGCGTTGATTGGGCCGCGACCGTATTTTCGTATTTTCGTGCGTATTTCTCCATTTAAATAGTATTCTGCATTCAGTAAATCACAGAAATTAGCACAGATCTCAGAAAAATACAAATAAATAGTCGTTGGAATCGTGAGATCGAGACCAAGCTAGGAAAAATATAAAGAGTGCAGAAATGCGTCGTTAAATGCTGTTTTGTGCTCAAATAGTGTGTTTTCTCTAATAAATAAATGTGTAGAAAATACGAATGTATTAGAGAATAATATAGCATCACATGAGCACAAAATAGGGCCAAATGGGGTGTTAAATATGTAATATTGAACCCGAATCAGTTATCTACTGTTAACTTATCGAAGAAGTTCTGGACAGAGGCACTGGCGTACGCGACCTATCTGATCAATCAGCTACTTTCCACTGCACTGGGTGGACGACATCCTTTGGAGGTCTAGTCGAATAAGTCAGTTCCTGACTATGAGTCTGCGTATATTAGGATGTCCGAGCTACTATGTTGTGAAAAAGTACAAGCTCGACGCTAGAGCTAAGAAATCTATCTTCTTAAACTTTAGCGATGGAGTGAAAGGATATAAGCTGTGGTGACCAAGATAAAGAAAAGTAATTGTGAGCAGAGACGTGAGATTTGATGAGTCAATGTTGTTGAAATGGTGGAGCCTAAAGAGACACAAACGAAGCAGATCTACATGGAGGTGTCTAAGGTTATAGACAGCTCTGCTATTGACTCTAGCCATCCTACGTCAGAGACTGCAGATGATGTACTCCAGATAAACACTGGTGATGTTGATGTTTCAAGATCAGATGGTGGAGATAGCTCGTCTTCACAGATTGCACATCAGATGGATTCCATAGCAGTTACGAGACCAAGGCGTGAGATAGGAAGACATGCACGATACACTGAGATGGTCTCATTCACTTTTTCTGCTATAAGTATTGACATACCAATTAATCTGAAGACCCAGATAGGTGGAGGAAAGCGATGAATGAAGAAATGAAATCACTATTGAAGAATGAAACATGGGATCTGATGGGGCTTTCTAAAGGCAAGAAGGCGATAGTGTATAAGTGGGTCTACACAAAGAAAGATGGAGCGGAAGTTGGAGAAGTTTGCTACAAAACTCATCTTGTGGCAAAAAGCTATGCACAGAGGGAAGGCATCGACTACAACGAACTTTTCTTTCCGATGGTGAAGCATTGCTCAATTCGGATTCTATTGGCATTATTTGCGCAGCTGGACCTTGACTGATGCAACTACATGTCAAGACGGCGTTCTTGCTTATAGAGCTCGAGTTATATATGGCTCAACCCGATGGCTATGAGAGCAGCGATGTGCTTGCATGTAGGCTGAAGAAGTCGCTCTATGGGCTGAAGCAATCATCTAGACAATGATATAAGCATTTCGAACACTTTATGACGAATGATCAAGGGTATGTTCGAAGCCCATATGATCATTGCGTGTTCTTTTGAAGGTTGGATGATGTGTCCTTCATCAATCTCTTGCTTTATGTTGATATGCTTATAGCTTCATCAAATAAAGCTTTATGTTGATATGCTTATAGCTTCATCAAATAAAGTACAGATTTAGAGACTGAAGTCTGAGCTAAGTTGTGCATTCGAAATGAAGGAGACATAAGCGAAGCACAAAAGATTCTTGGGATGGCGATCACAAAAGATCGGAGTGGAGGTAAAGTTTATCTTTCATGAAGTCGCTATTTGAAGTCTGTCATACCGAGATTTGGTTGTGAAAGGATGAAGTCTGTAGTTACTCTGCTTGCACACCACTTCAAGCTCTGTGCCGAGCATTGCCCGAATAACGAAGATGGGAAGAAGCTCATGGAGAGTATACCGTTTGCTAATGCGATCGGAGACACTTGATGTATGCTATGGTTTGTACCTGACCTGACCTATTAAATGCAGTCAGCATTGTGAGTAGATACATGCACAATTCGGTAAAATTAAACTGACGAGCTGTTCAATGGATACTTAGATACATCAATGGCACCATTGATGTCGGATTGACATATAGCCGAGATGATGAAGGTCTGCAAGTTGTAGGCTATGTTGATTTCGATTTTATAGGCAACTTGGATGGAAAGAGATTCATGACAGGCTAAGTCTTCACACTGTCAGGAGCTCCATCTGTTGACAGAGTGTACTTCAGTCTACGGTGGCCATGTCTACTACGGAGGTATAATATACGACATTGACTGAAGCAGTGAAAGAGGGGATATGACTAATGGGCTTAATAGATGATCTGGGAGTCTATCAGAAGAAGTATTCTTCATTGTGATAGTCAAAGTGTGATGCACTTAGCTAAGAATTAGGTCTTCCTTGCACGCACCAAGCATATCGATGTGAGGTACCACTTTGTCTTGAGACTATATGGGTGAAGAAGACGATGCCATCAATTTGCTGAAGATCGAAACAGATGACAATCTTGTGTTGTATCAGGAGCTAAGTTTAAGTACTGCTTGAACTTGTTCAATGTTGTCCCGAGATGATATCAATGATGGCCCCAATTGGGAGCATTGAGGCTCAGTGGAGCCAGGTGAGCCCCGGTGGGAGCATTGGGCTCTTCAGAGCAAAATTGCAAAGAACACTAGATGTAACTCTACTAAGTTGGTGTATGAAGGTCGATTGGGTGACATATGCCTAAATCTCGCCAAGGTGGATATTTGTGAAAGTTGGTTCGATTGAGGTGCTGAAGAAATATTAAAGATCTGCAGCCAAGCTATCTTGTACAGAGCTAGCTCGCCTGTGCTTGTATCCCGCCTATTTGACTCTGCACAATTTAGATACAAGGATGCAGAGCTAATGGTTGCAAGTTGTAGGTTATGTTGATTCCGATTTTACAGGCATCTTGGATGGAAAGAGATCCATGACAAGTTAAGTCTTCATCCTGTCAGGAGCTTCGATCTGTTGACAGAGTGTACTTCAGTCTACTATGGTCATGTCTACTACGGAGGTATAATATACGCCATTAACTGAAACAGTGAAAGAGGTGATATGACTAATGGGCTTAATAGATGATTTGTGAGTCTACCAGAAGAAGTATGATCTTCATTGTGATAGCCAAAGTGCGGTGTACTTAGCTAAGAATTAGGTCTTCCTTGCACGCACCAAGCATATCGATGTGAGGTACCACTTTGTCTGAGACTGTGAGAGAAGAAGACGATGCCATCAATTTACTAAAGATCGGAACAGATGACAATCCTGCGGATATGTTGACTAAGGTTGTATCAGGAGCTAAGTTTAAGTACTGCTTGGACTTGTTCAATGTTGTTTCGAGATGATGTCAATGGTGGCCCCAGTTAGGAGCATTGAGGCTCGGTGGAGCCAGGTGAGCCCCGTTGGGGGCATTGGGCTCTTCGGAGCAAAATTAAAAGGAACACTAGAGGTGACTTTACCAAGTTGGTGTATTGAAGGTCGACTGTGTGACAGTTGCCTAAATCTCGCCAATGTGGATATTTGTGAAAGTTGGCTCGATTGAGATGCTGAAGAAGTATTAGAGATGTTCAACCAAGCTATCTTGTACAGAGCTAGCTCGCCTGTGGTTGGATCCCGCCTATTTGACTTTGCACAATTTTAGATACGGGGATGTCGAGCTAATGGACTTCTACAGTGCATAGATTCTTAGTTCAGAGGATGGCGATCCATAGATTGGCAACTCTACAGCCCGAGCTTCTGATAGCTTGACTTGTCACTTTATCAGCTCAGCCTTCAGCAGAAAGTTCGACAACACGGCGGGGCCCACCAGAGGACGCGACATCCTATCCGAAGTAGAGTTGTGATTGGATTAGGATTCCGTTTGAGTCAGAGATTTAATTAAATAGAAATCACTCTTCTATTAGAACACCTTTTGTACCCCTAGGCTATATAAGGGGTGTCTATGTGATGGTTTTCAAAAGGGGAACACATTGAGAGAACTTTGATCCGCCTTTGTTAAGAGCCAATTTTGAGAGATTGTATTGAGAGCTTTTGGAGAGATGTTGAGGGCTTTCTCTTCGTTGCGAAGAGAGAAGATTTGTATTTGTTCTCTCCTTTCGTAATAAAGCTCATTGGTGTTTTCTTGGCCGGCCGACGGCCTAAATTTACAATCTTCATAATGCTCTATTTGATTGTTGCTTATCCTCATCTCTGATTGTCCGACGATCATAGTATCCTGCTGTCGCACAACAATTAGTTACAAGAATTTCTTAAGTTTCGACATGAAAACACTCAAATAATTTCCAAAATGCTTGGAAAATGCACTGGGTGCAGGATCAAAACCTCACTCAAGAGAACTCAAAACCACGAGTTAGTGGCTTATTATAGATTAACCCACTCTTTTAAACTCTAACTACAATTTTAGATTGATTAGGATTCAACACAATTATTTTTCTTCAAATTTGAGTGTGTATGTTTTCTCTCTCTCAGAATATTAAACGTTTAAGTCATACAACTAAGATCTATTTAGCAGAATATGTGCATCATCCACTGTTACGATCTCACATTATGTACGATCCTTATATCTTAAAGAATTGGATAAGCACTAGACAACATTGGATAACAACATGCGAATTGTGATCAATCCATGTATTATTGTAAGGTTATGTGTGATGTTCAGCTTTAAATCTTATATTTTTTATAGCTGATTTGGTGACTCATTTCGTATAATTACCTCTAAGAATCATTTTAAAAGATTTATTCTTAATTTTGATATTGGTAAAGAAAATATTTATTCTTCGTTAATCTTCCTCACTTTGGGTCTAGTGATTAGACACATACTCGTCGATTATCCTATGGCTATCATCATCACACAACTCCCATATATGTAAGCTCCTATGGGATATTAAGTTGCAAAATAGCTAAACAATTGTAACCCTTTTAGTCTTTGTTGTGATATTATTCAATTTTAATCTTTTCAATTGATGAACCATATCTTCAACTACCCTGGTAATCAAAAAACATGTCTGTTGTACTTACTAGCTTCTTTTCCATTAGTGTCTCAAATTTCACAGTAATTAAGCTTAAGTACAAAAAACCAAGACTTAAGGATCAACCTGAATTGATCAACGTTTTTGTATACGATAGCAAATTCTATTCCAAGCCTTTTTCCACATGCCGGTATGCTGACTTCTAGCATCCAAGTTGCAGGACTATATCCATCAGAAATGGGAGGGATTCCACAAATAGCCTGCATGGGATATCTGCATGTTACTTGACTCTCTCAAATAAAACATAGGGAAAGACTATTCATATTTCTATGCAGAAGTTCAGTTAAGAGATTATGTTTAAAAAATACTCGTACATCGAAAATACAAGAAAAAAGTGAAGTATATGTTTTGTTTATGAGCATGATCCTAAGATACATACGCTAACTCCTTAAGCCATTATATGCATTATCTTAGAATATGTGCATGCACAAAAAGATGAATATGTTACTGATACGTTTCAGATTTGGATTTCGGATAAAAATGTGATTTTAATGGATTTTTGGTGTGAAAGATGGGATTTTATGGGAAAGGAGGGATTTTTATGGGTTGCAAGAGATTTGGGGAAGTAAAAGGGGGTTCTATTGATGTAGAAACTGAAATTACTAGCTTCGATTCGAGAAGAGGCCTTTCTCCTAGTTTTCGATTAGAGATCAAAGCCTAAGATCTCCAACTAATTGTTCGTGGACAAATTGACAAGGGATTTTCTGCAACAATTCATGTATGTCGTCCACATAGCCGGCCCTAGGCTATAAATAAAGGAAAAATACAGATTTGATAAATTTACGAAAACCCCCAATAATTTCTGAAATTACAAAAAATGCCCCTATTGGACCGAAACTCCCTGAGACGTATCATTACTCCGTCCCCAAAGAACCACCTTATCCTCATGGTGGTGCGCGGACGGGTTATTCCACGTGCAGGTGCTCCTGATCATCCTCCGCGCCAGTCTCCAGCATTACCACGTTCTCCTCCTCGTCGTTCACGATCAAATCACGGTAACTGCATCGATGCCCTGGAGAGAACTTTTCTTCATACTTGAAGCACAGACCCTTGGCACGCTTATCACGGATCTCAGCCTCCGTCATCTGCCGCGTATGTTCCCAGGTCGTGGCTCTACTCCATTCTCCGTACTAACTGATACTCCTCCAGTGGCTGTGGGCGCCTTCTGTCCCTCTATAGACACATGTTCCTTGAAAGAAGATCCTCCCCAAGCCCCGCGGGACTTCCTCTCCTGGTCCAGTCGGTCCACCATTCTCGCTAGACTCATGCACTCTCGCAAGTTCGTCGGTCTCTGGATTCTCAGCTCTAATCTGATGGTGTGTTTCAACTCCTTCATGAAGCAT